>CM062273.1:24962356-25525585 GCA_031216635.1 Dissostichus eleginoides | reverse complement strand
ATTAAGGATATTAAATGGCATTTTCCAAGGTATACATGTTGTAACTTTTTTTCAATAAGTATATACATTGTCCAAAGAGGTTGTATTCTACAGTGTGCCTGAATGTAATCATTGCATAGGTGTGTAGTGTGATTCTTTGTAGTTTATTTATGGCATCCCGTTGGATTTGACGTCATCTGAACAGGACATCGCACGCTCACTGCTTGATAGCGTGCGAAGGTCCATTTACGCCGGTTGCTAAACAACATCGTTATGGGGAAATGCAAGTTTGCGTTTAAATGGTTGCAAGATAAGGAGGAAGGACAATCAATACTGTGTATAGTAAATGTGAGGTAAAGTGTGTCGCCAATGTAACCGGTTAAAACTCCAAGTGGCGATGAGGTCTTAAAATGTATGGAAAGGGTCTTTAAAAAAGGTATTACATCTGACTTCAGGATGCCTGCATATACCCTGATGGACACTCCCCCTGTCTTTACATTTATTATGAATAGTTGGTTGAGAAAGTTCTGATATTGTAAATATTGAGATTTTACAGTTTCTGGTGTTAACATAAATAGTTGGTTGAAAAAAAAAAGTTGTAATGCTCAATATGTATTTGTACACATCACATGAACCTCAGTATGGAATATGAAGTCAGGAATCAGTCCTGATATACTTTTCTGTGGTGAAAGTAGAGTGATAGAACTATTTTACTCCAAATTCTAATTTACAGATTTTCGTTTTAGACATGAATAACACATTTTATATAGGCCTATGGTGTAATTCATATATTTCACTACTTTTGTAACCAAAAACGTTGGAAAACCAAATCTGAACACCAAAAAAAAATGGATGACGAGTAAATCGAGTTTCTAAGTTTTCCAAAAATTGGATTTCTAAGCTAAGTATCTCATAAGACAGTGCTCTAAGGTGAGTGACTTTGCATTTCTAGCAAGACCAGAGACTGAGCATTTTGATATGTAACACCATGCCATGTTATAAGAAGTACATTTAAAAGGTGATTTAAGGAGACATCTAAAAATTGAGAAAATACCCTTCACTTCACACTCAATGATTAAGAGGGTTAAGGTGATTTTATTTTAAAAGACAATGAAGGCAGGTTATATTGATTGATATTTTTATTATATTGAAGGCAAATTAATATATAGTCCCATGAATCTGGAATAATGTACAATTTACAGCCTCACAATGTCAGGAACTTTTCATCTACAGATTGCTTTGGTCTGGCTTTACTCTTCACTGATTGGTTACAGACACTTTGAACTTATTGGCTATAGAAATCAGAAGGAGGGGCTCATTATATCAAAAACCGCGCGAACATTCGCACGTATATTGGCCCGTCTTTTCGCGCGAAAAAACGGACCTCCCCGTATGTTAGCGCGTTTTTCACCCCCGTATTATGGCACTTTTGGCTTTCCATATATCACAGCAGAGAGTGGAGAAAGTGACAGCTCTCCTCCGGCGCGTCACACCTGTTGGGGTGAAGCACCCTTCAGTGGTTGAAGGTTCGAGCCCCCTCCGCGCCGTTCGTTTGATGAGTGGTCTGCTGTAAAAAGGAACGGCTCAGACGCAGAGATATGAGGTTTAACAATAAGCTGATTTAATGGTAAAAACAACAGTACAATATAACGAAGTACTTCGGGCCTTGGCTCTTACTACCGTGCGATGTACGTATCAGACAGTCAGACAGAACAGAGGCCCCGAGTGTACAGAATTCATAATATTTATGCCCACAAACGGAGTTGTGTGGGAGGAGTTGTGTCGGTTGCTCCTCCCTAGGTGTTCATCCATTGGTGGACTCACTCCTGGGCGAGCCCTAGGCAGTGAATCAGAGTGAGTCAGCCATCGACGAGGTCTAAACAGCGAATCAGAGTGAGTCAGCCATAGGTGTGGGAACTTTGGATCTCCTGCGCCGCCGATCAGTCCCAGGTCATCTTTTATGGCAGCCATAAAATAAACAATTCTGGGTCGCACGGGGGTGAGGTACCAATCCTTATCTTCGTTTATCCTCAGCACCTGGCCGTACCACTCCGCATCCCAATCTTTCTCTCAGTACAATCTCTGCATAGACTCAATGGTGTCAGTTTTATTACCTTTCTCCTGCAACCCCCCCATGCTCCTATCCGGCCCATTAAAAACCCGGGGGGGGCGACTGGATCCTCTACATTCCTAAGTCAACGCACACACAATTGACCACATCAAACAAAACAAAATAAGAACACTTGGTCTAGTTTCATAAGTATACATTTTACACAGACAAAGTTATAATTATTAAAACAGGTTATAATTATTGGAACAGGTTATATAGGATATACAGGTTACTTTAATCCCCCTTTTGATCTCACCTCCAGAGATCAATTCACACAAAGCATTCGACACATAACCACTGTCATTCTTTTCTACTGTGTCTGTCCCCCAACATTATATAAATCCATCAGAAGCTGGGATTTAGAGTACTTTAAACCTTCGGGAACTGCCCACCATAACAACCTCTTATGACAGTGGAGGGAGACCAAAGTATATTAAAACTGCGTCCCTGTCTGCTGAGTCATCATGCATTTGGTACGGAGGGACAGCTTTTCCTTCAATGGTGGAACTGATGAATCTAACACACAATGAGCGGATACAAGGCACACAACAACAACCACATGTTACTAAAATGGCAATAAAAGTAGCTATAGAAATCAAAAGAGACATTATTAAACCTTTCCATGGACCAAACATGTTTGTAAACCATTCCTCCAAGGGGTTGTGTATCCCTGATTGTTCATGCATAGTTATGGATAGTGTGCGAAACCTTCTAAAGCCTTTGTGACGGAACCGTCCGGAGCCGTATTGTTTGGAATGAAAGTACAACACATATCACCAAACATTGAACACACACCTCCTTTCTCAGCTAACAGCATGTCAAGGGCCATTCTATTCTGAACTGCCATAAGGGAAGTCGGCCCCAGCTGTTCAGCGAGTCCTTCTACAGCGTCCCTAGTGAGATTAGCTAAACGGAGCACATTGTAATGTACATAGTTGATCCTGTCTACATTCTTGTTAGGGGTGATAGGGAAGATAGCTGCGAGGAAAGGAATGTTCTCAAAACCTGAGGCAACTTGATCAGCGAGTTTATACTCATTGGGAACACCCCGTGGCACCCCTATGGAGTCCATGTAAGTGGGAGAGTTGGCAGATAAATCAAAGGGGCCTGGGGCGTAGCGCTTGGACAACACGTGTCCCCTACGTCGAGTGACTAGGTTGATGTTGAGGGAGGCTTTAGGGTCCGTGTGCACCAGTTTTTCGCCTCGTAACATTAGGGGTGCATGGAGGCGCACCATAGCACACAACCCCACAGATAGTTCGGGGATACGGGTGAACAGGCGGTGGCCCCCACAATAATAGTAGAGACCACCCCTGGCCCAATGTCCTATACTATTACCAGACACGGTGTGGTTACACCAATCCGCAGAGATATTTCCTAGATCAAAACGCGGAGATTTTTGGACCATGGTGAAACATGTGTACCCACCGGCGCCTCTGTTAGGCGTGAATGGGCCTGTCCTAGTACCATTGTCAATTGGAGGGAAAACCTTGGCCAGGGTGGTGCAGTTAGGAGGACTAGCCATCTTGGTCAGTTGTAACATACAGTTGTAACCCCAGGTATCTGTGGAAAATAGGGGCGCAGGGTCAGTGACTAATTGCGGGCGGGCTGTAGCACAGGCTAGGCAATCCCCTGCCATTTGTTCTTGGGCTGTTCGGACAACCCATTTTAGCCATAAATTGTCATCTATGTATCCTGTGGCCATTTGGATGATGTCTAGAGGTTGAAGTTGGCTATAATCCCCCGTACATTTATCCGTACATGTGACTTTAGACAAGTATTTAACCTTAGATGCTCCCTGACGACGGTTTTGCTCTCTCTTTGGTATAACTTTAATTTCGAAGAGGCCTTGTGGCGAACCCCTTCCTGCATGTACCGCGAGGACATAAAGTCCAGCGTCGGAGAGCACGACCTTCTTTAGCGTTATGAGCACCGGATTACAAAACCTGGCGGAGCACGGGACGTCTGGGTTTCTCCTGACCACTTTCATTCTATATTTGAGGGATCTAACAATTGCCGCTGATCGGTAAGATGGCGTGTATCCCCAGTCATCAGGACCCGAATTTGCTAGGACACCGGACCAGGACTCGCAGGCACAACCGTAGGTGTATGTGACGGACAGATAGGGGTCGCCTTTGGCAAATGCACTGCCTCTGTAAGTGTAAGGATCGCCTTTGACCCTATCTGTGACGCTTCTGTTACATACCGCAGGGGCTAAGCAGACGTATTTGGCTAGGTAGGAATATTTCCTGTCGAGGTTTCTGCAGGGGGCAATTTTGCACAGGTCGATTTGTATTATTCCATCACTACCTGCTTGGAAAGTGAAGGTTTGTTTAGGAGGCATTTTGGTAACTTTTACCTTATATTTGGCCCGTTTGACCCTAGTTACGGACTCCTCTGGCGGGGGAATGGAGTCTGGGTGGTCAATGGAATCAGTCAAAACAAAAATAACGGTAACGGTGATGATCGTGACCAGGGACATCCCTAGCAACCATCTCCAACTCCCATACATGGTTAGGTTGTTATTTTCAATGTAACACAACAACAAGGGTTATTTCTGTTATTAATAATAGGAGATTTACTAGGACACAAGGAATTAACACTCAATCAAAATAATAAGGCTATTCACGAATAGGCCATATAACTAAGGATGGTGTTCAAGATACAAACAGTGTCCCAAGTAAACCACGATTCCCACTAGCAGAGTACACCAACAAACAATAAGGAAGTGTAATCCACAGTCTGTCATTATTGAGTACCTTTAATCAGTGGTCCGTGTTATTGTAATTAGGTTCTTCTGAACACAATGCTAAAATCTCCTAAGGAGATCCTTTAAAACAAGGGTGTAAAATAGTACCCTGTAATGGTAAATACTGTGCTCCCAGAACCTGTTAAATATAAGGTTCAGTAAAAACCTGTTAAATAGAAGGTCTGGTGATTGGGGAGACTTTCACTGCCCTTTAATTATAGGGCTAACCTCTCGTTATATATAACCTACTACTCTTATTAGAAAGAGGCCCTATAGGTGGGCAAAAATGCTGCTACTTATTGGAAAGTGCCCCTAAAGGTGGGAGTAAAAAAGTCGGGTCCTATATGGAGTCGTGTGTTTCAGGGGTCGGGGTCCCGTAGACTCGTGTCCGCCTCCTCGCCGGCCGTAATCTCCTTTCCAAGATCGCCTGTTGTTACCTCTGTGTCTTTGTCCTTGTCATCTGTTGTGTGGGTCGTGCTTTGCTGGGCTGTCGTCGTCAGAGGTGTCGCTCTCTCGTCCTGCTGCAGCGATGTCAGTTCTGATGTCGTCTAACGTCCTTGCTGGAGGTTTTCCAACGGCGCACTGGCTCCAATGATACCACGTTTCCCCCTTTCCTTCGAGGCGAACTGCATGTGATGTCCTCTGAGTCACTCTGTGCGGGCCGGTGAACCTTGGGTTGAGCCACTTCGGACGGATGACCTTCAGCCAGATGAATTCTGCGGTGTTAGCCTCGTGCTTCTCCGGTCCCCCTTTGGCGTCAGCAACCTGGGTGGAGAAATCTGATACCAAGCCCTTAAGTTGCTGGTAATATGGTTTGCTATCCATCTCTTCTACTTCTTTCCCTACTGCTAATGCTCCAGGTCCAGGAAACTGGTGACCATGTGTTAGCTCAAAAGGAGAGAAGCCTGTGCCTCTGTTTACAGAACTGCGAAGGGACAATAGGGCCAAAGGTAGTGCGTCTAACCAGTTCATGCCTGTGGCATCACAGGCCTTACTGAGCTTCTGTTTGATACTCTGATTCATTCTTTCTACCTTTCCCTGCGACTGTGGATGATACACTGATCCAAAGTTGTGTCTGAGTCCAAGGGACTTCTCAACTGTCTGCAAATGATGATTCTTGAAATGGCTGCCATTATCTGACCTCACCCTTCTGGGGAACCCATGTAGGGGGATGTAATGAGTGATAAGAAACTTGATCACTGAGTCTGCATCTTCCCTGCGACATGGTATGGCCTCTGGCCATCCTGTATATGCATCTACCACCACTAGGAGATACCTGAACCCTCTAACCTTATCAATCATATCTGTGTAGTCAATGATGATTTGTTCTCCGGCCATTTTAGGTAAAGGAAACTTTCCCTGGTGAGGCTTCACTGTTGCTCTGATGTTGTGGGTGAGGCAGATTACACATTCTTCCAAATGGTTCGCTATCATGTCAGGTAAGTATGGGTGCCACCAATGCGTGAGATGTCTGTCCATTTGAGTTTTACCACAATGAGTGGGGCCATGCGCTTCTTTTAGCATGGATCTTATCCACTCTGGGGGTAGAACTGGTCTACCGTCTGGAGAGTACCAAATTCCTTCTTTGTTTGTAGCCCCCCTTTCCAACCATAGTGTTTTCTCTTGCGGGGAACCTGCCTCCTGTGCTACCTTGAGAGTGTCATCAGTGACTGCTGGGAGTAACTCTGGTGCTTTGGTAACCAACATCTGGAAATGTGGTAAGTACCCTGCTTTGTCTTTGGCTGCTCTGTCTGCTGCATTGTTTCCCCAAGCTAAGAAGTTATCAGCTTTGTTATGGCCTTTACATTTTAGCAATGCTAATTTGCTTGGTAACATTACTGCTTCCGCTAGCTTTTTGATGTCTTTTTCATGTTTAATGGGAACATTGGTTGAAGTTACAAATCCTGCTCTCATCCACTGGCGCATTTCAACATGAATTATTCCATGGACATAAGCTGAGTCTGTGTAGATGTTAACTTCCTTTCCATCTGATAGTTCTAACGCTGCAGTGACTCCTCTTAGTTCTGCCAACTGTGCTGAGACTCTCCCTGTTACCCTTTCAGCTGCTCTTTCTTCAAACTCTCTTATGCCTGTCTGACTTACCACTGCATAGGCTGCCTGGAGCCCATGGATGGGGTGCCTAAAGCAGCAACCATCTGTGAATAAGTTTTCTGCATCTGGATTGGTTCCTCCCTGAGATCCACTCTCAACTTCACATCCTGTATGACCTTGTCCTCACATCGGTGTGGTTCTCCACTGCCCATGTTGTCTGCGCTATTCACGCCCTCATGTGAATAGGTTATGTGTGCTTCTGTCAAAGTTTTCTCAAGTCTTGTCTGTCTGGTGGATGACATGGTGAATGCGCTGGAGTTAACAAATGAGACAATGCTGTGTGTTGTCAAAACTGTCAATGGGTGCTGCATCACGATGTGTGAAATTTTGTTTAAAATCCGAGCTGTTCCTGCTGCATGTCGTGTGCATGGAGGTTCTCTGTTTTCCACTCTATCCAGTGTTATGCTAATGTACATCAGTATTGACCTACATCCCCCCTTTTTCTGAAATAGGATTCCGTTTACGGTATTCTCATTCTCAGAAATGTCAAGGAAGAAAGGCAACATGTATGATGCAGAAGCCAATGCTGTTACCTGGGACATGGATTGTTTCAGAGAGATGAATGCTGATTCTGCTGTCTGAGTCCAGTCAAGTGTTGCTGTCAAGTTTCTGATACCTTTGTCGTTGATCAGAGCTCTGAGCTCTGCAGTCCTTGGGTTGTACTCAGGTATGTAATGTCGGCTGTAGCCTGTCAGGCCCAGAAAAGATAACATGTCTTTTACAGTCTTAGGTTTCGGGTGGCTCAAAATGAGCTCCTGGTGTGATGCTGACATGCCTGTACCTGCCGGAGAGATGAGCCTGCCCAAAAATGCAACCTCCTTGCGGGTACACTGCAGTTTCTTTTTGGATACCTTGAACCCTGTTGTGTGCAGGCGCACCAGTAAATTACGAGTGGCTTCCAGACAAGAGGCTGCTGAAGGGGCTGCAATAAGCAGGTCATCCACATATTGTATCAAAACCACTCCCTCTGGTAATGAAACCCCGTCCAACTGTTCCCTCAAAACTTTATTGAAAATTCCTGGGGATAAACTGAATCCCTGAGGAAGTCTGGTGTACTGCAATCTCTCTTTGTCAATGGTAAATGAGAAAATCGGTCTCATTTCCTCTGCCAATGGAATGCAGAAGAAAGCATTTGCAAGATCAATACATGTAAACCACGTGTGCTCTGGAGTAATGTTGCAAATGGCTGTGTAGGGATTTGGAACTGGTATCAAAGGAGTAGTAGTGATAGCGTTGATAGCTCTAAGATCATGTGCCATTCTGTAGTCCCCATTGGGCTTGTGTACTGGTAAAATAGGTGTGTTCCAATCACTGTGGGAGGGTTCCAAAACGCCTGCCTTCTTAAGACCTTCCACTGCCTGGGTCACCCCTTCTCGAGCCAACGATTTTAACGGGTACTGAGAGAGATGAACCGGAAGTTCCGTATCAACAGTGAAGGTAATTGGAGCAGCTTTTGAACAAAAACCCACGTCATGAGAGTCGCTTGACCACAAGTCAGGAGGGAGGTCACGTATCATGTCTGCTGTAAATGGATGATCTGTTTTCTCCCTACCATGATGTCTGTCTACCTCGTGCCTTTCCATAAAGATGCATTCCTGTGTCTGAATCTTAAGTGCATAGGCGCTGTGTGAAGGAGAGAAGGTAAGTGATGCTATCTGTGTGGGCTCCCAGTCCTCCACCTCTAACAGTGCTTTGACCATGGGACCCAGTTCTTTGGCTTCGTAACCTTTCCTAATGGCTAGGGAAATGTGTGGGGTGGCTTCAGAAGACATACGGTACCAATATTGTTGTTCGTCAGTTAGATCAATTGCTGCGGCTACCCCTGCTTGGCCAATATATAACTTTACTGCCTCTACCTCCCACTTAGCCATTGCTACCTCTGCATCAAAGGCATAGGCGTAGGTTTGGTCATCCTGTCTATCATAGTACAGAGTAAGATGGGGAGGGTCAGGAGGAGGGCCGTAAGGGCGGAGGAGATTGATCCAGGGCTTCCACTGTTGAAAGATAGAAAAAAGTCCGTGGTTCTCCTGTGGCCGGTCTAGCAGGCCCCAGTATATAGTTGCATACTGGGTAGCCTCTGCGGCTGTAGACTGGGATATCATCATCTGGGAGCCTGTTCTGATTGTGGACAATGAACAGTTCAACTTAGTACCATCGGGAAATGAAATGATGAGACCATCAGGGGAACAGAGGATAGAGGCATTGGCTTTGATCAAAACGTCTCTGCCCATGAGGTTGGCCGGACTTTGGGGTGCAAGGATGTACTGATGGAAAAAGACCTGGCCTGCTATTTAGTGGTCAGCGGTGTTGAGAGCGGTACATGTTCTATATGTCCCGAAAACCCCATGACTGCGACAGTATCATCTGAACTGGATTTGTCGAATTTAGGAGTGTTGATAGTAGAATATCGAGCCCCAGAATCGACCAAAAATGGCAGTGAAATCTGCTTAACAGTCATGTTCATGTAAGGATCCGCCAGGCCCGTACATTCTGGGTTCCCTGGGCCCCCTCATTGTGGGTAATACCCCTTCTCCGGATCATACTGCACGTACTGTCCACCAGGGATCGCCACTGCGTTCGGAGCCATATGTCCATTCTGAGCTTGACCCTGTTGTGCTACCCCATGGTTCTGCTGGTAATACTGCATGTCTTTTCTGGTTCCTTGTCCGCCACTTTGTCCCCCTTGTCCCTTTCCTCTTTGTGGTGGTGGTGCGCCATGCGGGCACTCCCTCCACCAATGGTCAGACTGACCACACGTGAAGCACACCCTCTGGGCTGTTGGTCCTTTGAACCCCCATCTGGGAGCTCCCCTACCCCCACCACCCCTCTGTGTCTGCGTAGCAGGATTAAAGACATACGGAGCCACATTGTAAGCAGGAGCCGGAGGCGGATACACCCCAGGGAAAGGCCAGAACGGAGCCGGCTGTTGGGCCGGGGCCACGGGGGCTTTCGGCACATCACTATCTGAGCGGACAACAAGCTGTTTGGCACTTTTCTTCTCGGTCTGTATTGCCTTACGGGCTAATTCTAGCTGTGTGCGGAGGAGCTGGACTCTTAACTCTTCCTCCTCTGTCTTTGTCTTGGTAAGTACCTTATTGTATTTACCCATGTGGTGGGCCAAGTGCCTTTCCCACGTCTGTGTAGGCAGATGGTCTGCCTCTGGATTGTCTTCCATAAGAGCCTTAATCTCTGCTGGAACTGCAGCAAGAATTGCTTTGCGGAACATCTGTTTGTGTTGATCATTATTGTCTGGACTACAATCAGTGGCTGTAGTGTACTGCTCCCTGGATCTGAGCAACATGGTTGCTGCAGCCTCTCCAGGAGTGAATGTGAATGCTAGCGACCCATACCCCCCCCTGTTTGTGGGAAATGCTCTCTCATGGCGGTGCTCAATTGGCTGTGTATGTTGTTCGTGATGATGGGAAGATCGTCCCGATACTTTCCTGTTCCCACCCTAGCTTCAACTCGCTGAACTTCATACGCACTTGTCTGCTGGGCTAAAATTCGCCTGAAATCCCCAATGCAGATACTCTGCCCTGTTGTGATATCAGCAAACTTCCTCATCCAATTTCTCCCTCCCTCCGTAGGTAGGGGCATTCTGTCAACCAGTGCATGAATGTCACCCATAGTGAACGGGTGGTATGTCGACCCTCCAGTTGGGAGAGCGACTAGTGGCATGTTCAAAACAACCTGTTCGTTAGGATTCTTGTCACATTGTCTCTGGCTACGTCTTACCATCTGAGGTAATTAGCTACTGTCTCTTGGTCAGCTTCTGAAATCCGTCCTGTCATGGTTATAATCTGAACTCTGTTCTTTTTACGGCGTCTACAGTTCGGTTCTGCTTCCTTAGTCAGTGCAGACAAATACTGTTCATTGCCTCGTCTGTCTTCGCCTGAGTCCGAACTGTCCAAGTCATCGTCCTGGTCAATATATTCTCTCTCAGAAGAGGCTCGTTGCGCTATTGGAGCATGTCTAATCTGTGTGGATCTCTCTGCAAATGGTTCTCCATTTAAACTACCGCTTCTCCGTGGTGAGAGGCTAGGGGAGGTTTCTCTGGACATAGTATGCGCTCTGTGCCTGTGTCTATCCTGGGCCTTATGCCTAGTCCCATTTTTTCTCTCATGTCTGTCCTGTCTTTCACACTCAATCTCACCCTGTTCTCTCTCTCTGAGTGCTATTTCTTCCCTCCACACTCGCTCTTCGTAAGCATCCTTTCGTTCATTTTCTTCCTTATCATTTATGTCTCTGATTGCTATCAATTCAGCTACCGTAGGTTCCTCATTGGTACCTGTCTTCGGAGTCAATATTGTCCTCAGTCTACTCACTCGTTCTTCTAAAAGTTTGGCATTTGTAACTGATGGGGTGTTGCTCTCTTTAGCTGCTAGCTGATGAGGAGTAGTTATGGTGGTATGCACCATTTTTAATTCTGATTCTGTAGGTTTCCCACTGTCTGACAGTTGTGTGTTAACTGAGCTACAGCTATCCCTTCTCCTGGGAATAGAGGTGAGTCTGCTGGGAACCAGAGAGACATTTCCTGTCATTCTGAAATTCCCTCCCCTTCTGACCTCCTTTTCTAGTTCTGATTCAGAAGATGCGTCTGTAGACAGCATCTGAAGGTTTGTCATGGGAGGGGAACTGGGTGAGGGGGGGTTAGAGGTGAGGTGGAAGCGTATAGGGAGGGGGTCGGGTCTTAAAGGGGTTGTATAAATCTGGATAGAGGAGGGGACCGCCCTCTGGGATGTCTGGGAGGGGCCCACCATATGGCTTCTCCTTCCTGACTGGCTCTATCACTTCTGTGGGAGGGGCTGGTGCAGGACTGGGTGGGGCTGCTATGGCGGGCAGATTTTTGGCGGGATTTTGCTCAGAGAGCAGGTTACTGCCACTCCATTCATAACTAAAGCTGCGTTATGGCCTATTCTCCTTAGCTTGTCAACTAGCTCCCTTTCTTTGTTAAGTTTAGAAGCCTTCTGCTTGTTGAGAGTTTCTAATTTCCGAACCAACTGTCGCTCGTATGTATTGAGTGCTGTGGCTAGGAGACTTATTGCCTCGTCACCCTCTACTCTATTCTCTGCGATCATCTGATCGTGTAAGAAACGGAGATCCCTGCTCGCCTTTTATGATCTCCGGGCTTAAGTCCGCTAAGTATCAATCTCTCTGCTTGTCCCCACTGTTCCCTTAAACTCCCCGGAACAGGGACTCCTAATTCTCTCTTCACGTTCAAATTCTCCTTCCATTTTTGACTTCGTTCGTATCTGCTTCTCCTAAAGGTTTTAGTTTTTTATAAAAAACACCAGATATCTCTGCGTACTATAATTTACTAATTATTGTAGTTTTATTCCCACAGGTATACAGTCTGATAGTTTTCGTGCGAGGTGTATTTCAACCAGTTACGGAGACTGCAAAAGAGCGCTTCTCCTAACGGTTTTAGTTTCTTATAAAAAACACCAGATATCCCTGCGTACTATAATTTACTAATTATTGTAGTTTTATTCCCACAGGTATACAGTCTGATAGTTTTCGTTGCGAGGTGTATTTCAACCAGTTACGGAGACTGCAAAAGAGCGCTTCTCCTAACGGTTTTAGTTTCTTATAAAAAACACCAGATATCCCTGCGTACTATAATTTACTAATTATTGTAGTTTTATTCCCACAGGTATACAGTCTGATAGTTTTCGTTGCGAGGTGTATTTCAACCAGTTACGGAGACTGCAAAAGAGCGCTTCTCCTAACGGTTTTAGTTTCTTATAAAAACACCAGATATCCCTGCGTACTATAATTTACTAATTATTGTAGTTTTATTCCCACAGGTATACAGTCTGATAGTTTTCGTTGCGAGGTGTATTTCAACCAGTTATGGAGACTGCAAAAGAGCGCTTCTCCTAACGGAGGATGCGGCCCAAGGCATGGAGTCGAAACCCAGTCTACAATAACCTTTGATCGTCACGTATATGCTATCAGATACAATAATATTCTACAATACTTTCAGGGACGGTCCTTTCAAATTGATGTTGAAAATATTATAATATACAACCACAGTTAATCACACTCAAAATAAATATACCTAACGTAACCCCAGATCCGTCTAAGGATTGCCTGTGTACTTAGTCGATGAGCCCCAACCCCAGAATTCGTCTAAGAATTACTGTGTGTGTCACCTTATTTCTCAGAGTATTTCAGCTGGACTTCCTTTACAACATTTAAAACCACTGAAATCTCGAACGACGATTGCAGCTGGACTTCCTTTACAAAATTTATAACCACTGCAATCTCGTTACACAGTTAATCACACTCAAAATAAATATACCTAACGTAACCCCAGATCCGTCTAAGGATTGCCTGTGTACTTAGTCGATGAGCCCCAACCCCAGAATTCGTCTAAGAATTACTGTGTGTGTCACCTTATTCTCAGAGTATTTCAGCTGGACTTCCTTTACAACATTAAAACACTGAAATCTCGGACGACGATTGCAGCTGGACTTCCTTTACAAAATTATAACCACTGCAATCTCGTTACACAGTTAATATATTCCCCGTACAGTCTAGTGACTTTTATAGTGCGATGTATATTCACAGATGGAGAGACTTCCAGAAGCGCTTCTACACCCCTTTCGGCGATGAGGCTTTGGCAAGGAGTCGAAACCCAGTCTACAGAATCTCTTTATCGTCACGTTTAGTCTTCTAGATTAACCCACAGCAAGAGTTTGCGAGATCCGGTCATTTCAAATTGATTTGAAAGTGCGTTTCTCCTCTGAAATACCCCACATATAACACAACTGCAGCTCCTCTTTGAGACTGGAAAGTGTTATTCTGTAGTACTGTTCTTTCTACCGTAAGACTAAAACACTGAAAATGCCGCTGACAACTCTAAAATTTTGTAGTATAGCCAATCACAGATTTTGATAATAACAGGTATCTGCTCACCTTTCAGTTGTAGGGCCCTGGTTTAGTTGTCAGAGGTATTCGAGGTGTCTTCCCTGGACAGTTCGTCCGCTGGCTGCCGGTGTTCCTTCTATGAGACCCTACTCATCACGTCGGGTCACCAAATTGTTGGGGTGAAGCACCCTTCAGTGGTTGAAGGTTCGAGCCCCCTCCGCGCCGTTCGTTTGATGAGTGGTCTGCTGTAAAAAGGAACGGCTCAGACGCAGAGATATGAGGTTTAACAATAAGCTGATTTAATGGTAAAAACAACAGTACAATATAACGAAGTACTTCGGGCCTTGGCTCTTACTACCGTGCGATGTACGTATCAGACAGTCAGACAGAACAGAGGCCCCGAGTGTACAGAATTCATAATATTTATGCCCACAAACGGAGAGGAGTTGTGTGGGAGGAGTTGTGTCGGTTGCTCCTCCCTAGGTGTTCATCCATTGGTGGACTCACTCCTGGGCGAGCCCTAGGCAGTGAATCAGAGTGAGTCAGCCATCGACGAGGTCTAAACAGCGAATCAGAGTGAGTCAGCCATAGGTGTGGGAACTTTGGATCTCCTGCGCCGCCGATCAGTCCCAGGTCATCTTTTATGGCAGCCATAAAATAAACAATTCTGGGTCGCACGGGGGTGAGGTACCAATCCTTATCTTCGTTTATCCTCAGCACCTGGCCGTACCACTCCGCATCCCAATCTTTCTCTCAGTACAATCTCTGCATAGACTCAATGGTGTCAGTTTTATTACCTTTCTCCTGCAACCCCCCCATGCTCCTATCCGGCCCATTAAAAACCCGGGGGGGGGCGACTGGATCCTCTACATTCCTAAGTCAACGCACACACAATTGACCACATCAAACAAAACAAAATAAAAACACTTGGTCTAGTTTCATAAGTATACATTTTACACAGACAAAGTTATAATTATTAAAACAGGTTATAATTATTGGAACAGGTTATATAGGATATACAAGTTACTTTATACTTTACTTGAGTACAATTCAGAAGTAAATTGTGTACTTTTACTCCACTACATTTATTGTGTACATTTAGTTACTTTGCGGATTAATGTTATAAAACATATAATATATATTATTCTGAAATGGGCCAATCTGCATAATGAGTCATTTTACTTTTGGTACTTTAAGTATATTTTAATGCCAATACTTTTGTAGTTTTACTTGAGTAACTATTTGAATGCAGGACTTTTACTTGTGTAAGTATTCCTACACTCTAGTACTTCTACTTTTACTGAAGTACAAGATCTGAGTATTTCTCTCTGGACAGCGTAAAGAATAAGTCTGGCATTAGAGGGAAGTTTAGTTTAGTTTAGAAATATGCAATCTCATTCCTTTCAAAAGATACCTTATACTGAATATTATCCTCTCTCTTGTGGTACCCTGTTCTGTGATCAAGGGCAGATAAGGTTTAGTAATATTGTATCACTAAAACAACACCAATACATTGTTGGATAACAACAGGACAATGAAGTTATTTATCCACACTGGATGAAAAAGTCCACATGTTGTGTTCAAAGAATGTGGTGTCTTTTGTTTAAAGGCAAGGCAAGGCAAGTTTATTTATATAGCACATTTGAAAACAAGGCAATTCAAAGTGCTTTACAAAAATGAAAGACATTAAGAGCATTAAGAAACATATTATAAAATGATATCTAAAAACACTCATTTAAAAGCAATGATATAAATGAAATTTAAAAACACTAATTTAAAAGCAAAGATAAAAAACAAAGATAATAAAAGTTACAGTGCAGCGGCAAAAAGAAAAAGTCTTCAGCCTGGATTTAAAAGTAGTAAGAGTTGCAGCGGACTGGGAGTTTGTTCCAGATGTTTGGAGCATAATAACTGAGCGCTGCTTTACCATGTTTAGTTCTGACTCTGGGGACAGAAAGCTGACCAGTCCCTGAAGACCTGAGAGTTCTGGATGGTTCATAATTTAGCAGTAGATCAGAAATGTATTTTGGGCCTAAACCATTCAAAGCTTTATAAACCAGCAGCAGTATTTTGAAATCAATTCTTTGACACACAGGAAGCCAGTGTAAAGACTTCAGAACAGGAGTGATGTGATCCACTTTCTTAGTGTTAGTGAGGACTCGAGCAGCAGCGTTCAGAATTAGCTTCAGCTTTCTAATTGATTTTTTAGTGAGACCTGTAAAGACACCATTACAGTAGTCGAGTCTACTGCAGATAAAAGCATGGACAAGTTTTTCCAAATCCTGCTGTGACATTAGTCTTTTAATCCTAGATATATTCTTTAGGTGATAGTAGGCTGATTTAGTAATTGTTTTAATGTGACTGTTGAAACTCAGGTCAGAGTCCATGACTACACCTAGATTTCTGGCTTTATCTGTTGTTTTGAACATTGCAGACTGAAGCTCAGTGCTAACTTTTATACGTTCTGCCTTGGCTCCAAAAACCATTACCTCAGTTTTATCTTTGTTTAATTGGAGACAGTTCTGACACATCCAGTCATTGATTTGTTCAATGCACTTACTCAGTGTTTGAATTGGAGCATAGTCTCCTGATGAAATGGTTATGTAAATGTGTGTGTCAAGCTATGGTAACTTATTTTTGTTGTTTTTCATTATCTGAGCCAGTGGTAGCATGTAGATGTTAAAGAGAAGAGGCCCCAAGATGGAGCCTTGAGGAAGTTACTTTGTAACGCGTTACTTAGTATTACATAATACTGTAATAATATTACTTTTGTCGGTAACGGAGTAATGTAACGCGTTTTTTACTTTTATAATTCAGTAATCACACTACAGTTACTAACATTGCCCGACACGCGTTACTTTGTTACTTTTATAAAATCCGTAATCACACTACAGTTAGCCTACTAACATACAGAATTACTCGATTCTCCCTTTGACAGACAAGAGGGATTTCCGCCGCAGGTTTATATTTACGTAACATTTGCGCGACTTGCGCGTCCACATGCAGTGCATAAACATGGCTGAGTCAACAGCGATAACTTTCGAGGGGTGGAGGTATGCCCATTATTTTGAGTTAACCCTAACCCTAACCCCAACCCTAACCTGCAAAGACAACATGCTAACGTGAAGCTAATAGCTAAGGAGGACCTCCGAATCCAGAGTGAGGATGTCAAGTAAAGTAACGAGTAACACTGTAGGTGCGCCGCATTTGCGCTTCAGATGAGGCTCCCTCCGCAAAATGAAGCACCCTCCGCAATCTGCGTGATCTGCTTGTAGGGAGGGGCGGCCCTGCGAGTAAAGTAACGAGTAAAGTAACGAGTAAAGTAACGAGTAAAGTAAAGAGTAGAGTAACGCGTTATGTAGAGAGTAACGAAGTAAAGTAATATATTACTTTTTTTTAAAGTAATAAGTAATATGTAATATATTACTTTTTTGAGTAACGACCCCATCTCTGGTGGTCAACAGTGTCAAACGCAGCACTGAGATCTAATAATACTAACACTGAAGTTCTGCCACTGTCTGTGTTTAAGTGGATGTCATTGAAGACCTTTACAAGAGCAGTCTCAGTGCTGTGGTTTGGACGAAAGCCTGACTGGAACACATCGAAACAGTTATTTAAATGCTAGAAATTACTCAACTGTTGAAAAACTACTTTTTCAATGATTTGACCTAGAAATGGGAGGTTTGATATGGGCCTGTAATTGTTCATTACTGAAGCATCTAGATCAGTGGTTCTCAACCTTTTTACACCAAGTACCACCTGAGAAAATAGTTGGCTCTCCAAGTACCACCATATGACCAATGTTAAAATACAGTCTATGCACAGTTCATGCAGGACTCGGAGGCAAATGTATTCATAATAACATTTTATTGTCAGCCACAGCTACATGTACAAAGGGCAGTCTCTCTCTCTCTCTCTCTCTCTCTCTCTCTCTCTCTCTCACTCTCTCTCTCTCTCACTCTCACTCACTCACTCACACCACAAGTGAGAACATAAAGAACAAAATAATAACTTATTCTCACACAACAAATGACAACTGTACGTGCATGTCATTTCCTGTACCAAGTTTGAATGTAGGCCTCCTGCAACAACCTACATTGTAACAGAAAATGTCCTATTGGGAATTCAGTTCCACAATAATAATGAAAGCCTCCAGGGGCAGATGAGCCTAAGGGCTAATTGCTCATTTTCAGTCTGCTGATGTTTGCTATTGCCATTTCTGTGGTGGCAAAAAAGATAACAATTAAGGACAAGTGTGTGCTTTTTCAACTTTTGACCTTGGTCACAGCCTTCTCTCCATTCTTTGCTCAATTGCCTTCTTCCTGAGTCACTTCTCATCACAGCGTTGTGGCTGTGCATATCACTTTTGCGTTGCTGGCGGAGCCTGCGCTTGTGCTCGGTTGATGACTGTCCTCCTCCTCATTCACTTGTTCACTTTAGCTGGTAATATTCTCCTCTGTACCTCTCTTCTGAATACCTCCCGTTTTGAGCCACGTTTTTAACATCATTTAGCTTTCTTCTTTCTTTAGGTTGCTTGCAACGTTCGCTAATCGTTCGCGGGTAGTATGGTCGTCATTAGCAACGCCAGAAATAAAAAAATTGTTTCTAAATCTAAAAACAACAATAGCCTATTAGCACTTATTTAAACCACAGTTTCAATTATCTCAAGCTTATTTTCATTCATTGTAGTATTTTGATAGTATGATTTATTTTTTAATTAATGTTATTCAATCAAGCCTCAAACTGATGGCACTTGTCCCTATAGTCTGTTTTAAATTGAAGTTGTCTGAGGTCCTTACCACCAGCTGCTCTTGCAGTAATAAGTAGTGTACCTTTCTTACTGTCCCAAATGTGCACAATGAGTGACTGCTTTTCGTCTTTTTGTTTACTTAGTGTTTTCTGCATTTTTATATCTGTGTTATGTGTAAGAACCGTTGCTGCCTTCTTGGCCAGGTCAGCATTGTAAATGAGATTTTGTCTCAATGTTTTCATCTGGTTAAATAAAATGTAAAAAATTAAATAAATAATTCTTTAAAAAATATTTTTTATATTTCAGATTCCTCCGCGTACCACTAGCGGGGGCTGGCGTACCACCAGTGGTACGCGTACCACAGGTTGAGAACCACTGATCTAGATTATTCTTTTTTAAGAGCGGTTTAATAACAGCCGTTTTTAGGGCCTGTGGAGAAACACCTGAGTAAAGAGACTTGTTTACTATATGGAGTAGATCTGATGCCATGCAATGAAAAACATTTTTGAAAAAAAATCCTGTTGGAATAATATCAAGGCAGCAGGAGGAGGATTTCAGAATTTGAATAATTTCCTCTAGGTTTTTATCATTAATCTGATGGAATTGTGTCATGGTGTTTGAATTGATTTTAAGTGGACACAGGGACAAAACATTTGCTGTACCTGATACAGAGGCACTGACTGCTTGTCTAATTTTCTAAATGTTGTCAGTGAAGAAGGAGGCAAATTCATTGCAGGCCCTGGTGGATAGAAATTCAGAGGCTACTGACACTGGGGGGTTTGTTAGTCTGTCAACGGTAGCAAACAAGGCATGTGCGTTGTTTTTGTTTTTGGCAATGATCTCAGAGAAGAAAGACTGTCGTGCAATTTTCAATTCCAAATTATAAAAGCCAAGTCTCTCTTTATAGATTTCAAAATGAACCTGGAGATTTGTTTTTCGCCACCTGTGTTCAGCTTTTCGACACTCTCTTTTTTCTGTTTTCACGGTCATGGCCTTTCTCCATGGAGATATTTTCTTGCCAGTCACTTCCTTTACCTTAGTTGGAGCAATGGCATCTATAACATTTTTAATTTTTGAATTAAAATTATCTACTAGCTCATTTACTGAGATGTTAGCAGGGGCAAGTGTGGAAGAAAAAAAATTTGAACATTTTTGTGAACAGAAATAGAGCTCTCAAAGAAAACACATGAATGATCAGAGAGTGCAACATCAGTCACCACAACCTTTGAGATATTCAGACCCTTTGAGATAATTAAGTCCAGAGTGTGCCCCTTATTGTGTGTGGGCTCTGTCACATGCTGAGTCAGTCCATAGTTATCAAGAACACAACACAGTTCTTTAGCCCCTCTGTCCTAGGGGTTGTCAACATGGATGTTAAAATCACCAACAATGACTAAGTCAAAGTCAATACACACTATAGACAGCTCACACAAACGTTTGAGCGCTTCCTGTTTCTAAGCTGATTCACCGCTCTCAATCTATTACCTATCAACACAGATATCGGCAAAGCTACTGGCAGGCAGGGCCCCGGCTTGTCCTTGAAAGAGTTGAGAGTGCCATACGCCCTTGAGCCTGGACCCAGCACATATCAGTTAGAGTTTGCTGCGTTTTGTACACACACATTCTTATCAGGCTTCGGAGACCGCAGATGTTGTCTTGAAGGGGGGGGAGGTGGTTGACGTAGGCACGGTGATGAAGACGGGGGAGATGGTGCGCGTCTCTGCTTGGTGATTTTGGTGGGTGTCATTGAGGGGCGGGGGTAAAGGACATGCTGCCAACCCTGTGTATCACCTTCATGCGGTCATTGATCTCCAGGAAGGACTTGGTGCCAACCCTCTGTATCTCCTTCATGTGGTCTAACTCCAGGAGGGTGGGCGAGGATGAAAGGGTGAACGGAGAGTAGAGAGAGCTGGGGGGTGAAGGAAGAGTATCCCCAAAGGTGATAGGGGGGTGAAGGGCGGTGGAGACTCCTCCATTTGTCTCATAGGTTTCCCATAATCAAGACATTCCTCAGGCGGGTGCAGTAATACTTCTTCAAGGTTTTCTGCACGATGTGCTGTGTCTTTCTCTTGTTTTGCTTGTTGCTTGTCCTTGGCAGAGGGAACAGATTGATGACGCAGGCAGTTGAATATGTTAGAGATAAACATGTTCACTCCTGACTTGTTCAGGCAAACTCCATCTGCCTTAAAAAGATGTCTGCGGTCCCAGAAAAAGTTAAAATTGTTAATAAAATGGACAGAATGGTCAGTACAGGCAGTTGAAAGCCACGTGTTCAGTGCAAACAATCTGCTAAATCTCTCCACTCCTCTTCTGACTGGCGGTAGAGGGCCACTGATGAACACCTCCGCATTTAGAGAGCTGACAGTTTCCAACAGACACTTAAAGTCTTCTTTCAGCACTTCTGACTGTTGTTTCACAACATCATTTGTTCCAATGTGCAGTACCACATTTTTCACAGTCGGATGTTCAGCCCCAATATGCAGGATCTTCTCAGCCAAGTCAGAGACCATATCCTTGGGAGTACTTTGGTGTTGTTCTTACTACACAGACTTTGTACATCTCTTACAGCAGTCACCCACAATCAGAGTTTCAGGCCCAGTCGTTAGCTTTCCCTCTAGCCTTTTACTTTTGGAGTAGCTATTGGTCCTTACCCTGAGGTGTGAAGAGGACAGGTTATCCAGGTCATCAGAAAGAGATCTCCGGTTCTGGGTCAGCGGAGCGTATCTGTTCTGGATTGGCACACTTGGTGGCTTAGGAGGATTGTTTGAAGTTCTCCCTTTAGCAGCTGTCCACGGTTGTTTCCTAGTATGAATAGGGGTTGAAGAGGCGCTCTTCCTGGGTGATAACAATGCAGGCCAGCCGGTCGCATCACAGACTTCAGAGCGCTGGGCTCTGCCTGTTATTCGTCCTCCCAAATCCCATGGAAATGATTTACTCTTAGGCTTTGCACCCAGAGAGTTCCAGGGAGGACTACCACTTGTAGTTTTATTACCCGGTACCAGGGGCAGATCTAGAAAAATATTCATGGGGTGGCAAGAGGGTGGCAGGAGATTTTGAGGGGTGGCATCCCCTGGCAGAAGTATATGCTGATTTAATCGCAGTCATATCAATCAATGTTAACTTGGAAATCCACAATATTGACATTTTAACTCAATAACATTAGGTGACATTATTGTGGCACAACAGTGAATCCTTAAATATAAATATATAAAGGTGGGGTAGGTAATTTTGGAGAAACCAGCTCGAGTGCGCTAGAATTTGAAAATACACAGCCGGAACAAATCTGCCACTTCCTTACAGAGCCCCTCCTCCAACACACACGAACGCGCACATGACCAATGAGGGCACGAGATAAGTTTGTGCACAGATGGAAATCTGACAGGCAGGTAGGCCATCCAGTTATTTTACCCGGGCCGGCTAAAATGATTGGTCGTGCTTTTTACAGTACTACGGCTTCCACAGATGAATCTTTTTTTGATGGATTTTTTGTCAAAGCACTTAAGATATTCATTGCTATCGGGATGTTAAGAGCATTCCATGGAATATAACAAAAAGTGTATCTCGAGCCGGTTTCTCAAACTTACTACCCCACCTTTAAGGTGGCAGACATAATTTAATGCATTTTAAATTAACAATAACTGAATGAGTTTGTTTCACTCTTAGACCAGCAGGGGTACCAAATCTATGCAAACTGCTGCAATAAGTACATTAATTAACTGTCTCATCGATGTTTGTCTAAATTAATATGATAATATTAACAATCATATCATTCCTATCAGCGGTCAATCACTTTTATGATTCACATATTCAGTGTTATTATTAAATAAACTATATTTTTTGGAGGAGTTAATGATGAATGTTCCTCAAGATGCTTGCTCACCCTCCTACAAATTTGAAAGACAAGTGATTACGATCATATATCAAAATTCAAAAGAATCAAAAGAACATTTCAGCGCCCCACGACTTTACTGCAAACAGTTACATCCTTGACTTTACATCAGAAAGAACAAACATTAAAGAAGTAACTGCATTAAAAAACGTGTATTAGGCTAATACATCGCTGCAGTTATTATCCAGTGGAAAGCCCTTACCTACTGGCCTAGTTAAATCAAAGTGGTTACTTTTTTTTGGCTGGGCAGTGTAGTTTTACACACCGTCTTATTTGACTTTCTCAGGACTTAAAACTGTTTTTTGGCGGCAGACCCCCACAAAGAAAACAATATATACACACATACAAGGTCATCATCTTAATAGTTGTTTATGCTCATCGAGTCATCCGTGAGCAGAGCATCAAGTTGGCATGCCTATAACAGCTGAATGTGGCGATTACCATGTTGTTCAGCAAAACGCCTCACAAACTTATTAAGATCAACAGCTTTAGTGCGTTTTGATTCAATGCTGAGTACAGCCAAACTTGACAGTCTCTTCTCTGTCATTGTAGACCGCAAATACCTCATTCCTTCCGTCTACTTGGCTCCGAATGCTTCTCGTTTTGCGCCGTCCCGTTCAAATGAAATCGCCGCCAATCATATTTCCACGCTCACGCCAGGGCCGGGGGAGGGTTTACAAGACTCGCGTCTTGTGCTGCATTCACTTGCACTCGGACATTAGAGACTTTCTCTCACAGATGTCCGATGAGCCACAACTTTTCTTTCAAAACAAAGCTGCCAACTGGAGTGGCAGCTGGGGTGGCAAGGCCTATTTTTAGGGTGGCCACCCCATGCCACCCCGGTAGATCCGCCCCTCCCCGGTACACAGCCCTCCTGTTCCTTGGAATCCTTGTAGCTGCTAACTAGCTGTGAGTTAGCATGCCTTTGTCCATTCTTTTGCAACACTGGTAAAATGGTGTCATTCCAACCTAGTCCATTCATTTCCACGTTAAATTCCAACCGTGCATTTTCATTTCCAACACGGCCATCTTCTGTAGAAGTTTCATGGAAGTCATCTGTAGAGAACGGAGGCATTTTGCTGCTAACTAGCTTAAGCTGAATAGCATGCAGAACCAGGCTTTAGCTGTTGCTAGGCCACGCGACTGTAAGACTGAGGTCGTCGTAAATATATTGAAATATGGCTGAAATCCTCCATCTATTTACGAAGAATAACTGTCCCAGTGATAAGTTAATGTCCAGGAGCCGCAGCTCGAAGTTTTCAGAAAAGAAAAATAGGAAAATCAGCATAAAAAAGTAAGCAGAGGCAAGAGCAAGCAGAAAAGCGTCTGCACTGTAAGAAAGCAGATCATACAATTCAGTGTCTCATTGCATCCTGTGACCCTGACAATCTTACAATGAGTGCAGCTTTTGTTACATTTAAATAATCACCGTAAATGTCTCCTATTATGCAAAATCCACTTTTTCATGTCTTTTATACATAAACATGTGTCCCCTCTGTGTAGAGAGTCTGAAGTTTCAAGAAAAAAGATTCGCTCACGTCCTGATCCATTTACATAAAAACCTGTCAGAAAATTAGCTGATCAGATTTTGGCCACTTTATGATGTCATAACGATTTTTTGGCTTGTGTAACCATTAGCCAATAACCAACCAAGGTAAGACCCCCACCTTATCACCTGAATCTCCTCCTAGAGCACCAGTGTGTTTTTTTTAACCAAATATCTCTCAGAGGGGCGTGGGGAGTGGCTCCTTATTTTCATCTAAAGCAGGGGTTCCCAAACTTTTTCAGCATGAGACCCAAAACAGAAATGTTGTGGTCCTATGGGACCCAAGCTCACAAAATGTCATGATTTTCCATAATATCTACATTTATAAACAAAGAATACAACACACCATGAATTAAAAATGTAAATGAAAATATTTATTTAATTATAAAAGTGCATCGCAGCAATTAGGTTTCTCACCATAACAACCTTCCCTTTGAGCTTGCCCAGAAAAAATAAGGATCAAGCAATGACAAAACATGGGAAGTGCAGTCAAGTATATACAGTACATCACAGATCAAATACAATTTTAATTATACAATTAATAAAAGTGCAATATTAAGTTTGTCACTAGCTCAAAAACTATGTACACACAATTTTAAACAATTTTAAATGAACAAAGAACAAACATGTTGTAAACAGAAATAGACAAAAACACTAACTATAGGAAGTGCAGTCAAGTATATACAGTACATCACAGGTGAAACCAAATTTAAATTATCAAAAGTGCAACATTAAGTTTGTCACTAAATTAAAAACTATATACACACATGTTTTAAACACTTTTAAATGAACAAAGCTGTTGTAAAACACTGAGAGCAACCCACTCTCTTTAGTCTGCGTACAAATGACACGACTTTACACATTGGAAATGCGTGCAATAGATACGCAGAAGTCCGATTTTGCGTGCATATGATACGCTAACCATTCCCATTGAGATCTGAGGCCGAGTTTTGCGTGCATATTATACGCCACGTTTCTTGACTGCAGCACTTGCTTTTGTCCGGTCGGGTCTTGGTAGACCGGAAGCTGTGTGGTTCATAAAAACATGTTCTTACTCAATACCAAGCCACGATTATTGTTTTTATTTTAAATCGTATAATGTCGGACTTTTTTTGCCGTCTGTGAGGAAAAGAAATAGGGCTCAGAGCTTCAGAATAATGAAATCTGTATTTTTAAATCTTTTTTTCCTTGAAAATATTGCATGATTAACACCTTTAAAATATCCTTTAAATAAGCCTTTGTTTCTACATTCATCTGTGAACGAGAACTGACATTTATAAAATGAGATCTTTTCTACCAAATGTATAAGGAGTGTCCTCGTATGACTCGTCACACGTCAGATTACATGCAGACCACAAGAGACACACACGGGTTGCATTCTGAGACTCGTGTGTGACGCCGCAAGAGGAGTTCAACAGCGCCATCTACATGGTGAGAGTGAAAACTGCTATCTAATACTTGCTCCTATAGCTGTCAAACCTGTTTTCATTTTATATTTCTGTATCTGAAAATGCTTCAAAATATAAATGTACCCAAGATTAATCCAGACTTTGTACATGCATTTAATAGCTGTCAATAATATTAAGTTATATCAATGTTGTAACTTAAAATGTGTGCACATGTGATGTGTTTGTGGTGTTGATATATTAAAGGTGCTCTCCACTGATTTTACAGAGATAACACAGCTGCTTACTCAGCAGGGGAGAATACTCAGAACAGCTCTGGTGTGGTTTTTCTGTTTCGTAGTAATGATGTCATAATGTTATCTCTGTTTGGGTGTGGACAACGTTTTACTGAAATAGAAAGCCTGCTTTACAACTAGGGGCGTCAAGTTCGACATTGAGCAGGCCAACATTTTCAGACTTAGATAAAGGAAATGTCTGCCTGTTGCTTCTCTTTCTAAAAATAACTTTGCTTAAAGAAGGGATACTGCTGGAAATTCCTCGAGTGCACCTTTTCAGCGAACCTAAGTTTAACCCAGTTCAACCTTGAGAAAAAAGTAAACCGTATTGGACATTCATACAATTGTTGTTGCTTTAACTCCTGAATTTCCAAACGGGGATAAATAAAGGTCCATCTTATCTTATAAAATAAGTTCCCTTCTGTAATTTGCTTTACACTAAGCCTTTTTACTCAGTTGATTTGGTTTCATATATTAAAAAAATTCCTTACACATCCTCTCTATAGACCAGTCATACTCAACTTACGGCCATGAGCCAGATAGGGTGCATTTTCTAATTCAAAGTGCAGTAGGATTAGACTTGAGCAGAGACAACTATCAGCTAAAGAGGAGCAAAAGCTAAAGAGAAATTAGTATAATTATGATCCTTAAATTTGTATTTACACCAAAAGATTTTAAACATGATATTCATTGTGTCCCTAGTAGAACCAGTTTATTTTCATTTGTATGAATCATCCCTACATTTGAGAACATGCATAATGGAACGGGGATCAAGCTTTGTTGACTTTTGTAAAAACTATTTCAAATGTAACCAAAGCATTTACAACTAAAGAAGCTGGAGCTGCAGCTATTCAAATACCTCATTTATCTGTCATGTCCTATAGGCCTAGTGAATTTTGACTCAATCGAAGATTATTAGTAACTATTGGTATCCCTGCTGTAGACTTTCAATGTAAACGTTTTTTCTGATCTGTATAATAAGCTTTATACACCTTTGTTTTCCTGCCATGAAATGTCAAAATGTCTGCCATTTAAAAAAAATCTACTAACACCACCTGATCTTTACATGTCATAGGGCAAGACCTCATAATGTTGCCTTCTTATATTCAGAGATAAGGTGTAAATGCACTGAGGAGCCAACACCACCAGATGGAGAAAACTAAACACATAATGCTCCCTACACACCACAAGGAGTCACTGACTGCCGTTCCCAGTGTGTCAGTGAGGTGAAGTGTGAAAGGGCATATAGAGGCAAAGGTGATAACGGTTAGTCTTCCAATAATCCGGTGATAAGAAAGAGAAGCAACGGTTTAAATCTGTTTTACGTGTTAAGTGTTGCTTAAGTGTAAAGCAAGCTACAAAGGCAAGGAGATTTTGTCCGAGCTCGTCCCTAAAATTCAAGATTTTTTAATGCTGGTGACATTGTAGGTAGAAAAACCTCAGAGTTAATGTAAGACCTAAATACAGTTTGATTATTTATCTAGTGTGTGTAGAAAATGGATAAGGGCACATACCTGGAACAAGTTTACACATTCACAATGAGCACACCTTACATTTAAAGGGTAAAATGGGACGCTTAAGGAAAAAACCTTTCCTAGAAGTATGACATATCGCCAGTCGCTCCTCCCTGATAAAAACCATGTGATGCAGGTCAAACAGGCTGACAGGGGAGGGAGGGCGACCTCACTGTCCTCACCTTGCACAGTGCAACAACCATACCAGACAGGAGAAGAAGGAGAAGAGGTTTGTGATATTTTAAAGCTCCTGAGTACTGGTGAATAAAGTCAGTACTACAAACATCTGATGACGAAGGGGCCAATTGAGGGGGTTAAGCTACTGGGAATGTGGAATAGAGGAAATACAGAGAAAGAGTCCTGCATGGATCAACAAATGGAATCTCAGCCACGCAAAAAACTATCCCATTCTATTGAGGAAATTCTATGTGCCAGAAAGGAGAAGAAAGCACATCGTAACTGGTCTGTTATCAAGGAGAACACCAGGATATCTAAGCAGATCTCATGTGCAGGTATGTTGTCTATCACTCTTTTTCTTATCCAAAAGGACATCATTGTTGATATTAAATATAATGTTTTTCTCTCTGCTATTAGAAACAACACAAATCAGACTACTTGACGAGTCTCCAAAAGCCACCACGGACAGCATGAGTGAGTATTGTGATTTTTGAAGCCATATGTTTAGTTTTAAAATGATGCTGACGAGGAAGATGTCAGTAACAATAATGTATTTACAGGTCAGAGGAAAAAGAGGCAAACGCGGGTCACTTTCACCCCGGTCCAGGTGCAGGAGCTGGAGAAAGCCTTCCAGCAGACTCACTATCCAGACGTGAACAGAAGAGAGCAGTTAGCCTCTCGCCTGCAACTCTCAGAGGGACGAATACAGGTAGGACACACAACGCTCATCACGGTTATTTATGTGTTTTTGTTTGATTTTTGTTGCATTACTTGTCTTGAAAACTTAGCATGAGTGCAACATTTGTAATGCGATTAGTGAAGGAATTGTTTGTATATTTTACCAAGAATTATCATGGCAGCATTAAAAACAATATACTGACAGTATTGGGAAGCTGCTTTGGAAGCAATTATTTCAACCTGGCAAAAGTTAAAACTACAGCGAAGAAATCAAGTGTGTTTAACTTAAGCTACTTGTAAAAAGTAATACACACTACATTGTACAAAAAAAGGTCATGGAATAAACAAATAATAGCCCAAAAGAATCAACAACTTGAATCACTATGTATGAATGTATTTGAACTACAAACAGGCTACAGACAAATTAAGCTTGACAAGTAAAGTACTAGTTTACTACTCAACAAATATGTTTAAGGACGGTTTTGTATTCATGTTAAAACATCTGTATATTAAAATTAGACAATATTTAATATTGATTGTTCTGATAACATTTAAATAGCTTCAATCTAGTTCTCCTTGTCCAACTACAGTAGTATCAAATAAGCAAACTATGACAACACATCGTCTTTATTTTGCAACTCGTGTATTGCTGGAAGGAGTCAATAAGTCAAACTGGGGTCACCAACAGTTCGGTGAATTAAACAATGGGCTTATTATAATGAATAGTTAATAATGGAACCGTGGCAATGGTCTTTGGACAGTTGCTTATATGAAGAAATACCTCCCAAACTATTATTGCCTTTTTTGATGTAGAAGTGTGTACACTCAAAAAACTGAAACGTTGACTTTAATTACATGTATTATGTCAACAGACTTCACATAACTTTATAAGGATATATGAAAGCAATAATATTTTCTATTTGAACTTAATATTATTGCTTTCAACAAACCTAATACAGTTATGTATAATACATTTAATTAAAGTTAACCTTTCTGTTTTTCTGTGTACTATGATTCAATGATAATGCATGCTCAGAGGAGAATAATAATACATTTGTTACTTTTGGTACTCTGCTACATATTTATGGCTAAGTTGTGAGTATGTCATAGATACATTTATGTGACATGTTGTTTGTGCTGCAGATTTGGTTCCAGAACCGCAGAGCCAAACGGAGGAAAGCAGAAACTCTGAAGGACATAGAACTGATGAGCAGCCTGCCTGCAAGTCATCCCCTGCTTTATTTTGAGGTAACATCACATTTCATATATTCATCCCAATAATATTCCCATAGTGAGTGCTTCAAACTCAAAATGAAGCTTACGTTATTTACAAAGAAAGAGAGAAACAGGGTCGGAACATTTTTAAACCTTTTTTAAAATAATAAAATACATTTAAAAAGGTGAAAGAGATCAAATAACAAAGTTTCAAAAGTAATATGATGGAAAATGACATTAAATTGTCATATTTGAAATGTAAATTAAATTAAAACCCATATCTTACCACGAGCTCCTGTGAACATTATAATTTAATGAAACCCTAAAATGTATTTAATTTGGCTCATAATTAAAGTAGCTCTTGTCATTTTCTTTAGCAATTGTCTTATTATATTATTTTTTAACTTTCACATTAACGTTTGTCTAACCTTACCGTTAATATGCCCTTGTTTAAATGTGTTGCATCTCTGGTATGAAAACTTTATTAGATATATATGTCAATCTTTTTTACATACAGAACAATATCATTTCATTGACTAGAATAATGATTAGTGATTGTGTTGGTTCTTTGAGACATCTTCTCATCAGTATGTATGTCCCCCCCCCCCCAGGCGCTACAGAAGCCCCCGCTGCAGGCAGTGTGCTGGCTGCCGTGCTGCCTCCCTGAACCTCTTCAGTCAGCGCTGTTCCCCAGAGCAGCTCCAACAGCCCCCTTGCTGACCAACACACATTCCCCAGGTCACAGGACTCTGTATTTTGACCCGCTGGGGACCAACAGATAGCAGTACTCTTACAATTGATGACACTATTGTGTTAAAGTGTTTTTAAATGACGTGGTACAAAGATCATAATGAGCTTTGATACATCATCTGGAGTTATAACCCGAACTCTACTGTAATCTGTAAAATATAATAACTGTTTATTGATGAGCTTTAATTGCCATGCGTGTTGTATATACTGTGCTGACAACATGAAATAAACTTGTTGAACTTTATTTTTTTATTTCCTTGTAAAGTTGAATCACAAAATGAATATTCTGGCTGAATACTGAAAACAGTTGGCTTCTTTATAATAAAAAATTATAATAACCTTTTGAACTGTTGTATTGAAGTCAAGGTTTGAGGGCACTGCAACGTGCTTCTTGGTATTGAGCTGCTGTGTTATTCTGCAGGAGAGATTTTCGCATGACACCACACTTCCTTGTCAGAGATAAGATACAGCACCGCTCATAAACTTATCATATGTTTGACTTTCTGAAAACCTTCCTTATCTTAATTTGGCCTCGTAAATCTGGGTTATTGGCAGGTCAGCTGGGGAGCTTGTTGAATAGGATCAAAGTGGAAACATCGGCTGAAGGGACTGTTTGTAGGTGTTGCATAATAATTGTAATTGATAGTAAGAATACGAAAGACTGCACATATGCAGTGCTGTAAAAGTAACTAAGTACATTTACTCAAGTACTGTACTTAAGTACAATTTTGAGGTATTTGTACTTTACATGAGTATCTCCGTTTTCTGCTACTTTGTTCTTCTACCCCACTACAATTCAGCAATAAATATTGTACTTTTACTCCACCACATTTACTTAATACCTTTAGTTACTTTGCAGATATGGATTAATGATGTAAAATATAATCAACACTTAAATAAGACTTTAGTTACACCTGTACTAAATTAACAAACTACCAAGCAGTAAATCCAAATAATACGAATGGTTCCACCTTTACCAGCTTTTATAAACATATCAATGCATCAAAAATTATAATCAAAACAAATAATATATAATTCTGAAATGGACCACTCTGCACAATGAGTACTTTGACTGTTGGTACTTTAAGTATATTGTGATGCCAATACTTCTGTACTTTTACTTGATTAAGATTTTGAATGCAGGACTTTTACTTGTAACACAGTGTTCCTACTTTTACTGAAGTACAATATCTGAGTTCTTCTATCTCTGCACATATAGGTGTCTTTTATTAACCTTTTATTTTTTGAAACCAATATAACTCCGCAGGTAACTGTATTACACATGTCCTTTAATAAAGTGACTTTATGTTATGAAGCCTGTTTCTTGTGAAGGTGATATTATTCTGTGAAAATGCACCTACAATTACATAAACAGTTCCTATCCTTTTCTTTCTGTGAAGCTGGCCATTTTCCAAATAATTGTCAATTATAAGAACGATAACGCAGCTTCATTATCAATACCATCACTCCATTGGGAGTACAATAACTGATTACATTTATCAAGCCTCTGTGAACGGTTAAACTGTTCACCCCGGTCATATCGCCTTTTATTGCTTGTGTTTGCTTTTTCCTCAGGCAGGGCTAAACAAGACACAAATAGTTTGTGGCGAGAGAATCAAACCAACAACTATGAATCACTTGTGTAACAACAATTTTATCATTTTGTGAGAAATGCTTCTGCGAATACTAATGGTCATCAAAAGTTGGAAATGTCAAAAGGAAATTATATGAGGCAAACTGCCTAACATGACGTATACCTGGAGCTATGTTCTGTCCAAAACCTAAATATCATAATCTACTTTGATAATTGTAGTAAGAATGAGTTTAATGAGAGATCATTGTCGTTGTCTTATTTCAATACTAAGGTGTATGAAATCATATTAAACAAAAAAATAAAATAATAAGATATAAAAAAGAGTTCACATTACTTTTGAAGAGACCGGACTATAAGGTGCATTCACACTGCAGTACTTTTCCCACGAAGGTTCATGGGAACTTAGTTCATGAGAACTCTTTTATTCTATCTATCGATTAGATTTATGATTCGACTTTTGAAACTACAAGAAGATAAGGAGGACTTTATAAAAAAGTAATAGAGATTTTTGTCCAGAAGGATAGCATGGACTTCATCTTCAAGTCAAGGTAAAACCACAATTTTATTGAAAAAGGGATCTTATTAAGAGAGAACAATCCAATGTTTAAATAATAAAATTACATTGTCTGTTTAAAATTAATCGAAGCATCAGACTAAAAAAGCTTTTGAAAATAATATAATATTTTGATTTAGGTCAAAATATAATATTTGTAAACCTGAAGAGTCAGTGCCAGTGCCTCAGCAGCCATGAACCTCACTGCACGTCACTGCAGAAGCTTATATAAACATCTACGTTTTTTGTGCCCCACCACTTTTGTACATGTAAAAACGCCACTGATCCTAGCCAATTCACGAGCATCGAGCTCCCCCCTCCCCCCCCCCCCCCCCCCCCCCCCCCCCCCCGTTGACAATCTCCCCACTTTTGGCCGCACCCCTAAGTAAAATGATTTCCCGCGGCTATGAGAACTGTGAATTAATTTAGCCTAATTCAAACTAGCAGGCCTTCTTCCCTGAGTAGCAGATTTTTAAATTCAAATTTCTTTAAGGAAAATATATTAATGAACACTTAACTACTATTTCTACTGCAGGTTGCAAACGATCCCATCAATTTACCATTCCTATTCCACACATAGCCTATCAATGACTTGTTGTGTGTGCTTGCTTTCCCTTGCAGATCTTCTCAAACCGGGGCTGTTGTTTTGAGACTGCCACTCTCAGTTCATTCTCAATGTTCAGCTTTGATCTGTATTTCGTTTTGATTGCAGCAACAGCAGAAAAGCCTATCTCACACAAGTAGGATGTTGCAAAAGGCAGCATTATGCCCACAGCTCATATTTTCGAGCAGTGTTTGTTTACAATTTAATAATAATAATAATAATACATTTGATTTATATAGCACACTTTAAAAACAACGTCATCTCAAGGTGCTTCACAAAGCTAAAAGGAGAAAATAATAAAAATAAAAAATAAAAAAAATCTTCCCGCGCCCCCCCTGCAGTACCTCCGCGACCCACCAGGGGTCGCGCCCCACAGTTTGAAAACCACTGCCTTAGGGGAAGACATAAGCAAGTCATGATGGTTGTATTGTGCTTGTTGGTCTTTGTGAACATGTCAACAAATTAAAAAATGACCATTGAAATGTCAAATGAATGACATTTTACATAGCAACAAGAGATATTATGTAAATAATTTTAAGCAATTTGGCACATACAAGCTAATGGAGGAATTAAAAAAAACACCATGCATATTTATTAAAAAGGAGATCTGGTCATGTATTTAACACATGGGGAGCCTCTTCAACACCTATATTAACAGAGTATTATATTATACATACTGTAATGCACATACTGTACCCTTACCTTGAGACACAATGCACAGGCACAAACATGTGGTTACCAATTGAGAAGGAATTGACAGACTTTGTTCTAAACCACCCACTTTAAAAAAAACAACTGAGTCATTGTAAGTTTAATCTCTTCACCTCATTGGTGAACGGCAGGCATCTTTGAGAAATATCCCAGCCTTTACAGAATCACAAGAATAGTTTGTCTGTGTGTTAGGTTAAGACTGTATTGGTTTGCTAATTATTATTATTTTTGTCATTGTCGAGTCAAAAACAATAAATTCAAAATAAAAATTCAAAGAGATAAATTCTTGGTTTGATATACACAATCCAAAAAAAGTGACAAGTGTTGATTCATTTCTAATTGATTTGGGATGAACAGCACAGTATCATGCTGTGATGTAATGGATGTTTGCTTAGATGCAGAGTGCAAAGCTCTGCATGGGCCCTCATCACACGCTGAGCATAAAGGTCCACCTGCTGGCCGATGAGTGAACAAACAATCGTCTCTACAGAGTCAAGACTGGGAAACTATTTACTTTTCAAGTATAGGTATTAAACATTCCATACTATAATATGTCAAAATTAATGTAAACAAAGATCAATATTCACTTAATGTTTTTTTAACTGACCTTTTGCTCTGATACAAAATATATAATCACAAATATCACATTTGGCAGATATACAGACAATGTAATGTACACAATAGTAATAGACCTCTTGAGAGAGTATGATGGTTAACAAAGAGAGTATAGTGTTGAGATGTACAGTGTATTGCACATTTACACCAACAAACAAGCTGGGAAGTGTTACAGTATGCATTCAGAGATGTAAACGCATACATAATAAACAATATATCAAAATAATGTGATTGTCTGAGTTACTGGCCCGTTTTGTTATGAAAGGTACCGTAGATATTGTAGTCTGTGTACATAGACTAATTCTTAACAGTGTTCTCTCTTTCATGTATGTTTTTTAATCATTAAAAAGGCAAATAAAGGTAGGCTACTATGCTTTTAAATTAGGTAAGTTCTTGACATTAAAAGACATGCTGTCATGAAAACTATCACCATTACCTGAGTTTCAGTCCTTTGTCGAGCCATCTTGTCCTGGGGACTACTGTGGGAGCGCGCCTCCACAGTGCTTATGGTTTTAAGTAGGCGGGGTCTTTGATGTGATTTGTCAAATGTATGCGTGATGTAATGGTAGCCAATTAAGTTAACTACTCAAATATGTATAATGTATTCTCTTGTTGTGAAGAAACAATATTTATGTTAAAGTGAATAATGAATTGAGGCCCTTTTTTATTTTGTAAAATTGAGAACAAACATGGTTCTTTTTTTGTTAAACCTTGACTTCCATTTAAGAGAAGTGACCTGATTGGCCAAATTGAACTGGGAAGGCGGTCTCTAATGCTTTACATGTGACTAGAATGAGACGGTTTTTTTTAAAGACCGGTACCAGAAAGTTTCGGTTTTGTTTAAAAACTGAATACTGAAAATAAACATAATTCTTTCTCCAAACAAATGTTGTGTTCCTCACGTTTCAACAACCTGCTGATTTCTCACTTCTCATAACCTCTTTGACTCAGAATCTCGTTCTGCTAAGGATTAAAACATGTTCCTGTCCAGATTATCATGGCAAGGTAAGATAATGGTGCTTTGTATTTATTCATTGGAACATTAGAGCAGCGATTGGCCAAGACATGCTGGAGATCTGCTCTGAATACACTTCAAATCAATGCAGTAGGCTACAAACAACATCACGTCAGACTCCATAGCAGGTTATAATATTCACTTTATAATATTTTCAATTGCAAGAATAAAAAGGAAAGTTGACATCAAACACATAGTAGCGTACAACATGCACAATGAAAAAAAATCCCCTCCCTCCATTTTCCATTGAATTATTTTAATTATTGTTTAACGTTTTAATGCCATACCCAGTGCATAACAATGCCTGCATATTGTTACGTGTAAATACTAAGAGCACGCAGGACTATTTATCAGGTGTTCTGGCCATTTAAAAAACATGTTAACAAAAGTTGTGAATGCTCTGTCTCCCAGCAGAGGACAGGTGGCGCCCTTGCACCCATGAATAAGCAGAAATGCTGCTCTGTGTTTTGCTGAGTGTCACACAGAAGACATGTCCTGATTTTAAATCGCATGGCTCCGTCTGTCCACCGCTATGGATGTTTTAAGAATGTTAATCTGCTGTGAGATGCTATTGATTATACTTTAGAACAAAATATATTGTAAGTGTGTGTTACCATTGCCTTCCTTCCTCTCAGGAGAGGGAGGGGGGCGGTTATTCAGCATCTCTCAGCCTCCGCCCGCCTCTGTGCTCCGTCCAAAGCGCTGGGGCGCAGACCGACAGGGGGACTGACAGAGACGCAGGGAGAGAGGGGCGATGGCCGCGGATGGAGTATGCGGGGAATCGGTGGATCAGTACCGGGCCGAGTTGGAGCGGCTCACCCAGGAACTTGCCGAGGCGAACCGGGAGAAGATCCGGGCTGCGGAGTGCGGTCTGGTGGTGCTGGAGGAGAACCAGACGCTGAAGCAGAAGTATGCAGACCTGGAGATCGAGCAGGAGACTCTCAGGAAGGAGCTGGAGCAACTACAGGAGGTAAGAGAAGGGGCCTCTGTTGCTTTTTGACACTGTGGCGTGGAAAGCGCACTGCGGGCAGGTGTTGATCCGCTTCCTCCTCACAGCGGGGGTCCACCTTACGCTAATTTATCCTTATGTGATCTCCACGGTCCACAACTAAATGATAAATAGTTTAATTGCACTGAAATTAGTTGAAAAACCCTTCACTGTATATTCATATAATGCAATATAATTCATCCCATGAATAACTTATCATGTCAAAAGTTGAATAATGTATGATTTCTGTGCAGTGAATATAGGCAGCTGGACATTGCACATATTGCAAGCTCAGGACTTTGCAGCAACACAAACACACCCCACACCTCCCACACCTCCCACCCCATTGTGCTTCATTGTTTCAAGATTCCTTCCCTGTGTGTGCATGGCAACAGTCATTAACTTCCATGCAACTGCTCAGCCTTTTTAGGTTTTGCCAATATCTTTTCCTCACAGAAATCCCTCAGTAATTGGATCTTCAGACTTGTCCACTACAGTTTGGCTCAGTTATTCACAAGATAAGGATTTTCTTGCCAAGAATGTGGGAAGATATGAGGGCTTAGACACATGTAAGGATGGAGGTTTTCAAATAACACATGCTTGCTTCTGTACCAAAATGCTGTGGTGTTAATGCATTATTATACAAATCTGAGGGCAGACGACTTTAATAGTTCCCATAAAAATTGCGAAAAGTGCTGCTTGGTGCAGCCTGAATATGGTTGTTTATACATTCAGTTATTTTAATAACAAGAGGTGGATGCTGACAAGGCTTAGAGCTCAAGGTCTCGTGTGGAGATGCTATAGAGCCAAGAGAGGAGGTAAGGGGCTGAAGGCTACGTGTGTGTGTGTGCGTGTGTGCGTGCGTGCGTGCATGCGTGCGTGCGTGTGTGTGTGTGTGTGTGTGTGTGTGTGTGTGTGTGTGTGTGTGTGTGTGTGTGTGTGATCTCTAATCATGACTGCACCAGGAATTTTGGTAAAAGATTAAAAGTCACTAAGTCAGAAAAGCACCTTTTTTGTATAAGGATAGGTTTAAAAAAATGTGTAAATTCCGCTACTAGGTACAGTTGTGGTATAAACCACTTTACCTGAGTACTGTATTTCCATTGTATGGCAACATACCAGTGTCACCTTACTAACAAAGGCCATGTTTATTTTGTAGCCCTTTGATACACAAGCTATGAAAACCTTCTAAGGGACAACATGGGTCAAAAATGACCCGTATTGACTTACAATGTTATTTCATGCATGGCTGGCTGTTTCTTAGCTATATTTTTGGAAATCTATTTATTTAATCATTTCATATTCCAAGTATTCATTTAATATCTTGTTTTTGATCACCAAACATCATTATTTTCATTCTATATTTCTTAATTTAGGAAATAAAACAGTTTTTGTATTTCTACATCAAGTTTGCATACATGGGTAAAAAATGACCCATGTACGCATGTGTGATAAAAATGATTAAAAAAAAGCCTACTATAATAATAATTATGTTAGGACTGATTTGGACCAAACAGTACATGTGGCTGGGTGGTGTGTGCATTAGTCTTTTTAGCCCACATCTTTCCATTGCCCCTGTAATGTGCTTTTGGAGGTGGGGCGTGCTCTCCATGCGTCTCTTTATTCACTATAGACAAAAGCATTGGGCCACCTACACATTACACCTACACGACCTTCTATGACATCCCTTTCCGTTCCCTTTACGTTAAGCGCCTTTGGGTTCAAGAAAAGCGCTATAGAAATATAATTTATTATTATTATTATTTTCCAAATTATTATGCATTAATATGAAGTTGGTCCCCCGCAGCTATAACAGCTTCCACTCTTCTGGGAAGGCTTTCTACAAGATTTTGGAGTGTGTTTGTGGGAACTTTTGCCCATTCATCCAGAAGAGCATTTGTGAGGTCAGACACTGATGTTGGACGAGAGGGTCGGGCTCGCAATCTCCGTTCTAGTTCATCCCAAAGGTGTTCAATGGGGCTGAGGTCAGGGCTCTGTGCGGGCCAGTCCAGTTCTTCCACACCAAACTCACCCAACCATGCCTTTATGGACCTTGCTATGTGGGGCACAGTCATGCTGGAACAGAAAAGGGCCTTCCAAAGTTGGAAGCATAGAATTGTCCAAAATGACTTGGTAAGATGAAGCATTAAGATTCCCCTTCACTGGAACTAAGGGGCCTAGGCCAACCCCAGAAAAACAACCCCATATCATTATCCCTCCTCCACCAAACTTCACAGTTGGCACAACGCAGTCAGTCAGGTACAGTAACGTTCTCCTGGCATTCACCAAACCCAGACTCGTCCATCAGAGGACAGATGGAGAAGTATGATTGGTCACTCCACAGAACACGTTTCCACTACTCCAGAGTCCAGTGGTGCTTTACACCACTCCATCCAAAGCTTGGCCTTGGCGTTGGTGATGTAAGGCTTGATGCAGCTGCTCGGCCATGAAAACCCATGAAGCTCCCACAGTTTTGGTGCTGATATTAATATATATATATATATATATATATATATATATATATATTAATGCCAGAGCTGGTTTGGAACTCTGTAGTTATTGAGTCAGCAGAGCTTTGGCCATTTTTACGCACTATGCCCCTCAGCCTGTGCCACCTCCTTGTTCTCCGCTTGCATGTGTAGGTGCGAACGATCTGATCCATTGTGTCCACTCCTGATTTGCTTTTGTTATAGTACTGGATCACTTCTGGTTTCTTCTTTACACTGTTGTCATCCACTGCTCTGTCATCATGCATGGTGCTCAGGAGGACAACAGCCTTCCCCTTCTTTTGCACATAGCTCACCATGGTCATGTTGCCACTGAATCCAGATTCTTATTCTATGCTTCTCCCTCAATTTGGATGGTGTCATGACAGGCGGTATGTCCGTCTTGTTCTGGCGAAGGGTCCCCACAATGGTCAGTTATCTTTCACAAGATATCAAATATCTCCTTAAGTAAAAGAAGTGTATAATAAAACGTACATGAATCAGTCGTGCAAAAGCAGCCTGTTGAGTTGTGACAAGTTTTTTAATTGTTAAAGTAATTTGTTGCAAAGATATTTACAATTAAAACTCACTCGGGTCACTTTTGACCCATGTTGCAAATGTTGGCAACAAGGACATTTAAGGTTTTTTATGTAAAAAATGAATGGAGAGAATACAAAAAGTAAAACAGCCAAGAAAGGTGTAAAATATTTGAATAAACGTTACAGTGCATTTTATAAAAAGCTGCAGAGTTTTTTCTTCTTTCATCTCCCATTAACTTCTCTCAAAAGGTTATTGATTTTATATTTTTAAATCAAGATAAATATTAAGCATGGCATTTTTTATATTTTAACTATAGTATAGTCAGTGCTGTCTAGTATTTGCCTTCATTAAGTCCTCTACTTAATCTAGTTGTATCCACCTCTTAAACAGTTAAAACTATTGTTTATACAAATGGCTAACAGGGAGATTCACAGCAGATATTATATGTGTGTGATCTACATTCAACTCATATAAAGAAAAACATAAAATTGTATTTAAAATATTTGCATGAAAAACATCGGACAAGATTAAGTTGCTCAGCCTATATGCGGCTGACCGAATTCAATGTTACATTCTGCATTCACGGTTATGTATCTTCCGTTTTCTTCTTCATGCCCTTTTATTCCACCGCTAGTCAAAGTGAGTTTTTGTTTTGAATCGCATTAAGAATCCGAATGATCTTTGTGCACCTCATAGCAGCATGTCAAAATAAAGAGACAGTCTGATTCAACCAGCAGCAGAGCTCTGTCCTGCTGATATCTCACACTTGTGGATTATAGGATGAAGGGTGAGGTGGCGGCTGATTGGGGAGGATGTGATGAGACAGAAAAGAGAAGGAAGAGAACAGATTTAGGCTGTGTAGGAGGAGGATTCAGGGGAAAGTATGATGACAAGAAATGTGTTTTGACTCCAGAAGAGGAAACAAGAAGCAAAGAGTCTGACATTGAAAGCATTTAATATCCTCATATTCAGAGATGGGGTTACTAAAAAAAAGTAATATATTACATATTACATATTACTTTAAAAAAAAATAATATATTACACTACTTCGTTACTCTCTACATAAAGTAACTCGTTACTTTACTCGTTACTTTACTTTTTTACTCGCAAGGCCGGCCCGCCCCTCCCTACAGGCAGATCACGCAGACTGCGGCGCACCTACAGTGTAGCGCGCCACAGTTTTGCCTCTGCGAGACTCCACTTGCACCCCCAATTACTATTGCAATAAGGAAGACATAACACAAGTCTTTCTCTTTATATGCTCTTTAATAAAATAGGCTACCAGCCTACCACAACAAGCTAACAGTCTGTGAAACGTAAAGAGCATTTCAAGAGAAAAATTGTAATAACGGAACAAGTGGGCCATATCAATGTGATGTGACACTGGCAAAATAAACAAATACTTTACAAATAAATAGCCTGTATAAAACAACATCCTCACTCTGGGTTCGGAGGTCCTTAGCTATTAGCTTCACCTTAGCAGTGTTCTTTGCAGGTGTTTGTTGAGGTTGACGTGGTGTTTACAGCAGTGGATAACAGCTTCTGGCCTGGACACAGTTTGCACCTCACCGTCACATTCCTGTCTATTCTTCGGACGAACTCAAAATAATGGGCATACCTCCACCCCTCGAAAGTTATCGCTGACTCAGCCATGTTTATGCAGCACTGCACGTGGAGATGTGGACGCGCAAATCGCGCAGATTTACGTACATATAAACCTGCGGCGGAAACCCCTCTTGTCTGTCAGTGTGATTATGACTGATTTTATAAAAGTAACGAAGTAACGCGTGTCGGGGCAATGTTAGTAACTGTAGTGTGATTACTGAATTATAAAAGTAACGCGTTACACTACTCCGTTACCGACAAAAGTAATATTGTTACACCCAACTCTGCGTCATATTCCCTCTAAACTTTAGGATATAGACCAAAGAGATCACATTTTCTAGAAGGGTGGACATGCCTGCTAACAATTATTGTTGTTGTTGATTAATCTACAAACTAATAATTTGGTATCTAAAATGTCAGAAAAAAGTGAGAAATGTGCATCGTTTCTCAAAATCCAAGGTTATGTCTTTTAATGTCTTATTTTGTCAGTTCAAAGTGTAAAGTTATCACTTTAATAGGTTTTAAAATGAATAAAAGCAAAACATGATACATTTCCATATTTCAGAGGCTTAAAACTGCATTTTCAGCTATTTTGCATTACTTTAATGATGAATTCATTTCCTACCTTTCTTTCGACTAATCATTGCAGCTCTACCTTCTTTACCAGTTTGTGGATATTTCTCAGTATCAGAGAATCATGCTGCAACTTAAAATAAAATATGGTGTTTTGTGCCTCTTCATAAATATCCCACTTGATTTTGCATCATTTGTAAATCCTGTGTCGTAAAACTTTTCATAGCTCTAAAAATGTCAGCTGTAACTCTGCCTTTACAGCAGCAGTGCCCTTTGTTGTGATCTGTCATCCGTTAACATCTGCACTCTTTGTATTCTCTGCTTCCCCACCTGCCTGTCTGTCCGTCCGACTGTTTGTCTCTCTTGCTCTCGCCTGAGAGGTAACATTTTCCGGAAGGTGATATTACTTCCACCAAAAAACATGTCCTGCCTCCTTCTGTCTGTCCCACTTCTATGAATATGAGACTGCTTGGCAGAGTGCAAACCTGCCACTACAATAACATCACATCTACTCCCGCCTACCCAGGAGAGGTAAATAATAAAAGGGCATTGAAACAGCCAATGGAAATTGAAATTGCTTTTGGGACTGAGTGGCCTATGAGGTATTCTGATGAAAGACAAACAATCTATCTCACCATACACCTTCACGCCTAAGGCATGTGTTTTCCTTGATTTGTTTATGTCATTGTGTGCAGGTGTGTAAATGCAAGCTTGCCAGATTTGCATGCGTGTTCTTTCTGCATGTTTGCATATGTTCTCTGGTGACACATATGTTCCTCATGTACCGGTTGTCTGCCCTCAGTCCAAGTCCCAGCTGGTTGAGGACAACACCACTGCTTACACACACACACACACACACACACACACACCACACACACACACACACACACACACACACACACAATTCTAGACTAATTGAATCACTGTACCAAACTGTTCACTATATTTAATGACAGCTACAATGAAATGCCCACACTTCCATGATGGTACAAACAAGCAGACCAACAATCCTCCAGTGTAAATCTGAGCTGCAACTAACATTTATTTTATTATTGATTACGCTACCAATAATCTTTTCTCGGAACCTATGGGGACATTTTCCAATATTTAATTTTCATCGACCAGCAATCCAAATCCCACAGAGTCATTTCTACAAAATACTTGAACTATCAATTGATCATTTCAGATGTTGCTGAATAATTTCCTAAAATACAGACCAAGATATACAAAAACATGTTCATTCCCTCTTTGTTGTCTCTGCAATTCATACATGAGACATGAGAAAAAACCCAAAGTAATATAGCATTGACCAAACATGCACATTGCTTTCTGCAGAAGCTGTATGCACATCTTTGCTGTCTGTAGGCCAAAGCAAAAATGTGCATGCTTAGAGCGTGTTTAGGTTCTTAAAGCAGAAGTATTTTTTTGCTCTGTAGCGTTTTCTCCCCTCCTAGCCGCATCACTCTCTCTCCTTCCTTGCATCCCTGTGTGTGTGTGTGTGTGTGTGTGTGTGTGTGTGTGTGTGTGTGTGTGTGTGTGTGTGTGTGTGTGTGTGTGTGTGTGTGTGTGTGTGTGTGTGTGTGTGTGTGCGCGCGCACACTATGTCTTTGGATCGCTGCCTAAGCAGTGACGGAGACACCATTAGCCCTTCTGGCTTGTTAGGACACAGCGAGGGGCTGAAGGAGGAGGACGCTGCCCACTGCAGAGCGGGAAGAGCAGCGTGCTCATAAGGCTCTCACTGTCAAGCTAGTTTAGAGCCCTTGAACCGTGAAATGTTCAAGTCATTGGGTCATTTTATTTCATGATCATTGTGTTCAATTAAATCCTTTGTTTGATTTGTAAATAACTCCACATTCTCTAATTAGTTAGTTTCTCTCATTCATAAATATATTTAATCCCAAACAAAGAAAACACACCATTTCACTTTCAACATCCAGGCAACTAATTCCAGCTTCCGTCGTTTCAGTCTCTTTAGATTACAAGTCTGCAGATATATTGACATTTGTGCTATGTTGAGAACTGGCAGCAGTTCACAGGTCAGTTCTGTTCTCAAGGCTTTATGCCGAGAAAGATGCCAAATAAAATCTGCATCATGTTCTTCACAGGGTAACTTGAAATACCTGAAAAGAAAGATTCAGACATGATTCATCAGGTCAGCACGAAAAGTTCAGATGCAAGTCTGTTTTTATGTTCCTGCGGCTGTGTAGTCATCTCTTGTCTTTACATTGTCTGCACACATTCAACATTCAACAGTGTCTGCTGCCAAAGAACTTAGATGATGTGAATTGGATGTTCTGAAAATTGCTGTAAGCATGGTGTACTAATTTGATTAAAACAAATGGGAATGTGATACATTTCAAATTACCCAGCAATAGAACAATTGCAAATGCTGCTAAAACTCAATCTTTTTGTCTTATTGCCAAAGCCTTTATTTTAAAGGAATAGTTGGACATTTTAGGAAATACAGCTATTCAATTTTTGGCTTAGAGTTACATGAGTAGATTTGTACGACTCATGTCGTTTACATTAAATGTAAAGAGCTGGCAGCCAGTTAGCTTAACTTACTATACTTTATCTTATTGTCTTTAAGTGTATATGTATCAGATGCTCAACATACTAGATACAAGCTGCATGTTTTTTTTTTTACTTAAAGACTGTGCTTTTTGTCACTGCTTCCAGTCCTATGCCAGCTAGCACAAAGCGCTGTATCTCTATGACTCTAAATTGCATATTCCCAAAGTAAAGTAAAGTCAAATGTTTTTTTATTTTTTTATTAGAACCCGATGACCCTCCAATTATTATATTTTAGTTTTTTAAAGCCTGGACATGTCCTGAAGCGTATGCAAATGTGTTGGTAGTATGTTATAAAAGTACATTATTCCCAAGGGTGGGCTGTCAGCTTCATAAATAGCGGCCACACAATTGAATATTTCGCAGATGATTGATTCTCTGTCATTGAATTCCCTCTGGGATTGGCTCTGCAGTAAATATCTGCATAAGTAACGTTAATATTAAGCGACTGCTTGGTCATCAGGCGCCAGTGATGAGGGTGTGAAGCTGTTGCTTGACTTTACCTCCTTCAGAGTGAATTATGAAGCCCAGTGAAGGACCTGTCAATGTCACACTGGCTTAAAAACCTTCTGTGTTTAAAATAAAACTTAATTCGTAGTAAAAAAACAGAATAAACTAGAGATTAGGAGTTACATTTACAGAAGTGATCGTTATGTTTTCCCATCCGACTATTATACCCTGCAGTTGCAAGACTTTGAAGCAGTGGAATAAGGCAGGACACATCTGGATTTTTTTTTTTCTGTGAGGTGATGAATCAACAATGATTAGCAGAACTTGAATACCTCTTAACAATTATTAACTTTTTAATAAAATGCTCAGTACACCATGGTGCGTTTGACCGGGCCCTCAATTCAGGGAAAACAATAGCAAAAGAGGGCAGCTGTGATTGTAAATCAATCTGTCCAGAGAGAGGATAAAGGATACATTACAGGTTTCTCTCCCCTCTCCTCCTCCTTACGTCTCTTTTACATAAGCTGGCTTTCAAGGGAGGGCAGTAAACATGTTTGGGGGGGCTAAATCAATATCTCATGAGATGGTGTTGCTCCCTTCTTTCAGTTTGGTGCTTTACACCATCCCCCTCCTCATCTCCTGGGATGTCCCCCTTCCCCATCCTGCCCTATGGACCCTGCCTGGATTCAAGTGGGAATAATGCATTGATGTCTGCTGTGAATGGATAGATTGTATCATGTCTGCACTAAGCACTGTATCATGCATTGTACTGTATGTTGGTGAAACACATCTAACAGATTCTATGTATTTTTCTCAAAGTGGATCATACAGAAAACCGCTGTTGAATTGAATCATTCACTTACAAAGCTTTTAATAGAGATGAAAGTGTCTTCACACCTTTTGTCTACTGGATGCAGTATGAAGTCAGACATGAAAAAAAGCCAAATTAGGTTTAACAGCTTGTCAGGGTTGGGGAAAATCAGGACCCAAATGCAAGATGAGGAGAAGCGGGTTTTAAACAAAAAGCGAGCTTTATTTAACAAAAAAGCTGTTGACCATGAGGAAACAAGAATACATCCAAAAAACTGGTAGCACCAAGACAAAAACTGACAGGAACAAACAGAGGTGCAAGGAGGACATGAAAGACAACGATCAGACAAGGAGCACAGGGGAAGACAAGACTAAAAACACAGAAGGATAATCACAGGACAAGACACAGCTGGGCAGGGGAGGCAGAAACACAAGGGCAACAGGTGAACACAATGAGACGATCAGACACAGGAGGGCAAACACAGGAAGGAAGACCAGACACAGGGAGAACAGAATTTCAAAATAAACCCATAACTAAACACACAAAACTCAAATCATGACACAGCTCTTCAGTAATTTAGGAAATGTATAGCCCACTCAAAAAAAGTTGTGTAAATCCAAAGTTCCATCATGTTATATTTCTTTATAGAAATCATGGTATGATATTTGCAGATTTTGAAGTCTGCCACGAGAAATGTTCGAACTACCTCAATTCATAAGCGTGCAATCGATTTAAGACTGTATCATAAGCCCATTTAACCCATTCAAAGCGCAAGTAAAATATGATTTGCAATTCTATTACTGGCCGGTTCCAGACATATAGATAAAAAAAAACCTTCTTAATAAAATAATGAAATGGAAACTAGACTTCCTGTTGTTCATCATAAGGGTCACATTTCATATGTGTCAAATGTTCAGTTCAGAATTTTAAACTAAGGGTGTATCTTAAAGATGGTTATATATCGATGATTTTAATCTGTATCAATAATATTTAATTGTTGACCATTTAATCAATATATCTACAGATCGTTGCACCCGTAATCAAGAATTGAGTCTTTTAAGGTCGTTCTGGTTATCGGAATATTGCTCAATTTAAATGCCACTGTTGTTTGTAGGGGATCATTTGTCCGGTTTGTTGGTGTTGACCTGTGACCTTAGCAACATGCTCAGGGATGCAGTGGAGCATGTAGATAAGGACCTGTCTGCCCTTGTGTTTTGCCCCTGGTGTTTATATGGGTTTGTGTTTGTGTTTTGTGAGGACCTGAAGGGAAGGTCATACGTCTGTGTTGTTGAGTCACACATCAGGACCTGCATGTGTGTGGCTCTTCCCATTGTTATTTTTTTCTCTGTTGTGTCGGTATGTGTAGCACCAGAGGTGGGTGGGGCTTGGCTGCGGATGTTGTGATTGAGACTAGGAGGGAGGGATGGCAAGATAAAGAGTGGTGGTGGTGACTCCAGCCCATCAGTCGGGTCTCTTTGTTGTTTCAGGTTTTTATAGTAGTGTTGACTTGACATAACATAGTGGACAGAGAGAAGAAACTGGGGGCTACATATAGAATGATTTACAGAACTCAAAAGGGTACATTATTACACTCAGTTTTTTTATTCTGCCCCTTTTTCTTGTCTTTTGTCCCTGATTCTAATATGTCATGATCCTCACATGAAATAAGAACAGTACGTAATGAATCAGTTCCCTCTGCAGAGACGCTTTGAGCCGGCCCAGCCCTGCATAGATCATGTTTATCAGAAAGCTCCTTTTTGCTGCAGTGAAATACAGTAATTGCTAAGAGGGAACAGGACTCCCCTGCCTGCGGGCTGCTGTATTGATTAGTCGTCTACTTTAGCTGTGTGTGCTGCAAACTCTCAGAGCATAGCAAAAAATCAGCCTGTCCTCTCAAGGAAAACTTTAGTTTTTGCAACCAGAACGTTTTCCTCGTGTGAATTTAACAGCTATGGTTGTGCCATCTGCTGCTGAAATGTATTGTGATTGTTCGCTTTTTTAAATTGCTTTACAGCCTCACTGATTTCAGTCATTCTGCTATTTGCGTCTAGACAGAGCCATTTAGTTTCAGCTGCAGTCTTCTCTCTTATCATCACTGCATGCAGGGGAAAGAGAAGCCTCCCATCTAGATGACCAGAGGCCATTATATATCCAGCGCTGATGTAGAGCATGATCCTCTGAAGTCCAAGCCCCCCCCCACCATCACAATTACAGTGCACATACTCAATGGCATGCATGGTCACGCGCACACCCAAACAGGCAGTTATAATGGTTGTGCGACACAGAATCAGGGTCAGAGGATTTGTCTTTGTCTCTTGGACGTTGGTCGAACGTCCAATGTTCACGTTTTTGAAAGGCTATTTTAAAGCTCTTATAATTGTTATGGCAATGGATTGCCATAACAATTATGTACACCCATCCATGATCCCTAGAAGAAGAAAACACTTATGACACTGGCAAGTTTTCATTTACCACATGACATATACTGTATCTTCAACTACAAGATGAACTGGCACATTTTGTAGACATTTGCCATTCAGATGTTGACTTTAGTTCCAATGCCACCATGATGGATTGAAACTAACTTTTCATTTTCACTGATATATCGCAATAACTTAAATGATCCAATTACTTAACATTTTATTTTTACTTATATTTGCATTACTTGTAGGACTGATGACATTTCCAATGGCCTGAGCTGTACTTTGTGTTTAGTGCAAATGTTAGCATACTAAGATACTAAACTAAGATGGTGATCATAGTAAACATCATATCTATTTTTTTTTTTTTTCAGTTATGAAATAAACAGACATTGCTCCAGATAACCGAAAAAACAACAAAACATGTAACAACATGTAAACATCATATCTAAACAAATTCAACACTCTCAAAATGTGCGTTTGGCCCAATCAAAGCCTCACAGAGCCCTAAGTCTGTCTGTAGACTCTTCAAAGTCTTTATTCTAGATAAATGACATATAAAAGCTTTTAGTTGTTTCCTCTGTGAAGACATTACACCAATGCGGGTTGTGATGTGTGAAGAAATATGAAGGGAAAAGGAACAACAATGTTTCGACAAGGATAAGAGACGAAAACAGAGAGGAGAAAGCATCTCTAAGACCTCCATGTCCTGATGTAATGCCAGCGCTGACATCACCTCAGTAGCTTGTAGGATTCCCACAGGGCCGCGGGTTTGGCATGGAGGCTCTCCTGTGGCTGCACAAAAGCACTGAGTCACCCAGAGGCCCCATGTATCAATACTAAGAGGGTCAGTGTGTGCAGATCAGCCTTTCCATTGTAGTCAGTGTTTGTCTGGCTACGCGGAGTCCTCTTTATCAGCAGAGACCCACAACAGAGAGGGGAAACAATGTTATCAGTTGAATCCGTCTCCTGTCGTTCTCTCTCTTATGTGCCTCAGGCGGCCACTGACACAGAATAGCAATCAGCCTGTGAGCTTTGAAACACTACTTCTTTTTTATTTCTAAGTGAAATCATCATTCTCTAAGCAAACCTGACTTCTTTGATCTTATGTTCCTTGTCCTGTGGAATACTTGAACCACTTAATCAAGCCAAAGGAGGAAGGGAGGTGTGTAGGGAAGAGGAGGCAGAGTGGGTTGATCTCCATACCCCCTACATTAGCGCTGTAATTCTTCTTCACCGAAGGCAAGTCCCTTAACACTTGACTGACTCAGTACTTAGTTGAGGCTCATAATGGAAATGGTCTGTTGTCATTTAGGAGGATTATGATGGACAGAGGAAACCACTTAAAGGATTCTGGACAAGGATGGATAAAATGATTTCACTAAAAATATTTGTCCTCTGAGCGATAAGTAGCAGAAAACAAGACAAAGGACTCACTGTTCATCAGGTAGAACCCTGACGTAGTAAAGGATATTACCCAGCACCTTACTTGCAGAGACATATTTACTCACTCACACAGTTATACACCTGCACTCACAAACAAACATGTATGCATCTTTGTTATTTGACTGCAGCACACTTGCTATGGATTTGCATAAAGGGCTTCAGCAGGGAGAGCACATTGGTGTTGCATTGAAATAAAGATGTTTAGACATCAAATTTCTCGCAGTTCAGCTGAACCTCAGAACTGAATTTCCTTTTTAGCTCATGTATACACTATGTTATATCCACATGTTATTATTCAGTCAAACAATGAGTAAAAAAGAAAAGAAAATACTCTGTCAACTAAAAATGAATTTGCTACAATTTTGCATTATCAGTCAAAACATTCCAAATTAAATATATCTTCCAAATGATTCATCTTTAGTGAATATTTGCTCGGTTTCATTGTCTTTGATTGTAGCAAAAATATATTTGGGTTTTAAAATGCTTGTAAGACAACACAGGACATATAAATGTTAACCATTTTCTCAAGATTCTTTGACTTTATTGTTAAAAAATGGCAGATAAAGAGATATTGAAAATACTCAATATTTAACATCCATCATAGCTTAAATTAAGAAAACGTTGGAGATGTTATTAAGTCAACTTGATCTTAATCAATTGACAGAAAATTGTGAATCAGGTAATCATTGGTAGATCAAGACCGAAAGATTGTATGTGAAATGTTGTGAAATGTGAAGGATTGTTGTTATTTTGGTATGTTTCACATTCGGCTGTTTTGTTTGTTGCTTGAACCCTCCTGTTGTCTTCGGGTCAAATCTGACCGATTTACTACATTCATCAATCATAACTTTTTTGTTTTCGATTCGATTGCATTTCGGCTTTATGATATCCTTCACAGTAGACATTTGAACATATAAAATCGCTGATCACCACTTTCATTGAATTTTGGATGATTTAGTCAACTTTGTAACACCCATGGTGTTCCCGGTCAAAAATGACCGCCTTAAAGAAAAGGAATTAGTAACCATCCGGATCAGATAAAACACACACACAAACACCCACACCCACACACACACATACTCTAGATGTGTCCCCCCCCCCCTCATGTGCCCAATCCCCCCATGTGAATCACACCTGGCACTCACAAACACACACACACACAGAACAATTTGACACATTTCCCGCTCTTATGTGCCCATCCCCCCACATGGATCACACCTGGCACACGCAATACATGTTCAGTGTCTGTTCTTTGTATATTTACTGCAGTTTCTCATGTATACCAGTAGTCTGATACAATATGTACAGTTTGAAAGTTAAATGAAATGTGTTGATGATTAATGGTTTTTGTGTTAATGTAATAGCAGTTAAAACAGGACTGGTCAAATTTGACCGCGAACACCAAAGTAAGGGGGGGAACACGAAGACAATAGGAGGGTTAATAAATCAAGTCTTTCTGTCCGTCTCTATTTATTTCCTTCTACTCTCCTTCCTTCTCTCTTTCCTTCTGTCTGTCTGTCTCTCTGTGTCGGACGATCGGGGCGCTCTGCATCAAAGCTTCATCTCTCCTTCTCACTCAGTATTTTTTATATTTTCCATTTCAACCCGACGGCTGTGGTGCTCTGCAAAAAAATGGCAGTTGTCAGGGATGAATATCAGTGAAGTGCAAGTATGTGTGTGCCTGTAGTTATTTTTTTGTTATTGTTTGCTAGAATAGCCTTAAGGGTATACCATGGTTGACTTGCTCGAAAACTCCTGCAGGGCACATTACCAAGCAGAGAGGGAGCTACATTTGACACAGTTACAGCTGGTCCTGTTTGTGCATTTTGTTGCTTTTCAAATATTTTCACGCACATCAGAGATTCCTGTTTAAAGGCAAAACCTAAAATCCTGTGCTCCTCTTTTAAACGAGATCCTTTTAAAAAATATTTTGGCTTGACATCAAGGTAGCCATTATTGGTCCACTTTCCCCTTGGGTTAGTGGGTGGTAATGACCGTAGATAATACGGATGGAGTAAGGATAAGAGGAGAATGTAAGAAAGGATTCAAGGAGAAAAGAATAATGAAGAAAAAGTAATTTGGGATCCAAAAAATCGTACTCCCAGCTGCCTCTCTGTTTACCAATTCAATGTCTTTTCAGGCAAAGACTGAGCATACATACGTGATAGGCTTTCTGGGAAATAATCCAGGCGTCTTTCTTATCGGGAGCAGACTTTAGCCAAATTGAATCACTTTAACAAGCCACATCTTTTAAACTAAACACTGCCTGTCCGCTGGCAGACCTTTCAGATTCAGGCAGCGTGCACTGTACACATTGTGTTGGTGAGAAAGCGACAGATGTGACGCTATTGTGGATTTATCGTCACTGGCAGGGATTTTCTACTGTGAAGCACATTTAAGCGTTTTTCAGCTATTATCCTGCATTATAGATTGTTTTTTCCTCCAGTGTCAGCATAATAGCATATTGTCATCAGAGGAATAATAGGCTTTCCTGAGCTAAATGGCTTTTCAGTTAGGAGGACCAGAAAGCAGGGCAATTCGCATTTACCCTCTTCACTCCCTATAAAGAACTCATATCAAGCTGGTTCGATATTTATGTGTAGACTGTAATTCATATAAGAAGAGCCAACGTTGGAAAGTTAATTAAAGGATTTAAATGCCACTGTAGAACATTTCTGGTTATTTAGCATTATGACAATAAACTGATATTTAATAATTGTATTCTTATATAATTTTTAGGACCAAAAATAATATTTTTGTATGCAAACACAGTTCACATTTAAACACACGTTGTTGCTTTTATTCAAATGTATTTTGGTTAATGTGTGATTACTCCCTTTCATTTGTTTCATTTGTTAAGTGTGTCCGTGTGACTGACCTCCATTACTGCTGGGCTGTGATTACCCAGCTTCCCCTTGCTCGTGAAAATGTGCTTGTGTGTTTTTATAGATGACAGATCTCTTGACTTGGCACTTTTCCCTGTGACTGAGACGCACATGGGGACATTTCTGTGTCCTTGTCAGAGGGTGAAATATGCCAGGGCAATGTTTCCCATAAACCTGATTCAGTGGCACATCATGGATATGGGTTTGAATTACATTAGAGTTTCTCTAGGGTTCTATATTTAGTAAACTGAAGAAAAAATGCTTTGTGTCTTAAAACTTTCTTTAACCTGACTCTGGTTTGGTGTCAGGGTAAGTCTAACTTCTGATGAATTTTTTTAAACGTGCACATTTTAAGGTTACATCTGCTTTTAAACTTTTTCTTCGGCTATAACTTTTTATAGTTTGAAAAAATGACCCTGTTGTTTGGGATGTTATCGGGGTTATTTCAGCTTGGACTTGAGACAATGTAACATAAAACCAGAAACAGGAAGTGGGAAGTTTGAAAGAAGTTGGCTTTTATGCAAAGCAAACGGCAATATCCAGGTCTGAAAAGTGACGCCAATGTGAGGTGCCTTACACCTGCTTTCCTTCTATCGGCTAGCAGGGGGTGAATCCACTGGTTGCAAAAGGAAGTCCAATTGTATAGAAGTCTATGAGCAAATCAACTTTCTTTGCGCTTTATTTATTACCTCATTAAACATTTTGCTGATGATTATATTGGCTTTGTGAATGAGGGTCACAGTTAGGGTAAAATGGACGATAAAGCAGCTTTCAGAGAGGCAGTATGTGACTCACAATAGATAATTAAATTACGGATATAGCAGCCTCTGTTGCTTCTGACCATTTCATTTTATATCTGTCTGGGATTCTCAAAACTTTACTAAATGCAATACTAAAAGACTCGAGTAACCCTTTAAGACACATATTGTAGCTGTAAATCAACTTCTTCCTGTTTGCTTGCAGGCTTGTTTACTGCAGTCAAACATGTATTTTTCGATTGAGTAAGAATAGACTGGCATGAATCTTGTGTGTTTGTGTTTTGTTCTCTCACCTCAGGCTGTTGTGTGTTTAGACTGGAGGTTAACATGTTGCATGCTGCCTCTGACTGATGTCTCTTCCATTTGTTGCTCTGTGATTATTTATGAGATTCATTTGGAGCTGTTGTTTTTGTTGCTTCCGGTCATTTTTCTTCTTAAATACATTATTTCACTTGGTCTCAAACACTCTTGACAGTGCCCTGGCATGCTTTACGACAACATCAAGCAAGAAAATAAATAAAGTGAAAGACATGCTGCAGCAAGGAACAATCTGTCTAGTCTCAATCTCACACACACACACACACACACACACACACACACACACACACACACACACACACACCGGTCTCTTCATGATGCTGACAGCTGTGCGGCTTCTCAGCAGCAGTCCTGCATGTCTCTCTCCATGGTACTGAAATCCCTGATGTGGTTGGCTGGGCCGACCATCTGGACATCAGTGTGTGTCTCTTTGTGTGTGTACACATATTGGTGTGTGTTAGTGTTTTTCATACGAATTTTCTAATACCCTGATTTCTGCTCAATTTATCAAAATGTTGCAGTAGCAGACAGAGATTAGAGCTCTACGAGATATCTTTAGGTTGATATTTAAATCAAACTTGTGATCCAGATTTAAGGCTGACCTGTCTCAAATTGAGCAACGAAAAATGGCCCATTTCTCCTCTTGTACTTTCAAAAAATATAATTTAATTGACACATCCATTTATGAATTTTCCAACTTTCTAGACGATAATAATAATAATAAATAATTAAGAATGTTCTGTGTCACCACTTAATTATTAATATATTGGATAATCCTTTAATTAAAATCCACACTGATTAGCCCTTAACATGGGCACATAAATAGATCACTACAAATGTTGGTTATTTTTGCCTGTGTAATCAAGTTTAGAAAATATCTATTTAAATAAACTTGTTTTTACAGTGTATTCTGCTGGATACGTCCACTTAATCATGAACGTTAAGTTGTGATTAATTGCTGATATATAAATAGTCACTCTCCTTCTCCCTCCTGGGTGTAAAAATAGACTCCTAGTGTATGTACACATACCCACAGGTCCTCCCCTGACGCCTAATTAGGATCAGCAACAGACAGGGAAGGATTTCAAGGTTGCACACGCTCCTCCTCTCCCACTGGTGCGGCGGTTGGTTTGTTCCCTCTCTATGCTCCTCTTTCCATTGCCCCAGGGATGAATATCTATAGAGGGGGGACTCCATTGTTTGGACTTTATCCGCTGAGGCACAGAAGGCCGAGGAGCCTCAAGGTTGAATGCATTATCGGCTTTTCAGTAAGCAAAAAACAAGCAGGCTGCCAATCAGTGATTCCATTATGGAATCATCTCGAGGAAATGTTATTAAACTTTAATCGTCCGCACTGTTCTTCACATGTTATCGTTATCGTCAACGTATCGACGTTCACGTAATTAGCCTGAAAAATGCAGAGCTGTCACAGTGCTATTTTTAGCCCGCCAGCAACTGTGGTGCAACAGCATCAGGAGGGTCAGAGAACAATGTGCACCTTTATGTGTACATTTGGAGCCTCAGACAGCAGAGTCACTCATTGTGATTTCCTTTAAGAGGTGCCGTATGCAGATGGAGGGAGCGGGCTTTAAGGGAGCATGAATCAGCCAGTGAAGGAGGGTTGTGATGAAACCATCTGCCTCTCATTACACATCCAAGACCCATTGCTTCTCTGTCGATGAGTGCTGCTGAATCACTGCCTGCAAGTGGGACAGATCTTCTGTAGACGGTCTGTTACTTTGTGGTTTTGGTCTGTAGTTCAGACATAAATACTGAATGAAATATCTGAGTAAAGAGTGCTGAAAGTTGGAAGTGATTAGCCAGATTATTCTTTACTTTTTACAAACATTTTCAGAACTTGGTTATTCAATAAGGTATTTTAAAAAATATATATTCATATTTTTTGTTATATTTTTGCCTTTAAATGATAGCCAAAGAGAGTCAGACAATGGAAACAGATGGACCGCGGCCAGATTCAAAGGCCATGCTGCTGCAGTAAGAACTCAGCCTCCATACACCTGGGCCCCCCTTTATGTAATTTGTTATTGAAACAAACCTTTTGTACAGCTGATCATGGTAAAACTATTGTACAGTAGTAGTACATTTTGGAAATTCACAGCAGCAGCATTCAGTTAGCTTAGCGTAGCATAAACAGGAACCTAGCCTGGCTCTGTCCAAAGGCATTACATAATGCCTCACTAATAGAGACTTTGTAACTTAATAGTAAAAATTACATTTAAAACAACAACTTGCGGACTGGTTTTACAGGTAGCTATGTTTCATACTATTGCTTGACCAGGAGCAGTAACTTCCTGAAGTCTCTGCAAGTTGCCCGTCAAGCTCACTTCAGAAAGACTTCAATATTATGTAATTCCACTCATTCCTTTATTGTTTTTGTAATCAAACAAATGTATTAGTGAGAGGGGTGCCGTTAGGTGGATTTTGTTCCCTTTGGAAATATGGCCAATTGTTTCTCCTTGCTTCCAGTTTTTTGCTAAGCTAAGCTAACCGCTGATCCAATATATTTAGCCCACAAACAAGAGAGTGCTATCAATCCTCCCATCTAATTATTTACAATAAAGCAACAATAAAATATTTCCAACTATTCTTTTAAGACAACTGTGCACTGAGAAGTTTTTATATTTTGCTTACACCATTCAAACACCCAGTCCGTTGTCTTTTGAATTGCCCACCAGTCAAGAGAGTTAATCTTTTCTCTCTCATTAGGCGCTTTCACACCGGAGTACTTTTCCCAGGAATAGTTCCGATAGTTCCTGGGATTTTGCGTTCACTCCAAAAAGATCTGGAACTAGAACTTTTTTTCGGGAACCTTTTCACCCTTTTCACCCCTTTTCAGTCCGAGGTGGTACTTTCCTGGGGAGGAAAAGGTTCCAATTGCTGATTGGCTGGGCGAATTGCAAACCACGCCCCGTAAAACTCCGGAAAGTTTTTGTGAAGCCGCCATTTTATTTGCTCGCATTAGCATTATTAGCATTAGCCCAGTGCACCAACGGAGAGAGACTAACTTATGGAAACACAAAATAAAACGTGGGAGCGGTGGAGTGATGAGGAGGTGTCGACGCTTCTGGCGATTTACCCGGGACTTCGGGTGGCAGTATACGCCGTGAAGTTGTTTGCGGCCTGCCAGTAAACCCAAAGCAGAAGAAGAAGAAGTGACGTCAGCGGCTTCATTTGCCTAATCCTCCCCCAGGGATTTATTCCGGTGTGAACGCGATCTACTAGATAGTTCAGGAATTAAAGAGTTCCTGGGAAAAGTACTTGGTGTGAAAGCGCCTCTTGACTTCATGATACTGGAACCCTTTGGGTCCAGATTATTTGTTGGTCCCCCTGCAGGGCCCAGCTGTTACTATGAGGCCTGCTCGGACACTGACTGCCTCCCATCTGACACCAGAATTAAATCTCATTCAGTCAAACTGCTTGGAATTGATCATCTTTTTTGTTCATGAGGCCCACCCTCTTAATCGCTCACCACATCACACTGTGGCCCCCAGGAGAGAGAAAGAGAGGGCACGAGGGCGAGGGAACAAGAGAGTATGAAAGAAAAAAGAGGTGCAGTGAAAGAGGGAAAATGAGAGATGATTAAAATACAGTATTTTTCCACAAGTGTTTCCTAGTCGTTTAAAGGACGTCCTTGAGGACAGTTTTGGTCGTTGAGTGGCTTAATGTTCTGTGTATTAACAGCTGTATTAAGGCCCTGATTATTACCGCTGCCTATTCATATGCTAACTGTCACATTTGTTATTCACAAGGCAAACAAAAGGGTCTATTTAATTAGAATAATTAAGTGTCCTGAGGTAATCGGTGCCTTTTTGAATGAGTAGGGCTTAATTTACCTGATTTACAGTATGTCAATTCACTGAGTTAGATTATCAGAAAAAAGGGTTTATCCATTTTATTTATTTGAGCTGTTTGACTACGACGGGATCTATTTTCCCGAATTAACTGTTGGCAGCCAGCAACAGGTCAGATGTGACAGAGGCAGGTGGTCAATAAAGTTAATTAAGTGGTGTTTGAATCCATTTATTGATAAATGGATTCATCGCATTCATTCACACGGATCATCACACCAATTTATTTAGCAGCAACACAGAGGTGTGAACTCACAGCTTATCACCATATAAGCTCAACATCATCCTCCTCTTTGTGCCAGTGCTCTACTTCCTGATTGATTTGCAATAAAGTCGATTTCTAGCTGTAAGAAATTATCTGTATAACAATGAGACCTTAGCATACTCCATGCTGTTTACTTCGCCTGTTAGCTAAGTATAGAAGAGTGAAAATGAAAATGAAAAATTAGTAGTGCTTTGGAAAGAAAAGACAGCTGCACACTGGAGCTCAAAGCATTCTCTGAAATATAAATGCTTGTGCCTTATAAATGATTCATCACAAAGAGAAAGAGAGAATTATGTTGTAAGTATGTCAAGGTAGGATTGGAAAGACTTTGTAAATTATTAGTACTTTAGTCCAAAATATATGGCTCCCTTGTGATTAAGTACGCATTGTTGACTTGGGCTTTGTCCAGGAAGTGCATCCTAATAGCTATACATGCTGCATTGTTTTCAGTTTCACGTGGCGATAGTTAACCATAAAATATTTTCAGAGACAGGGGTATTGATCCTTTGTCTCTCTGAGGGGCCACTGCAGGCTACATATCCATATCTTCCTGCTGATCTGCCGAGAAACTAAAGGATGCCTCATAGTATTTATCGAACCACAGGGGCAGCTGCTGCATGTGTGTCGATGGGGGGGCCGTTACAAGTCATGTTGTTCTGTCTACATTCGAGACTATCTATGTTATTCAATTAACCTTTCCCAAAGTAACTGTTCATCTTCTGTTGTTGGTGCAGTCATTTTTGGGAAGGTTAACTTTGTATAAGTTTGCAGGTTACAGTATTGCAGGTTACAGTAGTTACCCTGTTTTAATTGTATGTATCTGTAATAAGTAAATTACATTAAATCACTTCATCAAAGTAATGTAACGTCTTACATTAGACATTGGAACAAATCAACATAATTAATCATATTTCCTACATATAAGCTCTTTACTGAATAGATATTACTGAAGAACAGTTGGATTTAACCTTTGTAAGACAACATTTTGAATAGTAACTGTAACTGTAACTTTTTACAATTTCATTATTTTAACCATTAATTCTGTGGGACATGTGTAACTAGTTACTCCTCAACACTCCATGCAGTCTACCAAGCTTTTGCGCATTAGTTCCAGCACTCGTTTGTTACAGTGCGGCTGGCCTGTTTTGCTGTTGATGCGTGCTTTGATTTCCTCAATCAAGCCTTGGCTCCTCGATCATGACAAGTCAGCTATTGGTGCCGTTAAAACCTGTGTCAGGAAAATGGGAACAGTGTGTCTATTGATCACAGTGAAACATCATCTGACATAGATATAAGGCAGGTATCCTTGAGGGACAGACCCTGCAAGTACGCTGTCAGCGCTGTTCATGGTCAAAATTGCAGCAGGAGTACGCCTAGTGGCCTTAACTGAAAGATGTGCGAGCAGTGGGTGCAGTGGGTGCAAATCCCTCATATGGATTAGTATGTTGATCTAATATAACAGGATTTAGATCAGTGTCAATTTTGACTTTACAAAGATGCTTGTTGGTTTATTTATTCTTCTGTTTTTAAATATAATATATTATTGCATTGCATTGCTGCCCTCTTCCTCTGACAATCCCTCTGTTTCTTCTTCCCCAGGCGTTCGGCCAGGCTTACACCAACCAGCGTAAGGTGGCAGAGGATGGGGAGACCAATGAGGAGACGTTGCTGCAGGAGTCAGCTTCGAAGGAGGCCTACTACATGGGCCGTCTCCTGGTGCTGCAGACCAACGTGACGCTCAGCCGCTCTGTGGCGTCCAACGCCCAGGCCGAGAACGAGAGGCTCAACGCACTCGTGCAGGAACTACGGGAGGTGAGCATGGCGCATTCTACAGATGGTTTTTCAGAGAATGCCAGACAAGAACAACAGTAATATGTAGTATATGTGAGAACAGAGAAGTACTCAGATCTTGTACTTGAGTAAAAGTAGAAGTACCAGACTTGTGTTACAAGTAAAAGTCCTGCATGCAAAATGTTATGATATGTTTTGATTATAATTATTGATGCATTAAAGTGTTATCAAAGACTTTGTATACTGCAGTGTAATTAGTGAATTTACTCCAGGTTAAACTAAAGTCTTATTTAAGTGTTGATTATATTTCACATTATTATCCAAATCTGCAAAGTAACTAAAGGTATTTAATAAATGTAGTGGAGCAAAAGTACAATATTTACCTCTGAATTGTAGTGGAGTAGAAGTACAAAGTAGCATAAAATGGAAATCCAAAGTGTCTCAAATTGTACTTAAGTACAGTACTTGAGTAAATGTACCTAGTTACTTCCCACCTCTGGAAAACAGCTTTATATTAGCTGACCGTAGGGCTCATGCATTGGCTCATTTAATTAGCTTCGTTTTCTCACACATTTATCTTTTTTCCTTGTATGTATTCCTTGATGTTTTTTGTTTAGATAGTAGTACAGTAAAATTGTAATAACCATTGCTAAACATTTTTTTTTTTTTTTGCAACTTTAAGATGTGTTGAGTTTAAGTTAAAGATCTCCTTTCTTTTAAAAGTTTGGTCAATTAATTAGTTTTTTACGTCCGAGAAGTAATAATAAATTGTCATTATTGGATTTATTTTTCCAAATGTTTATTATATTTACTGTACACCAACTGACATTATATCTGTGTGTTTGACAAAAGCCAAAGGGTCACAGTTGCAGAACGAGGGTCAACATGCATGTGCGTCCGTGCAGAGCGTTTATGCTTTCATAAATGTCTGCAGCCACTGTGTCGGGCGGCACAGGAGTTCGAGCAGGGGTCAGACGCTGTGGCCACGACCCCATTGTGGGGGGCAAATCCGGTGCTAAGCTGGGGAATAAGTGAAATGCCCTGAGCTCGGCACATGTGTAGGGACAGATAGAGCCAGGCTGCTGTACCCACCCAACCAGAACTACACACACAGTACACACACTCATTCACTAAAAACATCAGGGAGTGTTGTGAGGGTCACTTGTTGCACACTGGACATGTCATTTCTCGAACATGTGTGAAAGTTAGCAGAGTAATGTCACACACAAGATCTTACTAGTCAAGATATTCCACATTGTTTAGCATTATATTTCCATTTGGGAATCTGACTATGAGCATAGTCACCATATTCTTGAGGAGTTGTTATTCCACACACACATCTGTCACCTGGTTGCATCACGCTCATGGCTCTTTGATGATGTGTTCCTCAAACAGTTTCCAGCTCTCTTTGAAATCCTCATTTGCATTTGGGATTCCCATTAATGAGGGGGAGTGGTCTTTTTTATCGTGGCAACCATGTGTTGCAGCCGCACTGGGGGCTTCATTTGTCAAGCCGTGTTAAATCAAAAGTTTCCATCAAGTGATCTCTCACAAATATTATTAACATATACAGATTCATCAAGAAATAATACATGGGAAAAGTGTATCTCTGCCAGAAAAAAGATTGCTTTTGCCTTTTTTTGGTCAAAAATCTGAACATTAGGAATTAGAAATGGGCAAAACTTTTTTAAAACAATAATATTATACAAATTGTATGTTATCATGTACTCTATATACGGCACCCCAAATAATGGTATACAGAACACAAAACACCTGCAGTTTATCTTGACTTTTGTCAATGTAAACCTACAAAAAGAAATCATCTTAAATGTATTCCATCCTGTGGTAACATTCTACACTTATTCCCCACGACCAAAACAACAGTGGTTGTAATGATGAATGAAAACCACATGGCTGGACCTCTGCCATGTTTGCCATTGTGTCGAATCCAAAAAATCTGTCCCAGTCACAGTGTGTAAACTCTAGATGAGGGATGAGTTGAAGCTCTGTTGTGTGCCACACTGTCCCTGACCCCGGCCGCTGTAGCCCCCCACCCCCATCAGCTCCGCTCTTATAAAGCCTCACTGACTGATAATTGGCCTTTAATCCTGTTACTTTATACCTAGCCTAGTGTAATTCGCAGCAATGTCATGAATATGTAAGACGCAGCAAGGGAAGCTTGTGTTTTATCAATAGCATAGCATCCAAAAATATACTGTGTTATCTATGGTATTAAGGTGTGTTATTTACATTTGGTTAGTGTTATGTTTCCTGGATTAGTATAACAATATTCTCAGTGCAGTCTTACTGTACTTCTATGTGCTTTGCAGTTGAGCCCCCACTAGATTTAAAAATATAGGAGCTGCTGTCAGCCACTGTACAAATAAAAAAAATCAGTGTATAATCATGCTATGTCGTTTCAGTCCAGTTACCATCTCTAGAAGCACCATAGTCGACCCCGAAACACACACTCGCATACAGAGCTTCTAGAGGTTTGAAGCACAGAGCAGGCTGTATGTGTGTCAGGTCTCTGAGTTCCTTCCTCCTGTGAGTGCACCCACCCACCCACCCACTGAAACTGCCTCTGGGTCAGCACTTTTGCCATATGCACAGAGAGCTGCAGGGGAGCTGCAGGCCGCTCTGCAGTGAGAGGGCCGAACACATGCGCACATATACTGTAAACTACGCTTAATGTGATGCTCCAGTTTAGAAGTACTTGCATTGTACTGAACACATTTAGTCACTTCTAAGATGAAAAATAGTAACCCCATTCCTATTCTGCCTGTCATAAGGTGGCTGAGCAATAGCAATGCAAAACTGAAAAGTTCACAGTGCAGATCACAACCACAAGAAAAGAAGAGCTGAATGTCACTCAATTGTCCCTCCAGGCTTCCTTAATACATTGAAGTTGGCAATGTAGATAACAATATTAAAATTGTACATATTTAACTTAATTGTAATATATAGCTTATGGAATGTATCTGCAGGTCCTCCTGTACATATTGAGACCAAACTTTAATATGGATTTTTGGGCCAAGACAAAAGATGCAAATTAGTTGTGGTTAGACAAACAGACAGAAACAGGCATGCACACACACACTCCTGACACTTCATCCCTGCAGACTTTTGCCCTGGAGATAAGGAACCCTCTAATAGCAACACTGTCAACAAGTGACTTTAAAAGGGACCCAATTCTGCTAATTTTCAGGTTCATTTTTGTATTTTTCCGCTTTTACTGTGACATGTCTCCATGCTTTAATGTTCAAAAAGATCTTAATCTTTCTCATACTGCCTGTGCTGCAGCACCTATTTTCACCCTCTGTCTGAAACCAGAGCCCAGTCTGCTCTGATTGGTTAGCTGGCCGGCTCTGTTGTGATTGTTCAACCACTTAGAGATGTCCCCCCCCTGTCATGTATAATGTGTTGGAGCGCTAGCCAATAGAAGCACAGATGTTACATAGAGATGTCACTATGTCACGGAAGTTAACAGGTGTCCAAGGGGGGGAGTGTGTGGGAGAGAAACTCCCTCTGGAGGGAACTTGGGAATGTAACCTTTACTTACCAACCTTTTTGAGTCAAGATAAGCAACATTAGCTGTGGATAGACCACGGACAGATACAGACATGCACAGACACATGCATGCACACTTATACTACCAACACTTGATCGCCCCCAGACTTTTGCCTGGAGAATATGAACCCTCTCATACAAAACTGTCAACAAGTCACTTAAAGTAACATGGGCATTGCTTTAAATTCAGTCAGTTCATCCATCTCCCTAATTTGGAATAAAATGTACCAATAGTAGTTGTGTGTGATGGAGGATTTTGCTGAGGTCGCACTATAGTCCCAGTGCTGCCGCCTTCTATACTAAGATTTATGACTTTTCAGGCTGGTGCATTTCTCTCATCTGTATCTGGTCCAGCATATGCTACATTTTTTTTAATCTGTGCACATCAGGCGACCTGAAATGATTAACTTCTCAGGAGTCTGAGGGTGCTGACTCATCGAATTTAAGATAATAAAATAGTTTGATCAACTTTTTCATCCTCTCTCTTCTGTCAGGGGGTTGAATCCTGTATAGCGTAGATATGAGTGATGTTACCTCCTGTGCGCAAAGTCGTGATAGTTATATGTATCAGCATTATTACACTGTGCATCCTCAAATGATGGAAGAGTTTTGAATGTTGTCTGCCATGAATTTAGGTTATTCAATTATTTTCTTTCTTCTCTTTCTCTCCTCATTGTATTAATCTTCCCTATTCATCTTTTTCCTCCTGTTTCCTCTGCTCCAGAGTAACGAGATGCTGGAGCTACAGAGGAGCCGGATGAGGGAGGAGGTGAAGGAGTACAAGTTCAGAGAGACCAGGCTGCTTCAGGACTACACCGAGCTGGAGGAGGAGAACATCACGCTGCAGAAACTGGTATCTACGCTCAAGCAGAGCCAGGTCGGTGTTAAGGCTTTCACTACACATTCACTCTTTTAACTGAATTCTCTATTAAAGACACTCATGACTTTTCATCGCCTTTACATGCTGAGACACCAAGACCCATATTAGTTGAAATGCATGACTCACACTTCATTTCCAAATATCAGGAACACCGTTATGATTTCAGTATCAATTTCAGGATGCAGTGGATCATAAAGTGCTCTCATCTGATTGCTCATCATCCTTTATCAATCAATCAATCAATCAATCAATCAATCAATCAATGTTTATTTATATAGCCCAATATCACAAATGTTACATTTGTCTCAGTGGACTTCACAGTTTGTACAGAATATCAGTATGAAAATACGACACCCTCTGTCCTCTGTCTGACCCTCACATCGTACAAGGAAAAACTTCCAGAGAAAACCCCACAGTTTAAAGGGGAAAATGGGAGAAACCTCAGGGAGAGCAACAGAGGAGGGATCCCTCTCCCAGGACGGACAGACGTGCAATAGACGCCGTGTGTAAATCGAAGAGATAATACATTTTACAGCGTAGGTAGACCAAATGTTTGGAAATGTATGTGTCTATAATAAGAAGACGAATCCACGAGGATGTCAACAATCCTGTGGGAGCCATCAGGGAAGTAGTATGATGAGAGTCAGGCAGGACTGCAGAGACAGGTTCAGCCACGACTCGAAGTCCAGGACTCAAATCCAGAACTCAGGATAGAGGAGCCAGGACACAGGACCACAGCAACAGGATCAGCCTCGACTCAGGATCCCGGCGTAGATATAGACACAAAAAAGAAATTTAAACACAACACAGGTAAACAGGTACACAGGTACAGACAGAGGTAAACAGGTACACAGGTACAGACAGACAGAAGGAAGAAGTAAGGTGTCCCCTGACAGTCCAAGCCTATAGCAGCTAAACTAACGTGTCTACGTACATGCACTCCCTTAGGATAGGTTGAGGGATAAGGGGTAGCAAGTAAGAAGTAAGGAACAGAGGTGGAGAGGCACAACGTGTCTACGTACATGCACTCCCTTAGGATAGGTTGAGAAGAAGTAAGGAACAGAGGTGGAGAGGCACAACGTATCTACGTACATGCACTCCCTTAGGATAGATTGAGGGAAAAGAGTCGTAGGTAAGAAGTAAGAAACAGAGGTGGAGAGGCACACGCAGGGAGAAAGGTCCCCACTGGAACCTTAATTGGAATTGGTGAGAGGTAAGGAGGTACGCTGTGAATACGGTCTAACTTTATTTCCCTTAAGGAGCTGCAGTATTCTCTAAAGTGTTCTACAGTGTCTGTATTGCCTTTAGACAATATTATATACCTGTGCTGAGCTAGATTGAGATCATATCAACTTTATATCTCTGAAATTATGTTATACTTAGATTTTGCTGAACTGACTGTAAAGGTTGCGTCACTTTTTAACTGAAATAAAAATGAAAGTCTTTTCCTACTTTATTATCAAATCCAAATGACTTTATCATCTATAATTGACCACATTATCGTAGCATGTTTTTAGACTATACTTATTGCACAAAATCTGCATTTATAACAACTTGCAGAAGTGTTTTGTCAAAATCACATCGTGTAAAAACTGTTTTATATGTTAAGAATAGGGTCAAAAGTGTGCTTAATGTTAACCTTTTTTTGTTTTACTCACACCTATTGTCTCCTCTAGAGTGACCTAGGACAGGGCCATCCAATCCTTAACAAAGAGTATACTTGTGTTTTAAAGCATAATTAACTAATTAAATGACATGTTTTCTACTCTTTCTTTTCCTGTTCCTGTCCGTCCTCTCTGCTGCTCCTCAGGTGGAGTATGAAGGACTGAAACATGGGATCAAAGTCCTCGAGGAGGAGACTGTCCTCCTCAACAGTCAGCTGGAAGACGCACTACGTCTGAAAGACATTTCTCAGGGTCAGTTGGAGGAGGCCTTAGATGCCCTAAAGAGTGAGCGTGAGCAAAAGAACAATCTGAGGAAGGAGCTGGCCCACCACCTCAGCCTGAGTGACAGTGTCTACGGAGCAGGGGCCCACCTGGCCCTCACCATCACTGGCGTTGAGGGTCTCAAGTTCCCTGAGGAGACCAACATCACCAACGGCAGCGCCATGCCTGCTGCTAACGGCAACAACGAGGACAGCAATCGTCGCAACGGTCATGTTCACGCAGGCACCGGATTGGCTAAAATGAACGGGGAGTACAGACCGGGCTGGAAAGGAGAAGGCCTGCACCCGGTGCCGGACCTGTTCAGTGAACTCAACCTGTCCGAGATACAGAAGCTCAAACAGCAGCTACTACAGGTGGGTCATAAGGAAATATAGCAGGCTTTTTATGCTAGCTGCTAGCCATTTTGTAATATTGAATGTTATTTTCAAGGTCAGTACTGACACCACTTGATCACATTGGTTATGTGTCCAGTTACTGTCTGCAAAAATGTATCTGCTTTATAGCTGTTACCAACACTAACCCCAAGACAATTTACTGTGGCACTCAAGCTCATTAGAAGGCAAATATATTGCATTTCAGTTTGAAGTAGTGTCCTGCCTCCTTCTCTGTGGGTGTGTCTGTGTTTGTTTTGTGTTCATTGTTCAGTCTTTATTGCTTCACTGATGAAAGGAGACCTAGTCACTGTTTGCCCATGATAATAGCAAGAAAATGGCAAAGTGCTGACAGTTTGGGAATGAGAAGAAAAGCATGGAAAACAACACAAAATACTACAGCATTTACTGATTGTTTGTCTTTCAATAATGAATTCAAAATATTTTAATGAAACGGCTTTAAAACCACAAGTGATGATAAAGATAAGATGCTTATCATTGTATGTTAAACACAAGAGAATTTGGTTTGGCAGCAAGGTACTCCGTTAGCAGGATATATGTTTGAAAAAGGGTAAACATATACCACATATAGAAGAAGAAGAAGAAGAAGAAGAAGAAGAAAGAAGAAGAAGAAGAAGAAGAAGAAGAAGAAGAAGAAGAAAAAATCCCCCGAGGGGGAAATTCAGTTTCCATTCTGTCGTACACACACATGCGTTTTTATACAGGTACATACAGTGCACACTTTTTAAATCATGCACATACATATACAAATACACATACACACACAGTTACATGCACACGCAGTTGAGAGGTCAGAGCAGAGGCAGCCAGTCTAGCTGGCGCCAGTTGGGGGTTAGGTGCCTTGCTCAAGGGCACTTCGGCAGTGGCCCAGGAGGTGAACTGGCTCCTCTCCAGTACCAGTCCACACTCTGTATTTTTGTTCCGATCGGGACGTGAACCGGCGACCCTTCGGTCCAAAGTCCAATCCCCTACAGACTGAACTACTGCCGCCCTTATATATATATAAATAGTCATATACTGTAGATAGTAGATACATGGCACATACAATTATAAGAAATTAAATACCATACATGAATGTAACATTGACATTGTTGAACTAGACTAGACTAGATATTGAAACATAATATTTAAATTATTTTGCAGACCACTCATACTAGAGATATCGGAGTTTTTTTGCACATGCATTTGGGCCAATGTCCATGCCAATGTCCATTATATATCATGTGTTTTTTTATGATGAGTGCTCTGCTAATGTCACTAGTGGGAGTGATGAATCTAATCATAGCAAAGCAAACAGATTCCAGCAGAAGAGGAAGAACATTCGCTTGTGCTGTAGGGAGTCCTGTCAGGGTGATTACCATCCTACAGGCAGAGGGAGAAGATGCAGAGTCAGAAACTGACTTTACTCTGCTTTACTTTAGAGATAACGGGACAGAAATAGTCCCAACTGGGAAATGACGTCCAAACGAGGAAGGGAAAATGTCAGAGAAGATTTTTGTCCACTGGCACTGTACATTTCTAAATGTGTCACACTGTTACTATGCATTGTGATAGGATACATCCAAATAAACAGAGTATAAATATGGGGCTTATATAATATAGAGTAGGAGATACAGTATGTTCCCTCTGACAGTCACTTATGCACTGAGTCACCTTTGTGCAACACACCCTCCCCCCCCGACATAGACATCAAAGGCAGATTAGATTCATGATGAAATGTAGTTTAGTCATTACTGTTCATTTTTTCCCTAGCTGAGCTCCTCAGGGAAATATAAAATTAGATTAGTGGCTTTAGTGTGCCTTTCTCTCTAAACACAATTACTCACTAATCAATTATTATTATTTTATCCATTTTTGTCCTTCTCAGTATGAACACTTGAAGAACATTCTCTGCACAATGTGCGGGTTACCCATAATGTCAGCCTGGAGCATTATAATGGTAGTGATGACAACTGATGACAGCCATTTATAAGGCTGACAACATTAAAAACTGGAGTTTAGGTTAAATTGTGATTGGTTGTAATTGGTTTGTCTGAACTTTAAAATTATTAAATAAGAATGCATAAATCAACAAACTAAAGAAAGCAAATGGAGCTACTGTGTGATGCAAGACACATTTCAGACTTGAGATGACAATACATTTTAACCCTATTTCATTGTATCGTAAAGCCTTTTACTTGTATCGCATGAACATGAATATAAAATATTTGCAAACATGTACCCTCATTGTCTGGATCATCCCCTGTCCTTCAGGTGGAGCGTGAGAAGTCGGCGCTGCTCATGAACCTGCAGGAGTCCCAGACCCAGCTGCAGCACACACAGGGCGCGCTGAGCGAGCAGAACGAGCGCGTCCACCGCCTCATGGAACACGTCAGCGGCATGAAATGTCTGAACGGAGAAAAAGAGCTCGATGACGCTCAGGAGAGTGAGAAGCCTGATGGTGGCTCCTCACCACCAGCTAATGGCCACCGCGACCCCGATATCCACGGCTTTGAGATCCTGGAGTGTAAGTACAAGGTGGCGGTGACGGAGGTGATCGACCTAAAAGCGGAGCTCAAGGCCCTGAAGGAGAAGTACAACCAGGCTGTGGAGGGGCAGGGAGAGGGCCACAGTGACGACAGGGCCCAGGCACTGAGTGAACAGGTACGTGGATTTATGTTTTTATTGCTGCATATGGGAGGATATAAACGTCAATCAGTTCTTGTTTGCACCCTGTGATGTTTCAAATGTCCAACTGCATTCTTCCAAGCAGGTAACCCATTTGGAGCGTAATTATCGGGAAAGCCGTGAGAAGGTTTCGAGCCTGGAGGTAGAGCTACGAACAGCCACGAGCACAGCCTCCGAGAGCCAGGGCATGCTGAACACAGCGCAGGATGAGCTGGTTACCTTCAGTGAGGAACTGGCGCAGCTCTACCACCACGTCTGTCTGTGCAACAACGAGACGCCAAACCGCGTGATGCTTGACTACTACCGCCAGAGCCGCATCACACGCAGCGGCAGCCTCAAAGGCTCTGACGACCACCGGGCTTTGCTCTCTCCTCGCCTGGCTCGACGCCTCGCTGCAGCATCCGCAGCCTGCTCTTCCTCTGAGCCTCCACGCAGCCCCATGGACTCCCCATCCAAAGATGCCCATCAGAATGAGAAAACAACCAACCAAGGGGAGTCTACATCCTGTCACAGCTGCCCCACTCGCAACCCCATGGGATCTCCATCCATCAGCATCTCTCGCTGCCCATCTCCATTGCCCTCTGAAGCAGGTGGAGACCTGCGGAAGGAGCCTATGAATATCTACAACCTGAACCCCATCATCAGAGATCAGATCAAACACCTCCAGAGGGCTGTGGACCGCTCGCTGCAGCTGTCCAGGCAGAGGGCTGCAGCCAGGGAGCTGGCGCCTATGCTTGACAAGGACAAGGAGCTGTGCATGGAGGAGATACTCAAACTGAAGTCGCTGCTCAGTACCAAGAGAGAGCAGATAGCCACACTCAGGCTGGTGCTGAAGGCCAATAAACAGGTAAAAGAGGCGTGTGGTGCAGTGGGTTGAGTGTTGGTGTTCGGATCAGGGGGTCACAGGTTCAAACCCCACTGCAGTCAGCATGTCGTTGTGTCCCTGGGCAAGACACTTCACCCCAAATTGCTCCTGTGGGGATTGCCCACAGTATTGAGTATGTAAGTCGCTTTGGATAAAAGCGACTAACAAGTAACATGTAATGTAATGTAAAAAGAGGATTTGTATGTCATACAAAAGCTTAGTTGAGATGAACGTTTGGTTGTATAATGTACATATTCAGTCTATAACCAACTGTAGATGGCGGTCAACATGCCCCAGTTTTGGAGAAACACACAGGAGTACGAGTATGGATCTAAACAATGCACTGCGATGGACACCTATGCTTTTCTCCTTTTAGATAAAATAAGTTGTGCTTCGCTCCCATCCAAAGCAGCACATGAATTAGCTACCGTGCTGGTACACCTGTCTTTTTCTCCTAATTGCCATCTACTGTATAAATGCTGACCATGGATAGGTACCTCATTTAATGTTACATCAAATTAGGCCTAGTTTTGAAATATAATATTAAATCATTCACATTTCAGACAGCAGAGGGTGCACTAGCAAATTTGAAGAGCAAGTACGAGAACGAAAAGACGATGGTGACAGAGACCATGATGAAGCTCAGGAACGAGCTGAAGGCTCTGAAAGAAGACGCCGCCACCTTCTCGTCTCTTAGGGCAATGTTTGCCACAAGGTAAGAAAACACATATGAGACCACTAAGCTGAGAAACTGATCATTCCTTAAATATAAATCAAGAATTTGAACTCTCCTGCTGAATCTTTGTTTCCCCTCTGTATCTTCATCCTCTCTCTTCATGTAGATGTGATGAATATGTTACCCAGCTGGATGATATGCAGAGGCAGCTGGCGGCAGCAGAGGATGAGAAAAAGACGCTGAACTCCCTCCTGCGCATGGCCATCCAGCAGAAACTGGCATTGACCCAACGGCTGGAGGATCTGGAGTTCGACCACGAGCAGACTTACCGTGGCCGCGGCACTAAAGTACCCAGGATAAAAAGCAGCCCGCCCAAAGTAAGTCTCAGAGGCGCCTTCACAGCTCCCTCCAGTCCCACGAGAGTCCAAAGCCCCTCCTTTATCACCACCCACACCCTGAACACCTCCCTGACCCTTACTAATCCGTCCATGTCTGCGTGGACTTCAGACACAACTCTTCAACCGAACCTCAGTTACTCTTATTTGTCTCCGAGCACCCCGCCCATCATGGTAGACCCTGAGCGGCTAACCTTAGAGTTCAGACGTCTCCTTTATTCAAGACAAGACTTAGGTCGTCTGTCACCATATCCCAGAACCCGTAGCCCTTCCCCAGTATCTCCTCACATCCGACGAAGGCGATGACTCATCACCATTATCCTATACTGTCTGTAGAAAGTTCCCAGAAGGTGGGATACAGAGAGGAGGAAAAACTGGTTTCACATATCTAACGTTTGAGGAAGAAGGAGCACTGGCAGCTTACTCCATCCACAAAACACCACTGAACATCTTTTTTGTATTGAGAAGATTGGACTGTTTAGCATTTTCTAATAAACAACAGCACACATATTCATATCAGGCATATGAATAGCTGCTCCCATAATGATGATCACATTATGATTATCATTATAATACATTTCCTAGAGTTTTGGGAAGTATTTCCGACTAAAAACCAAACAAAACAATACCTGCAGCCTCTGCTTCAGCATACAGTGACTCACAGCGCCTCCTTGTGGCAAACTCTAAAAATATGAATTGTTGTTTTTTTCAAATGTAAGTTACTAAACCATTGCATAAAATAAGTATTTGTTGTTTAATTATATTTCCTCTTTGAATTAATGTATGTCTTATTTTGTCACACCTAGAGATCTGTCAAAAAGCGTTTGACAGGAGTTACATGGTGAATATGTTGTCAAGAGTAGTATGGAAACCAGTCAGACCTTCCCTCTGTGCCTCAAACTTCTATTTGATTGTCCCCTGTTCACTTTCCCCTTACCCCACATGTATCATCCATAAGAAACAAGAGGATAAACTAACTCTACTACTTCTTCCACCGACAGCCAATGTCTAAATAATCCTCTCTCACAGTGTTTCCTGTTTTCTCCACCAGATAGCAGTGTCTGAGAACTTTTCCATTCTCTTTCCTGTCAAATGCCTTTTGATATCTCTCCCTGTCCTTTAAAATCTTATAGCAAATGACATTTTAATATAACACAAACCATTTTTTAAATGTTAAGGGAGAACTGACAAGCATGACTGGTGTAGAGTTAAGTAACTATATTGAGCCATGAGCAGCAGGTGACCTGGAGTTGATTGTGGCTGGATCGTTCAATATTATCCCCTCTGTGTCTGTTCATCTCTTTTTGTGCTGGACAAATCCATATAATATTGGATGTTCAAGTCTGTGTGTGTGTATTTGTAAATATATCCATGTCTGTGTCTCTTTGTGTTTCGCCAGAGACTGTCAGTGTGATCAGATGAGACTGGTTGAGTTACGATTTAAGTATTTATTTTTCTGCGTCTTCTGCTGTTTGCTGATATTTCTTCTCTTGTTCTGCTTTCTCATAGGATTCTGTATATTGAAACACCGATTTCCACCGCAGAAATGGTGTTATCCAAAACAAAATGAGGTTGATCATTTTCTACATTATGTAGGTTAAATGATGTTATTGTAGCAAACCAGTAGCAGTCTCGTTGTTGCTGACAAGGTCTTCCCCTTTCCTTTCCTCCGTGTTTTCTCTGTCCTTAATGTCTAACCCTGAGTATTACCACTCTGTATATTTGTCTAATTTATCAGTTTCTTGTAGATTGTCAGCAGCCTGCTGCCTCAGTACCGTCACTCTCCCCACAACTAAGGCAAGGGAGAGCCTCCCTAGCGCGCAGGTAACATGCTATATCTATCTATCTATCTATCTATCTATCTATCTATCTATCTATCTATCTATCTATCTATCTATCTATCTCTATCTATCTCACGCCATAATGAACACGCCATTCACATTCTATTTACTACGCACATATTTTCTGGTTGCACACCTGTATCTGTAGAAGATACATTTTGTTGCATGCTCTAAGTTTTCACATTTTAAGTTTAAGTTTTGCATTGCAGTTTTCTTCACATGCTTTCCTGATGGTCAATATATTAACCGCTAATTGTCCCATTCGTAAAAAAATATTATCTTCGAAAACATGATATAAAAGAAGAAATAGAGTAACAAAGTTCATTGTTAACTTTAATGTACACTATAGTTTTCTCTCTTTTCACATAGACATACCACTTAACCAGTAGCTTTAATTAGCATCCTTAGCCGACTCAAAAGCTGTTGACAGTAGTGTTTGAGCTACCAACAGACTGGACGACATCATGTCCATCTTTTTAAACAAATATTTGTCAATGGACTAAGGAAGTAATACACGGCAACTAGAAAACTGCTGACAGATCTAAGGCTATGTTTCACTGTCGTGCTGGTTAGCGAATACTCCCCAATCGTTTTTTGTTGTTCCCACATTATACTTTGTCGTGACGTATAATATGAACAGCACTTTCCTTGTCTCTGAGTGATTTTAAAGGAATTGTTTTTGGAAATTAGGTTTATTGAATTGTTGCCAACTAATAATGGTAAGCTTTACTCTCTGCTTACGCTAAACGTAAAGCAGCTGTTTGTAGCTTGTTAGCTTAACTTTGCCGACTTAAAATTGACAGGCCTGGTTCTGTCCAAAGGTAACAAATCCTACGACAAGCATTTCAAAAAGTATTATCTATTTTGTCACTAGTCTTCATACAAATAATGTAAAAATGATGTGTTGTAGTTTTATGTGGGTTTAACCCTGCGCACTCACTTCCTGGAATCTTTGCTTTCACAAAGACAACAGACCACAGGAAGTTAACTACGATGATTTAGTTACCTTTGATAGAGCCATGCTAGCTGTTTCACAACTCTCTTATCTTTGAGCTATGCTAAGCTATTGGCTCCTAGCAATAGCTTTATATTTAGCATACCAGAGTGTCTATATTCTCCTTTCAACCTTGGGCAAAAAAGACAATTTCCTTAAAACGTTTCCTTTGATTACCATGCTAGTCTTTTGCACCCTTTTCACATGTTGAATATTTGTTTTATTGATTCTGCCAGCGACTGTTTCCTTTTCTGTAACCCTCTAATTACCAGTATTTTCACTTAATCTTAATTATTCTTTTGTCTTCTCTCTGCATTCCTACAGTCCTAAATATTTGGCAGACCTCCAGGAACAGCGCGCAGTCCTGTCCAGCAAAAGTAGCCTTCTCTCCCCCTGCGACCCTCATGTCTGCCTGGCCCAGCACCCGCTGCCCCCCGACACCTAATCCGCTGCTCCAGGCCAGGGCCAGGGCCCGGTCTTGTATGAGTCATGCAGAGACAAAGACACTCTGGATGGGGGTTCCCTCAGTTCAACTCCCCCCAGCAGTCCCATCTGGTGCTTACTGACCAACGTGACCCCACCTAATCGCTACATGGTCCGGCCCTCTGCAGGCCTCCTGGTTACCTGGGTCGCAGAAGAAAAGGATGCTCTTTTCATCCTGTCCTGGAAAGGACTGAACTGAAGCGCAAAACAAGTGAAAAATCATTGGAATCTTTCCTTAACTAGTTATTTATAATTGATGTACTCTATTTATTATTTATTTACATATTGATTTGTGTCAAGATTCTGAGGTATTTATTATGGAATGTTTTTTTCTGTATTTGTTGGTCAGTCTCAAAATGAAAATCATGAGGTGTTTCACTGCTGTTGTGAAGAATGCATTAATCAAAGACGGTTTAGCACATTTACTTCTGTACATGGCCAATATTCCTTAACAAAGCAAAGTCAAAGCTAACAAAAGTAATTTTTGATCTTGTAAACAGTATTAAAACTTGTCTAATCGTACGATACAGTAGTTTACATTTCAGATTTTGTCAGAATAATAATAATCAAAACATATGTATGCCAAATAGGATTGTAGAGTACATTTGGTTTTGAAGATTCAGACAGACTAATGGAGGGTAAACAATATACAAGAGAATAGTTTCTTGTGGTGGAAGTGGTGAGTGGATTTCAGCTACCTTTCCAACATTACTAGTCTAGAATGATTGTGGTTTTTTTATACAAAGATCTTTTTTTGCAAATTATGTGCATAAAGAATATTTTATACCTCCTATTATTTGTATTTATTTTTGCAGCAGACTCTAGTGACATGGTTGTGAATGGTATGTAGCTCAGATCTATTCAGGGTCTGGGATAGAAGAGAGACTGAGTGGTTGAGATGAAAACTACGGCTGTTGGCCTGGGTTTTTGCCATTTGAATTGCACAGTGAACTGATCTTGTTTTTTTAAATATTAGTCAAGAGCTGAGGAGTCCCCAAAGGTGTGCCTCTTCTGGAGTTACCGTCACTGTCATATCAACATCATGTTCTCATCAAAAAGTATTCTCTGTCTTCTCTCTAATTATATTGGCCAAAATCCCAGAAACTCTGAACTTTGGTCCCAGCTGTGACAGAAATTACTTTTTCAATATCTGAATTTAGATGTGTCTGTCACTGTAACATCTCCGTTTCCAGCTTTCCTTACTACTCATTCAAACGGTATGCAGTACTTCAAGCACATTTATGCTCTCTGCATTATAGCAATACAGTAGTGCCGGTCGTGGACTGATCTGATTAAGATTTATTCAATTTTTTAACCATTTCCATCACCATAAACTAATTAGCAGGCAGACAAGAAAGGCAAGACAGAATAATTGTCCCATTGTTTCTTTTTGGAAAACAGCTTTGATCACAGAGGGGCCGATTCGGACTGAAATGGATCTGATGTGTGACGTTTGTTGCACAGTTGAAGTCCCATCTCTTTGTCTTTATACTCTCATAATGTCCTAATGTTCTCGTTGCACTGAATACATATTTTTGCGAGATGGATATGAAATGGATAAACTGCAACTACATAGCCAGTATTGTGTTGTCATGCCGGATAAAAGCAATTCTGTTACATCAGCGATGAATGAGTGGACTCTTTTGTTCTCGGTGTGTGTATATTTCTTCGATTTGTCTTTGTTAACGATGTAGATTGTTATTTATGCAACTACAGAGTGATGAAAACATTTGTGGTTCAAAAGTAGCTTCTGAACCCTGCAGGCTCATTGGTGACCTAACTCTGTTGGTTTGTTTGCACAATATAGAAGTGGATGGAGAGAGACTAATCCAGTGAAAGAAAAAAAAAATAACAAAAGCTGTACCACAGTGCGTTTAACAGTTTCTCCTCCATTTAAATAATGTGTTTAATTGGTTTCACAAGTAAATAAAAGACCTGTCCTTGGATTTGTATGTGACTTTGTGTTTGTGTCTGTTTCTCAATCGCAGCATTAAACCGACCTACACAAACTTGCTGTGGTCATCATTCACAAAGACAGCACATAAAAGGTTAAAAAAGCACCGGACAGATTAGACATTAATCCTTATGTTGTTTTCTGCACCACACTACGCAGAGTAGTACAGATCAAGAGATTGGTTCTTTTTGAAGGACAAAGGGCTGTGATTTGAATCAGTATTTAGAAATAAAGCAATCTGTGGCAGACAGAGGATGAGGTATCAGGAGACATTAGCACAGATTGCTGGCTTATCTGATCATAAGAAGGACATCCATCATTGATCATACTGAATGTATTGTACACCCTTCAACAAAACTGAAAGTAAAGAAATGCATATTTGATCTGCTTTTGACGTAACTAATACTCAACATAAAAACAATACAAATATACTATTCACCAGATAACTATGATGATGCTGCATATTTTTAAAGGAGCTTGTCTGTTTGACTGAATATCCAACAACATACAATTGTATGGGTGAAACGCTGAATATATGTCTTATGGGATACAATTTCTGCCAAAATAATTAAAAAACATTTTAGATTAAATAATTATCATTTTAAATACTAATGGATCATTACATCTAATAAATGAATGATCATTTGACAGAATATGATTTGTTTTAATAATTATATCTTCTTATAAACATGACTTAGTGTTCCACTTAGATCACAAGGACTGCATTCACTTAATCAACATCTTGATAGCTGTCTGGTAAAACATATTCTAATCATTTAAACATATCTTAATTCTGACTTTTTATATCCAAGAAAAAGTGTGACAAAAGATTATCAACATGATAAAAGGAGGCATGTGGCGCAGTGGATAGATCAGGGGAGCACAGGTTCAAACCTGTGTCCCTGGGCAAGACACTTCACCCCAAATTGCTCCTGTGGGGATTGCCCACAGTATTGAGTATGTAAGTCGCTTTGGATAAAAGCGTCTAACAAGTAACATGTAATAATGTAATGTAATAAAAAATAAAGTTTGTGTGTGTTTCTCCAACAGTACATTGTGTATGTCTGTGTGTAACTAAGGTGGTCAGGACCGCACCACCAGAGTATGTAATGAGGGGGGGAAAGGGCGGGGCTAAGGAAACACCCCAAACAAGGTGACACTGCTCAGACAATAGTAGAAGACGTGGATTTGACACCCACATGTGTACAGGTGTTTGTTTGTTGTTACTTATTGACCCGCGCAGGCGCAGATGGGCTGCCGTCGCGCAGCTGTACTGCCACTTCCCGCAAGCGGTGGACCGCGTTTCTTAAACTTTTAAGACCGGAAAGTTATTTCTGGTCACGTTTAATGCGTTTCAGTTGACTAATTCAATGGTGGATCGGAGAACATCTAATTGAAGAATGGACAGATTTCACAGGGTCGCTTTTCGAAGGAAACAACTGAGTCTGGACTCTGAGGATCTACTAGAAACAGGTAGGTTTCTAAGCAATGCAACAACACAACTGTGCTTTCCCAAAACTTTCCAAGTTATCCTAACGTGCGTTATGGTCTTTTATTGTAAAACACATAATATATCATTCCTCAAATGCAGATTTTGTTTGTTCTCTTTATATCAGATGTTGTGTCTTACCCGCTCTTAATTCGCCTACTTAAAATGAAAACTTCCTTGTGCACTCTCCTGTCCAGCTCAGTGTTAGAGCATAAAGGATTATTACTGGCTGTAAAGTAATTTAACTGGCATTCTGGTGACTCAGTGTTATGGCTGTGACAGGTCTTGTATTAGACATCATGTGTTTTTGTCAGTCTGGTTGGGAAAGCATGGAATAGCCCCACAGTAACACACCTACATTAGAGCCCATGTTTACACACCACCTCTGACTTGCTGGCTGCTCAGCAGGTATGAAGGATCAGGGGCAAGCCTCAGCCTGTTGTGTATCCATCTACATGCTGGAGGGCACATGTTTCTTCATTCTGAGAACACCACTCTGTAGAAAGACCTAGATGTTTGTCTACTAATGGTTGCAACGTTCAGGAACATGTAGATATCTCTGAGCAGGTGTGTATCAGTTTTAAAGCATTCTAAAGTCCTTGGATTGGTGTCCATGCTGGCTTCCAGATGTACCTATGCAGAGCTGCAGTCTGGTAGCTTTACCTTAAAGTTTGCCCAAGCTTTATTATGATTTATCAGTACATATTTCTCAGAATAGTTTTTATCCAAATACCTGTCAGTACTTTGTGCTGTCTGGGCATGACCTACTAAAGCAGGAGGGGCTAGTCTTATCTTGTACTCTGCTGTATACTTGTGCTAACATGCAGCTGAGGACACTTCAGTGCACTTGCAGTTTGATTTGAACTTTGCTCTGTAGTTGGTAGTGCCACTGTTAATATCTGGCACGGTGCCTTCATCTCACAAGGAACAATTGTCTGTCAGTAGTCACGTTATGAGATGTATGTCTGGAAGTGAGGTAAACAATAAAATACCTTATCTGTCAGTAAATCAATGTCTGTTCGCAATACTGTGGCTAAGTTTGTGTAATTATCGTCACCTGCCCTCATTATTGCACTGTTACCAGTATTGTTAATATACTGGTATTATTGAGTTTGTCCTGCTCTTTACACATTGGTAAATAGATCATTAGAATGAAAAAGAAAGTATACATGTAAACATTAGCATATTGATTAGTGTTACTTGACCAAAATGTCTTTAGTTATGGACATCTCTATTAGGTACAGGGATGAATAATAATTTGGTCAATGTGCAACATATAGCCCAATTGTCTTCGCCAAGGAGGTCTGTTTTTTTTAGTTTGGCTTTTTGTGTGTTGGTAAGAACTAAGAAGGATTATGGCCTGATGTCCATGAAAGTTGATGGTAGCTGGGGCATTGGCCAAAGAAGAGCCCAATTCATTTTGTAGCGGATCCAAATCATAGGGTGGACTGGATACATGCACTTGTGTTTACTTGTTTTGTTGACATTTTAGAATAGGACATTTTGACTTGATGGAATTCTGCATTCTTTGGATACCCATTATTATGTGTGTTTACCATTACATTGCTCGAGAACCACTCTACCCTCTTTGGATACCATCATACACTTCCTCTTGTCATTGCTCCATAGTCTAAATGGTAGCCCCATGGTTTCATTACTGAGCTATAGTAAATATATCCATTCTGATGTTTTTGTATAAATGTAACTACCCTTGATATGAACCGGGTTGATTTCAAGCACTGAAGAAAACAGATAAGCAACCTGATTTCCCTTGCCATAACTAGATAGTAATTTCTTCCGTTTGACTTGATAAATACGACTTCTAATGATGCAGGATATGATTTCAGAGAAGCAGTATTACACTTATCATTATCTAGCATACTCTGTAGTTTTGACTATATCTCCGTGTATGTTTTAGAAGAATCAACCAAGCGGAATAAAGTTGAAATCTAGGCCGTCCAATTTGTGCCCTAGAAGACTATTTGTTCATTTATGTCTATTTTGGTCCATTCCTACTGGACAAATTGATAGTTAGCAGCAAGTCTTTTATCCTCTTTGAAATCAAACTGCAATACATTCCCATCTGCTCTTTTGTAACAGAGTTGGGTTGCGCAAAGGTGCAATATAAATCTTAACACCATACTCTCTTTGGAAACCATCATAAAGAGGATTATTTGTTTTGTTCTTGTGTGAAATTGTTTTCACCCTAGTATCTTTTTTATAACTAACACATGAAGTAACATTTAATTTGTGTTTCAATCACAAATAGCTCTCAGCATGTATGTTTGAGCTGGTGTTAAGAGTGAGGACAGCTGTATCACTCTCCAACAATGATCCTGCTTGTGCTCTGTGTGCTATAGAGGCAGTGGGACTGTATGAATCAGAGGCTGTGTGGCCTGCTGGCCTACTGCTTCTGCAATTGTTCTGCTGCACTGGTGCCCATTCATCCTGAGCTGAACCCTCTCACTGTCTGCTGGCTTTAACTCACTTCATGTCATAATGGTTCCTTTATGCAGATCAGTTAATGATGACTGAAAGATGATTTATTTATTTATGTGTTTGCATTTCCGTACCATAAATTATTCACTACTGATAAGTCATAGCCCCTGGTATGGAGAAATATTGCTTCATGTGTGATTGGTAATTGAGTCCTGAAAGTATAATTTGAACGTTTTTCCTTTCGACCTGCTTCTTCTCAGAATAGATATCATCCTAAAAGAACATTATTTATTCATGAATGATCATATTTACACATTCAGACACACAACAACTTCTAGCAACAACAGACAATTTAGAAAATACAAAAACCCAAACAAACGATTAAGAAGGCAAATCTGAGATTTCATTTAACTCCAGCTCTCGACACAGGTTCGGGAAAGCCCCATGAGCTTTTCGCTGTAGAGTGAAAATGGAACGGACACGCTATTTGTTGTTTGTTTATATCACGCAGTCTGTTCTTCTTCTCTCCGTGTATCACGCAGTCTGTCTTCCGGTTGATGCCTCTTTTGAATGACGAATACACACTACCGCCGCCTGCTGGTAAGGAGAGTTATTGCCAGGGGTGCACATAACTTTTTTGCCCTGGTTCTCAAAGGAGCACCTGGAGATGTTGCTTGGTGCGCATCCTTAAAATGAAATAAACCGGACCTTTTGAGGGGTACTTGACTTTATGAACGAGGGGGGGGGGGGAGGTGCGCTAGTGAGCACGCAGCAGGGTTACTGTGCGGAGCGCATAAAGCAGACCCTTCACGCGATAGCGAGGGGTAGAGCGAGGGATCGCAGATGCCTTGGTGCTCGTGGACGGATTAAAACAATTAAACCTAAATAGCTCGCGAATTATACTTTGGCGGCCGTTAATATACCTGGGCGGCCCCCAAGTAAAGTCTATGTGTGGGAAACCCTGCTATTTTACCAGTTCTTATGCAACTCGCAAATATCTCTCTCTCTCTCTCTTCTCTCTTTTCTCTCTCTTCTCTCTTTTCTCTCTCTCTCTTCTCTCTATTCTCTCTTTTCTCTCTCTCTCTCTTCTCTCATCTCTCTTTTCTCTCTCTCTCCCTCTCTCTCTCTCTCTCTCTCAATGTTGGTGCGCAAATGCGCCTTTTTTCAAATGATCCGGTCTGAAGTCTTTGCGGTGTGTTCCAGTGCGAAACATGGCCAAGACGCAGGAGACGTGAGGCGACGCGTCCCGACGGAACTGGTGTTCTTTGGTGTCAGTTTGGTGTGTTAGAGGCTTAAGGGAAACTGAACTTGATGACTTTACGACACATCATTTGACTAAATGACATGTGCCAACTGTCCGATTATTGCAAATTGACACATTCTCAAAGCATTCTCTTGTAGTTTCCAAAGCAAAAGGTGTCTCAGCCTGGACATGATTGTGTGTTTGGAGGCGTTTGGTTTGCTCAGCTGATAATAACAGTGGGTGTGGGCTGCTGTTTAGTAGGAAACAGTATACCACACACACACACACACACACACACATACACACACACACACACACACTCACAAACGCACACTCACAAACGCACGCACACCAGTATTTAGGATTAAGTTTGAAGGACTCTAGTTTGCAAATATTCCAGTAGGTGGAGGTAAATGCTCAGAAAATGTTTTTGTACTCTTTGCAACAAAGCAACCATCCCCTCCCTCCTGCCATAATACAGTGCTGCTGATCCCAAATCAATTAGAAAATATCCACATAGGCGCTTTCACACCGGAGTATTTTTCCCAGGAATAGTTCCGATAGTTCCTGGGATTTTGCGTTCATGCCAAAAAGATCTGGAACTAGAACTTTTTTTTGCACACTTTTTCACCCCTTTTTAGTCCCTGCTAGAGAGCAGGTACTTTCCTGGGAGAAAAAGGTTCCCATTTCTGATTGGCTGGGCGAATTGCAAACCATGCCCCGTAAAACTCGGAAAAGTTTTGTGGCATTAGCATTATTAGCATTAGCCCCCGCACCCACGGAGAGAGACTAACTTATGGCAACACAAAAAAAAACATGGGAGCGGTGGAGTGATGAGGAGGTGTCGGCGTTCTGGCGATTTACTAGGAAGGCCTTCCGGTGGCAGTATACGCCGTGAAGTTGTTTGCGGCCTGCCAGTAAACCCAAAGCAGAAGAAGAAGAAGTGACGTCAGCGGCTTCATTTGCGTAATCCTCCCTCAGGGACTTATTCCGGTGTGAACGCGATCTGCTCTTTAGTTCCGGGAACTAAAGAGTTCCGAAGGACCATTTACTGGGAACTAAGTACGGGAAAGTACTTGGTGTGAAAGCGCCTATTGGTCAATTTTGATTAGGTTGTCTCCATTGAACCAATATGCCCTTTAATTTGAAAGCACATAATCTTGCTTTTCCTCTTTTATTTCGATTTACTAATGATAATTAATAAAAAATATATAGTCTAACTGTAACACACAGACACACTATTCCTGTGATTCTGTAAAACGGGGATACTTCTCACAGTTTTCTGCTTGATTAAAAAACGAGGTAAAGAGGGTAAACTAACAAAGACCTACTTTTAAACAGTTTGAACTGAAATAAGGACATTCCTCTATAAACAAAGTCTTTTGAAGCTTCCTATTTTAGTCACCAACCCTTTGTGCTTGAGCACTTTTCTTGTCACACACCACTAGGGATGGGTACCGAGCCCCGGTATTAAAGAGGCCCCGGGGCTGAATTATTAAAGACCGTGGTACCGTTAAGCTCCGACGTTATCGGTCTCTATCGGTACTGGAGACATGTACAAAATATATGTCATATGTATTATTGCTACATAAACATGATATTGCAGTTTTAGTTTCACCAACTCCGTTTCTAATATGCAAAAAGACAGCAAAATTCGTCTATGATTATTTTTAGTATTTTCGATCTGTCCAATCCAGACGAGAGATCTCTCTCCCGCGCCTGCTTGCGAGGGGGCGGGGCAGTTTACACACACGCAGCTACGTGCAGCAACACACACACACACACACACACACACACACACACTCACGAGATGGCGGAGAGAACGCGCTCCGAGATGTGGTTAAACTTTACCTGTTCGATGTAGACAATGCTCGTTACCAAAAGTGCAATAAGAGTTTATCATGTAAGGGCAGTAACACGAGCAATTTGTCGAAACATTTATCCACGAGTAACTTTTCCACGTCAGGTATTATGTATGCTAGCAGCAACACACGGAGTTAACTCAATTATACAAACATGGGTTAATGATTAGAGGTAACTGAGTTATTTATTTTGTTAAAGTTTCAGCTATTCTGTTTAAAAATTATGTCATCAGATTATTTAATAAGATTTGTTAAAACATTGTTGTTTAAATGTAAAGCAATGTTAGTTTTGTTCACAATTTGTTTAGTTAGTTTATCTTGTTTTTTTCTCCAAAAGAACCGATAAGAGTACCGTTAAAAGACCGGATCGATAAGCGGTATCGATAAAAGTAGTAGTACCGTTAAAACCTTAACGATACCCATCCCTACACACCGCCCAAGGCACGGTTGTTTTTTAATGGGATCTGTAATTTACTGTAATTTTTTATTTTTTTTTACCAATAATCAACATTCTTTAGGATAAACAACATTTAGGACATCATACTCCAGAGATCAATCTATAAACATATATTGAACCAGATTTCCTTTGATGGATACATTTTTAGCATATATACATATTTGTTGTTTCTACATAATATGTTATACTTTTCTGTAGTCAATGCTTTTGTCTACTCTATGCTGTTGTTCAGTTATTTTGTATTTGTTACATATTTTGCAACTGTACCATGTTTTTATTAAAAAAAAAATTATTTCTTGAAAATATGCCGCATATTTGGGATGGCATTATTTCCTTTTCTTTTAATGTTAGCCCATGCTAAAGAAATTAAGAAAGTGTTTCTTCTATTTTAGACCATGGTGTGTATGATGCAGAATGATTCGCTTTGGGTTACTGGTGTTGTTTAGCGCTATTTGTAGTGACTAATAAATGTTTTACTATTAATATGACATGAGACAAAAAAATGCTTTGGTCCCTTTTTATTTATAGAGACAAATATAAGTTATTCCATCTTTCTGCCTTATGAATTGTGGAACTCCAGGTTATTGAGGGCTCTGAGGCAGAGGAAATGGATGTTGCCGGTGATGGACATCAAGCGCTCCAAAGCTGCTGCAGGAAACCTGATGTTGGACAAGTCTGGGTGATTGAACTGAGGGTCTCCCACGTTTTGCACACCCTCGACACGTGGAGGCAGCATTTTGGGATGCTTTCCTGACTCGGTGTCGTCACCCAGTGAAGGGAACCTCATGTTTTTGGCATTTATGGTTTCCTTTCCAAACCTTGTTTTGGAAACGCGTTTTAAATCTGTGTCGTCATCCAAAGAAAGGTCCTGCATGCTTTTCATAAAGGCCTTATGAAGAGACGCCATGTCTGGAACAGTCTCAGCAGGTGGAGGACTTGGAAACTGTGGAACTTCACAAGCTTCAAGACTGAGAGGCTGGATCATCTGACCGGCCACTTCATTATCCACAGAAGGAAACCCAATGTTCTTTAGATATGGGTACGTCTTCTCATCAGTGTCTCCTTTGTCAAGCACAGGACGACTGGACTGGATTACAGGGCTTTCCTAAGAAAAGTCACATTTTTGTAAGTTCATTTGTTTAGTAATAATGGTTTAAGTATGTGAGCAAATCATAGTATGCAATTGTACATTACATTTTGTAAACGTGTGACAAAAATATTGGGAGTATATTTTGAAATAAATATGCTTATTTGTTACATATGTTTGCTAACATTTGTCTTGCTGTAGACATAATTTGTGCAATTCTGAAACAGTTTTGTGCATGGATATCATTTGCAAGTAATTAGTTTTAGCTATGTATCATTACATTAATTTCTTCAACATAAAGCCTTGTCTGAGTCTGTAAGTCTGAGAGATCTGCACACAAATGTTGTATCTGTGTATGAGATATTACAAGCTTCAATACATTTACAACATTAACTCTTTTAACAGGTTACAATTATATCTGTGTGCACAAAACGTTTTCACACATGCACTAAACATTTCTACAGCTGCACAAAGAAAAGGTTCACACAAGACGATAAACACATGCAGGCTTTGAAATTACACAAGTTTAAATGATGTTTCACCCCTATTTGCTCACATAGTCATGCATATCATTTGTGTTTTAAAAGCAGGGAAAGAGAAGGGTATCTTACAGTCGTCCGACCCTTTATTGGGTACGCTTTCCAGTGAACGGACATGGTGGACTCGGTTTAGCAGTCTGTAAAACAGCAAAGAAAGGATTGTTAGAAAAGTAACAATCTTTTAAGCCTCATATTCACATTTTTAACTCCTCAAACTACAATGTTAAAACTAAATGTACGTATGGGAAAACACCAAATCCTAAATATTTACAGATAAAATCGTCCAAGCCTTACTTAGTTGATGTATTTCAACCTCTGTGATGCCAGTTAACTGATGAATTAGAAGCAGTTTTGTAAAATGCTGTTCCGTTGTGATGGAATGAGAACACTGCTGCTGATTCTATCAGGGGTTCAAAAAATGCAGTGCCGTGGATGCGCCTCTGCATTTGTATCAGTTCTCTTTATTTGTGCTTTAAACCACATTCCCATCCAAAGATTGATTCAGGCCCGTTGTGAGAATTGATTCAGGGTGCTGAACTGATGTTTTTACATATTTCTTTTGGTCATTCAAGAGAAATTGAGAAAACATTAAGTTAAGGTTGAGCAGCGCAGGATGGACCCAAGTGCAGACAGACAAATGTTTAAACCAAAAATAACCTTTTTCAAGGCGACTGGATATGTGCAAAAAACGACAAGAACTCTCTTTCCCTCATAAATCGTAAAAAGAACCCACAAAACCCAACAGAAAACCAGAACATAAATACATACTTGACCAATCAAGAGACAAGACACAGCTGGGGAGGGGAGGGAAAACACAAAGACACCAGGTGAACAGAATCAGATAATCAAACAGGAGGGAAAACACAGACAGGAAACAAATACAGACTAGGCACATTTACACAAGTACTGTATTTAATTACAATTTTGAGATACTTGTACTTTACTTATTATAATTCAGAGGTATATATTGTACTTTTACTCCACTACATTTAGTTTTTTACTTTACAGATTTGGATTAATGATGTGAAATATAATCAAGTGTTAAATCAGACTTTAGTTCCACCTGGAGTAAATTCACAACCCTGCAGTATACAAAGTCATTCAAACTAGCTGCACCTTTACCAGCTTTGAGAACACTTTAATGATCAATCATTATAAAACATATCATATATATTATTCTGAAATTGGCCAATCTGCATAATGAGTAATTTTACTCTTTGTACTTTAAGTATATTTTAATGCTAATACTATTGTACTTTACTTGAGTAACATTTTGAATGCAGGACTTTTACTTGTAACAAAGTATTCCTACTTTCACTCAAGTACGAGATCTGAATACTTCTCCCACCTCTTTATTGATTCACTGAGTCGCAGCATAGGTCTCCATTTGGCCTGGCTTAATGGAGACTTAATGACTAATGCTTTGTGAGAGAGGGTGTATAGTGACACTTTTCACTATCAGTGTGTGTGTGTACACACACTCATACTGTACGTCTTAATTAGCTTTATTGCTTCAGCCCTAAACATGTAGTCCCTACAGTTCTGTGGAAAGGTGCAGGTGTGTGGTGGTGGTCTCACTTATTGACTGACTTTTCATTTTATGGTTAACAGTTCCTTAAAAATGGATTAAACCTTAATTTAGCAGTGAAAAGGTGATATTGACTAAATAGAATATCACAATGGAGCTATACTAATCATCAGTAAATATTAGCTTATCTCACATATAATGCTATTTCTATGCTACAGCGTATATGTTGACACATCAATAACAAAAATGTAACTTAATTCACACAGCATACAGTAGCACACATTGAAATTAGCTGCAATATGTGATATTATAAAATAAAATATGGATATGACGCTTATAAGAACACACAAGATAATATCCATGCAGTATATAATTCAGAGCCTCTGAAATGTTACTATCCTTTAGTATAGATTTTGTTTTTGATGCTTTTTTACAGTTCTGATCACAGACTTTCTCTAAACCTCCCTACACTCGTATTTTAAGTGTTATTTGTTAGCCTAAAATACAAATATAACACAAACAAAGTTAAAGATGGATTTCCCTGATAGCATAATTACTGATGAATATACATGAATTCTTGAGGTTACTATATTGTGTGGTGGAAATCTGATATCATGTCAGCCCTGATGATATGTCAAAGCTAGTATTGTGAACCCAAGTGCAGACACCGAGACACGAGGCAGAGAGCTAATAGGAGGATGGTTTATTTAGCGTTTGGGTCGGTAGTGAGGCTGCTGGGTCAAGGGGCAGAAGGTGGGGTCCGGTGAGGGGTTGAGCCAGGAATAGAGGTTCTGCAAGAGACCCATGGATGGATAGAGGCTGGAACCAGCTGGTTCCTGCAGGCACATTAGATGCAGAACAGTAGTCAGTCAAACACACATGGGAAAGAGATAAAAAAGTATGTCTCTGCCTGGACATGATTGTGTGTGGGCTGCGCTAGGAAACGGATACCTGTGTGTGTTTGTGTAATATCCCTCAGCGACTGTACACAGTATTTAGGATTACATTTGAGGCTCTCCAGTTTGCAAATATTCCAGTAGGTGGAGGTAAAAGCTCAGAAAAGTTTCACCAGCAGGAGGACCTTTATGCTCAGCGTGTGATGTGGACACATGCAGATTCATGTACTCTTTGAAACAAAGCAACCTTCCACTCCCTCCTGCTATGATACTGTGCTGCTGATCCCAAATCAATTAGAACATAATCAACAGTTGTCTCCATTGAACCAAGAAGCCCTTTTGAAGCCATTTGAAAGCACATAATCTTGCTTTCCCTATTTTACTTCCTTCATTACGATGTATTAATGATAATTGGTAAAAGATAGTCTGACTGTAACACACAGACACACTATTCCTGTGATTCTGTGAAGGCAGGGGGCCATTTCTCACAGATGGCTGCTGGAAAACAATAAGGTAGAGAGAGGAAACTTACAAAGAGCCACTTGTTTGTGTGTGTGCACCTTTTCATGTCACACACCACGCAAGGCCAGTTTCTAATGGAATCAAATGGAGTCTGTAGTTTACTGTAAATCTATTTTTTATTTACCTCCAAACCTTTTTAGCTAAGTTTGATACAATGAGTTTGGTCAAACATGTGTTTATAAGTCCAAATATATGTAATAGAAGACTAAATAATGGCTGTGTTTCAGCCAAGGCACTATGTGTTTTCCATCCATGCCCCAGCCAGTTTCCTGTGTGTCGTTTCCCCCTCCTGACTGGCATTGTTAGCCGGTGAAGTTCTTCCCAGAAACTGCACCTTACAAGCTCAAGTCTTTTGACGTCAAAAAAGATTATTCCGACCTCTAAAACCAAGGGACTAAGACAGATTTTGACTTTTTTTACTTTTTTTTCCCTCACCTTTGCGAAATTACGGACAACCCATATGCATGAGGATGAGAAGATGTCTGCGGTTGGAGACTCGTCTGCCTCTACAGTGTTTTTGTACTCAGCTGTAGTAGGTATCAGCATAGCGTCCTGTCAGGGGGTCTCCTCTGTCTCTTTGTTCAAGTAGAGGAAGGAAGGGGAGAAAGTTCTAAACAGAGGTGTATTGTGGACCACTGCTTCCATGAAGGAAGTGAAACTTTAGTGCTAGTTGTTAGTTACTTTTCCTTCCTCAGATCTGGTTACAAACCTAACTTTCTCAACCTGCTGTTTCTACTGAGATCTGTCCTCGGAATCAGACACAACATGGACTGCCTGGCTGGTTACCGGAGGTCCCGTCACAAACACCTTGCCTCGGGTAGGTGACCCTTACAAGCTGGACAACAGTGAGGATGAACACTGTCATTGGTTGAATATAGATATTAGGAAAAGATCTAGGGTTGATATTTTTTATTTTTCTAAATAAAAGACTCTGGACTGACTATGAAGCGGCGGCGCAAGTACTGGTTTTGGAGGCGGAAAGGTAAAAACGCAATGATGTGTCTGCTCTGCTGTTATGGTAAGAATTGAATACTCCATTTTTGGCTTTACACTGAAAACTCGAAAATAAAAAACATTAAATGTTGAAAAAATAATAAGAGTTGATGTTTTTCTGCCCATCCTTTCACAAACGTCATCTGTGACTCACCTTTGACCACTGTAGAACATTCCCATGACTTGTTTAAGCCCTTCGGCTCTGTCATCCTTTTTAACTAGCATTTATATAATCTCTATTTTTTTACCGGCAAGCAGGATCCATTTTCTAATATTATCATCTGGCTGCTCTCCCGCATAGACCATTATTTCCAACTCTGCTGATGTGTTGCTGTTCCCTCTGACTTCAAGTCCTAGGGCTGTTCAAAACAAGGGGAAAGTTATCTGAAACGTTTACCACACTGCAGTATAACTTTGTAATTATTCTGTTGATTTTTGAATTGTTTGCAGTCAGAGGGTTTGGTAAATGCAGTTGTTTCAGTGAGTGTGTTGATTCATTGAGTTGCACTCTTCTCCATGTGGACTTCCTGCCGCTGTGCAAGGGAGAATTTAAATCCACCCAGCTGGGAAAAAAGTGTTTTGTTCTGGGGGGCCTGGGAACCATTTCCCCCTTTTAAGACCCTCTTCTAAACCACTCTGGCCTTTTGGCAATGTCCCTGGTGGCCCATTACCCAACTGCATTATCAGGGCAATGGAAGTGCGAGTGTGTGTGATGTAACGTTGCAACCCTTCGAATGTGCTCCTTTCTTATATCGGTGTGTATTGCTGGGTGAGTCACCCTTGTATTTAAAAGCAAAGGAGAGGAAACACTGTGAGGTGTTCTGCTTTCATTCTCATTGGCAGGAAGGAAAAGGCTGGGAACACCCGTAGGCCCCAAGTCCTTTCACCCACACTCATTGTTCCAACGTGGAAGAGGGTGTCACAAATACTGTAACACAAATTAGTGCAAATACATATACTGAGTGATTGTGCAAATAGTTCTATTCATAGCAATTACTGTGTTAACGTCTTAACGTTATATAAGCCTGTCAGCACAGAAGAGATGTATGACTTGCTGGAATTCAGTCTTAGCCTCCCACGTTGCCTGTTGTCAGTCAGATCAGGGCACTTGTTAGCCCAGTCTGCTGAAATGTGATTGCTGTGTTAGAGTTAAATGATGTATAGGGGAATGTAATCAATCCTGTTAGCCAGGACGTGATTTGTAAAGCCTGCACAGAATATTAATCCAAGCCGGTGAGGTAGGTGGGTACATGCAGGTGGTAGCAGTCTATATTCATACAGTAGCTTCACACAGCACTTACAGTATTTTATTATTTTAGCAGTACACCATTTTAAAGGGGACCTTTTTATGGTAATGTTCAGGTCTCATGATTGTATCTGTATTTTCCTATTCTGCTTGTCATAAGGCGGCAGCATAAAAGCAATGCAAATATATAAAAGTGTGCAGAAAACATCAACAAGAAGGAAGAGCTGAATGTCACTCAATTGTCCCCCCAGTCTCATTTGCATTCAAGATTGAGGCATAGATAACAAAAACATGGATTTATTAATATATTGAATAGAAAAGAATCGGAGGGATGAAACCCTCTTTAATGGTCACACATGCAGAGCACACAGCACACGCAGTGAGATTTGACCTAATATCATGTTGTGCATAGTTTAAAGGGGCCCTATTTTGCTCATTGTCAGGTTTCATATTTATATTTTGTGCCACCCTCTACATGTTTTCATTCTTTAATGTTCGAAAAGGTCTTTATTTTTCTCATACTGCCTGTGCTACAGCACCTCTTTTCACCCTCTGTCTGAAACCAGAGCCCAGTCTGCTCTGATTGGTTAGCTGGCCGGCTCTGTTGTGTTTGGTCAACCGAGAGGACAGAGAATTTAGAGATGTCCCGCCCCTTAGCCACGTTAAATGTGTTGGAGCACCAGCCTAAAGAGGCGTGGGTGTTAGTGATGTCACTATGTCATGGAAGTAAACAAAGGATTCCAATGGAGGTGTTTCATCAATAGATAATAGTCACAATCTACATGATTGCGATGACACTTGACTTGATAAACTGGCCTCTTTTAATGACAGCCATACAGTATTAAATCAACAAACATTTTATGTTGTTGAAATCGTTCTTGTGTGTACTGTGCCCCTCACATACTAAAACTGTCCCTGATTCACTCCCAAACATGGAAATAATGAAGTACTTATCACTCTCAGTGATCCCTCTAAACTCTTATTGTTAATTCAGGGTGGATTATGGTGGGATTTATTCTATGTGTTTACCGCGAGGAGAGATGCGAAGGATAAGGTGGATAATGAGAGCAGCCGAGCGTCTCCTGAACTAATTGTTTAATAATTTTGGTGTCTAGATATTCTGTGTCTGGCATCATTATCCATCTCGCATCTCTGGGCCGAACGCTGCACAGTCAGTGATGATTTTGGCAGGTTGTTGTTTGACAGCAGGGATAGCATGATGTGTGTGTGTTTGCCAGGAGAGTATATGGGAACCAATCCAAGGTGGGTTGTTCCTATGAAGCTGGGGGGCCAGATGTCGACCCGGTGCCTGTTCTGTCCTCATGACTGATGTGCCCCGCTGCTGTAGAGACGTGGATTCGGCTTCTGTAGCTTGTGTGCTGTGTCTTTGTATCTTTCATTCGTGTGTGTGTGTGTGTGTGTGTGTGTGTGTGTGTGTGTGTGTGTGTGTGTGTGTGTGTGTGTGTGTGTGTGTGTGTGTGTGTGTGTGTGTGTGTGTGTGTGTGTGTGTGTGTGTGTGTGTGTGTGTGTGTGTGTGTGTGTGTGTGTGTGTGTGTGTGTGTGTGTGTGTGTGTGTGTGTGTGTGTGTGTGTGTGTGTGTGTGTGTGTGTGTGTATAAACACGTGTGTTTCTGCAGACAACACCCATCATTCATCATTGACCTTCATAATGTGCGTGGTACAACGGGAGGAGGGGGGGAGTCAATGAAAACAGCAAGGGCTCAAACGGAGTGTGTGCATGCCAAATGTGTGTGTGTTTTAAGGGACGTGGGTTTAATGAATGATGTGGGAGGCCCGGGGTTCTATGCTTATAGAGATGTGGTGGCTAATGGCACGGAGCCATGCTGCTCTCCTCCACTCTCAGGCCAAAGAGAGGAGAAAGAGATGGATGGTGGAGGGAGAGTGGTAGGTGGAAGAGGAAGAGAAGGGGGGGGGGTGCGAGGGCAGTGGGAAATGCCAGCTGCAGTGCTAAGAAGAAAAGTGTGAGGTGGGCACAGTGTGAGTGAGTGGGAGGAAGGTAGTGAGGCAAAATGAAGGAAAAGACAGAGGAAAATATATGCACATATATTATTATTTTCTTTAGCGCTTGAAAATGGTGTCGAAAAAGTCTGCAATGCATTAAGATAAGCTTTAAAAGCAGACCGAATCAAATCAAATTCAAAGCCTTGAAGCTCAACATGAACTGAACTGAATGTGTTTCTTATTTTTCAAACACTTTTGACAACGCTAAGGAAAAAAGAATATAGAAAAAGTTTAAATGTTTTGACAGGTTGGATGTCAAAAAAGTTGATTTGCTCTCAATTCTGCAGAGCCGTACAGGAAGAAATAGTTTATCCAGGGGAAAGTCTTGAATATCGTTTAAACACAATGAGCATGCTAATGTTCCTTCTATAATCTATCTATAATTGTTACGGATATATTTGTCATATCATCTTAAATTTGTCGATAATATGTTGTGTTTACGGCTTGCTCAACTGCAAAAAAGGGAAACAAATGTTTACATGAGTTTGAGATTTGATTTAGCAATATTGTTTGGGCTAAATGATGCATATCTCAGATAACTGTTCTAATTCCATAACATAATGAAACTGTCAGTACAGTTCAAACACGACTGAATCGTGTTTGTTTGATTTACAACCCCCTTTTTGATTATGTGTTAAAGTAATGTAATATTCATCCATAACACATCTTAAAACCAGTAAAAAGGAAGTTCTGTAAATTGTAAAAAAAACATTTGAGTTAGGAGAAGAGGGGTAGAAAAGATAATGAATTAAGCTAAAGATTATTTTACATAATTCATTAGACAGTTTTTCCTTTATTGTGCACTTCATCATTTTATGTAGGGTAATCTGACTACCATCATCATAAATCTGATAGGAATCATTTTTCTAAATTGAACAGGGATCACAATACAAATAGGTTTAATCCCTTTCCAGGAAATGCAAACTGTCCCAAACATGTTCTAACTCAAATAAATATATTGTCTAGGCTTTAATCTCATTTTCCAAATCTCCTCAGATCAGGAACGAGGTTATAGATTTATTTGGGTATCCTATCAATTATTTATTCTAAGTTAGAATTATTCGACACAAGTTTCAATTAAAGAGAACATCTTTTAGTTGAATTGTACTTTAATAAACCTCTGCTAAACATCCACACTGTCAGAGGTGTGAGGATATCTGCATGTCGGTTAGAGCTTCAGTGCAAAGAGGAGATTTTGATTCTGGCAGATATAAGGTTGACAATGAAATCCACCATGGCGGTCCTACATGATGTTCTTCATTACTTTTGAATCTGAAAGCCAACAAAGGGGGTTTCAACTCAATTCAGAGTGTGTGCACGTGTGTGGAGATCCAGTTGGAGCTGATGTTCACAGTGTGTGACAACAGATTGATCTGTGGTTGCAAAGCGAAGAAGGGCTTATGTGCCACCGTGCAGCGTCGTATGCATTAAGTGTTTGATTGCATTTCTCAAAGCAAGCCGTGTGTGTTTATGAGCTAGTGTCTGTTTCTGCATACATTTCTTTGCCTTCTCGTGTGTGAGGTGTTCACGCTCTAACCTAATGTAAAATAAATCTATAGATTTGTGGGCTGTCTTCATGAAAGTGTACCTGCATGACGGTAATTCCCTTATGAATATATAAGCCCGCTTACGTCAAATTGCATATTGAGAATACCAAAGCAGGTCCATTACTCACTGTCTGAAATCCAATACTTCACCATGGAAACAATAGGCCATCCTGCCTATAATAATCAATGAATATGTTGGCTCATAAGAGGTATGATTTGCTAACATAATGTTTAAATACTCACCACACCCCACATGCCAGACATTCTTCTGTAAGACATTTCCTGGTAAAATAGTGTTCAGTTATTTATAGCCAGAGTGTTTCTGTGCTGTTCGTGACATTAATTTATTTTGAGATAAACGCAACATATGATTTCCCTATATTACCCAATTCATGCTGAACATTGCTGAGTCATGTATAGCATTTATTCTCAAAAGTCTCACTAATGAAACACAAATCCTGTAACGTTTTTAACTCAATAGGCTGAAAGCTGACGGGGCGTTCATTATAGGATAAACATTAAAATGAGTTAATTACAGTGTTTCATTTCATAACCTGACCTAACCCTTTTAGCAAGACTGATAACTGCAGTGCTTTAAAAGATCTTGAACTTCACAGATTTAAGGATAATTTAGTCATTATGCAACACAGGATTGCACAACCAAATGCAGTTGTAGCTTATTTGAACATGCTAGATAAGAAAAACATGACGTAACAAATCAGAACAAAAACAGTAGGTGTTCCTGAAAAACAATGTTCAACTCTCTGGGTAAAAATGGCTGACATGTTTGACCTACCATTTTTGACTTTAGGAAAACAAATCAGCAATGGTTCCTGCTTGTAAACTCAAGGCAGTCAGTCAGTCGGTTTACATTTTAATTTTGAAACATTACATGACAATAAAATAGACAGTAAATGTGTGTAACAGCTAGAGTAGGGTTGTTGCCACTTGTCTCTACCTGATCATGCGAGGTGACATCATGATGATATTTAACTGTAACTGGTCCCTGAAATAATTTTTTTGTTCGATGTTTTTTTATTGTTATTTAAGTGAATTATCTAGTACATTTAGATAAGAAATGACTAATAGCTTTGTAAATAAAAATAATTTAAAAAAAGTGAGTCCAACCATTTTGGCAGTACCTCTGCAACACACTAGACGGCGCTCTGTGAAACACCAGTGACCTTTATTTAAATGAAAATCTTCAAGATTATTCCTTCAAACCAGAATGTCTTGTTTCTTATTTGTACATCTGTTGATTAGGTGACAGCAAGTGTGCTTCTGTTGTTTAGTAACTGTTTGAATTAATAATAATTATAACAATTAAAGATTGATTACATTTCAACACGACAAAAGTGCTGCATGTCATGTCTAAACTTACCATGAAATCAAATGAATAGTCACACCCTGCCTTATTAGATGGAGTATTGAATGTTTCCTGTGATCCAATCTATTAGATTCTCGTCTAGCTTATTAAAGATTTAAAACTGTAGCTGTTATGGGTCCTTTAGGTGTGTGGTGTGTGTGTACGTATGTGTGTGTGTCTGTGTGTCTCTGTGTGTGTGTGTCTATGTGTCTCTGTGTTTGAATGAGTGACTGCAGGCTGTCTGACTTTAGACCAGCACTCCTGACCTGTCTGTGGTAATGGCTCTGCAGTAAATGAACAGACAGAAAGTGAGCGGACAGTTATTTCCTGCATGTGTTTCACTCACACACTCACAGTCCGCGGGGACATGCAGGCGGCACACATACCGCTGCTGATGGTGACGTCTGGATGTAGTTATTGTCTTCTCTCGGCCTTCCGGTCATTAACTAATGTGTTGTGTAGTGAGGCCTGCTGCACAGACTCTGCTGTGTCTGCTGTGAGCAGGTCGTTTCATGTAACCACTGGTAGGATTTCATTTTAATGGGCATCCATGTCCGGTTGTAAAGGGTTAACAATAAAGCGTGTGTTGGTTCATTATAAAGAGAATCCCCAGCCCTGTTGGACTTCCAGCTGTGAATGAAAAGTGAGATGAAAAGGTGAAGAAAAGGAGATCAGTAGATGGTTGAACAAATGGAGGATGAACGGAAATATAGGAGACAAAGAAAGGGTGGAAATAGATATGACAGAGAAGAGAATAAAGAAGAGGTCAAGACTGTGATGGCTGTCAGTCTGAATTAGAAAAGAGATGGACAGAGTAAAGGTCCTTGACATTATTTCCAGGCGACCATCTGAGGTGTGTGTGCATGTGTGTGTGCATTGTGTTCAACCAAAAGCATGTTTCTTCACACAACTTGTGAAAGCAACACTGTCACTGTAACACTTATTGGTGCCTTAGGGTCCTTTTCACAGGCAGGTTTGACAATGAGGACAACTGAGCGCTCTTTCTCACTTCATGTCAACACTTCATCCGCACCAGCCAACCACAGCAGATATCTGTTGTGTCTCTGTAGTCTCTGGTGCTATGCTGCAGTTGTGACAATAGAGGAAGAATATACAAATAGCAATATATCTACATTACATTGTTTTTTTGTATTTTGTTTTTCTTGCACCTCCGCTTAAGTTGTTCTTCTTTTGGCAGTTGACATGTACTGGGGCACTTGGGCTTATGAAATCAGCTCAAAAAGAAAAACATGCAATGTCATCCAGCTGTAAAAATGTTTATCTAGTTCCTGAAATCGATACATTTCGGAGTCTTTCACAAGAGCTGTATATTTTATTCTAGAACTTGACTTAAGGCTTGAGGCTGGAACTTGACTGCTGTGCTGTTAGACTTGACTAACCAGACCTGACTAAAGACTTGTTAGTAAAAATGTGCATGTTTCTGGTTTTGAGAACACACATTCCTATGCAATGAAGAATACAACGAGTAGCTCCTGATTGAGGCTGTACTCAGATGCAGCACCGCTTTGAGCCTGATGCTAGTGCTGCCATGGCAACTAACCCACCTACCGCTTTGACAATGACCTTCGGGCTACATGTTTATACCCTGAGTGATCAACATTTCCTTCAGAAAATAAAACATTAAAGTGAATTTATTCAGTCTTTTAAAAGTCAGTATCAGATGTATTGCAGGATCCATTATCACAATTAAATTACAGCAAAATCTTCTCATCTTGGGTTCAAACTGATGTAAATAAAATAAGCTAGGGGATCAACCATGTTACAGTTCATCCAGAGGGGGGCATGAATGTATACTTTAGATTTAATGGCAATCCATTCAACACTTATGAAGACATTTTAACCAAAATCAACAACGTTAAACTCATGGTGGCGCCAGACAAAAAGTTAGGGAGCACCAAACTCTCTTGGGTTCATCGACTGGGGACCATGACTATTATTACATCTCATAGAAATCTATTAAACAGCTGTTTAGATATTTTTGTCGAGACGAAACAATAGACAGGCCAAAGGATTGAATTTAAGCATTTGAGCTTTTATATAAATCCAATTATTAACACATATTTAAGTGATACAGGTTTTTTCTGATAGTACATTTGTTATGATTTGCTCTATGAAGACTCTAAACTTGAACTAGAGACTGTCATTGAAAAACTACTCTAACTTTGAAAATTGACTTTGGACTTGCCCAACAAGACCACTATACACTGTTCTGGCTTTCACAACACGGATCTGGATTGAATGCGACTCCCTGTGGAAATGTGTTACCACTGTCTGGTTGTCATGGGAAAAGGGTGGGTGGCCTTTATTTCCATTTCTCCCACTACTGCCAACATTAACTGTGCTACTCAGTCTGAACCTGGGCAGAAAGAAGCTGAAAGTACATCACATGAGTCACTGCCAGTGTAACGATGACAAATGAAAACCTTTACTTCAGAATTCTACTTTATAACATACATACATTATTCATCATCTCTACCTCAAGACGCCTTGCCTTTTCTCCCCCTCCCCTCTCTTCCTGGAGGGTTTATTTTCTGTCACACTCAGCACCTATATCTGCTACAGCCACCACCACCAGCAGCTGATGAGTACGGCCATTGGCTTCTTCCCCTCTCACTGGCCCTCCCCTCACACAATGGGGCTGATTGTCCATGCGACACCACACTCACACACAGAGGGGGCTTTACTCTGGGGCAGCAGCAGCTCCCCCACCATATGCCTGTCTCCGCTGGAATGTGATTATCTTCACTTGCCGTAGAGAGGAATGAGGAAAGGATAAAAAAGAAGAAGGGAAGCATCTGAGGTTGGGAGTGAAAGGGCGAGTCTGTCACTGAACGTGTGTGTGTGAGAGAGAGAGAGAGAGAGAGAGAGAGAGAGAGAGAGAGAGAGAGAGAGAGAGAGAGAGAGAGAGAGAGAGAGAGAGAGAGAGAGAGAGAGAGAGAGAGAGAGAGAGAGAGAGAGAGAGAGAGAGAGAGAGAGAGAGAGAGAGAGAGAGAGAGAGAGAGAGAGAGAGAGAGAGAGACCAATGCAGCGAGGCGGCAGTTTACCACGAGCCTGAACCTGCCAGTGCAGCGACAGAGAGCTCAGAGAGAGGGGAGGGAGGGAGAGGTTTTCACTTCAGTCTAGCAGTGGATTTTAATTCCTTCACTGGACTCCACCTTGCTGCTCCTCACCGGACACAACCTCCACTCAGGTTAGTGCATATCTCTTTTTAGACCCCATTAACCAAAGAGCATCAAAAAGCCATATTCATCGCGTGCACAATGCAGACGTGGGGCGTTGAGAGCTAAAACACTAAATGTGGGTGGTTTCTGGTTTGTGACCAAAGACACTGAAAAGCTTGCTCTCTGCTTCACACAGACACACACCGCCTGCTGAGGCTGATTAGCAAAGAGGGGAGCACACATCACAAAAGATAAACCCTGGCTCTCACCACAGGATATTTTCTCTGCCGTTGCTGAAGCTAAGTGTGGCAGCAGCGTGTGTGTGTGAGGGATTGTGATATGGGTCCTCTAAGCAGTGGGAGCTGTATTGGCTGGCTATTAATTTGCTTTAAGGCGTTGTTTACCCAGACTCTCAGCTGCAGGCTGTCTCAAGATATGCACACACACACACACACACACACACACACACACACACACACACACACACACACACACACACACACAGACAGAGAGAGACACACACACGCATGCTTGTGCACGCAGACGAGACTGCTGCTGATTTCAGAAAACTCTGCCATAATCGCCCTCATCTGTCCACTTTGAGCTGTGGGAAAATATGTAAGTGTGTGTGTGCATGTGTGTATACTGTGGCTTGCTGTCTGCAAACAAAACTATGATTTAAAGTCACCTTGTCATTACAGCTGTAATACAATCTCCCTATGATGACTGCTTTCAGTTGATGTCCTGATTCCTAATAGCAACAAAGAGAAGTAGCTGCTTAAATAGTGTTCATAAAATAACACATTGTTGCAGTAAAGACCTTATTTATTATCAGATACATTTGCCTTATGGGTTTTTATACGATTTCAGCTCAATCCCCCCACTCAATCTCCACGCTGCGTGCACACACTGAAACTCATTTGGCGAGCTATCTCTGCAATTGAAACCATTAACTTTATCTGCAGCAATATATTTTCTGTAGTGCCTTCTGTGCTCTCTGAGCTTCTTATACAGGCAGGCAATGGCAGGGGTGTTGCCAGGTCCTGCTGTATGTGCTGTGATGGAGGCAAACATTAACCAGGCTTTATACTAAAAAGGCTCCTCGCTGGGGTCTGTGTGAGGGATCCCGCTGAGGGGGGATCAAGCAAGACCCGGCAACAAATCCAAAGTCTCAGGTAGAAACAAAGAAGAGGGTAAGAGAGGAGGAGATTCTTCTGTGGGTCAAAATTGAAGGTGACTCTTGACTTAGCTTGTACCACTGCTCAGAAGTAAGGGAACCTATCATGAAGACAGCAGGGGCCAGGTACAAGATGTGACCAAAAATCTGATTAAAAAGAAGCGGCATGTTTCTAAAGAGAAGCTAGAATGAGGAAGGAATTCTAGCAGTATCATCAGTATGAATACTAATACAGTCATTAGATTAAGAACACTCACTTCCTCACATTGCATTTTTCAGCACATGTGTGTCTGTAAGCATTGTAGGTTTGGATATGAATCCCACCTGCCCAGAGTCTGACTGTGCAGTGCTCTGTCAGCAGCTGCAGCTTAATCCTCGTGGGATTCATTTTCCTCACCTTCCCTGCTTCGTTTCCCTCCTTTACCTCTTGGATTATGTCTGTTTATTGCTCTTATTTCTCTAAATGCAGAAGTAAAAATGCTTCTGTTTTTTGGCAGCCTGTGATCTGGTCGATTTCGTCCTCCTGTGTTGAGGGTTGTTTCTTTTTCCTCACCTATACTTCCTCCTTTCTCTCCTTAACCTCTTGGATTTTGTTTGTGTATTGCTCTTATTTTTCTAAATGCACAAGTAAAAATGCTTCTGTTTGTGGCAGCCTGTGATCTTGTCGATGTTTCCTCTCTGTGTTCATTGTGGTTTGTCTTTATGCTGAGCCTTCCCTGACACAGAGCAGAAATGCTGATACAGTTTGACATTGAACCCGTCCAGGTGTCAGATTAAGTGCTGTGTGACTAAGGGTGTGAATTTGGTTTTACAGAAATGCACGTGACTCAGACCACTGTGGGTTTAAATTTGAGTGCAGTGAAGACATTTTGAAAATCATGGGTGCAGAAATGAGGAAGAGACCACTTCATTATCATTTTAAGCAAAAAGGAAGTTGAAATGTTGGTGTTAGTTTCTCTTTTTCTCTCTCTGCCTCATTAGAGCCCTAAACTTGGCTGCGGGGTTGGCCTGCAGGCTTGCTTTCTGGATTGCAGAGTTTTTTTGTGCATTCCAGCTCCACGCTGAGAATTTGGGCTCCAGTGCCTCCAGTCAGAGGGGCTCATTCATACCGAGCACAATGATCCTGTTTTTGAGCCACAAGTTTTTACCCACACTGTTTGATTGGCATTATATTCAGCTCAGCCTCTATTTACTTCATCCATAATGCATTGAGTCAAATCTGTTCAGCATTAATGAATCTCTGTTGCTGTTTCCTCAATTCATTGGAATCAATAATGGGAGACAAACAAAGAGACGGTTAAGACTGATCAAGATGAAGAATTCATCAGAAGTATTCTTATGGTGAGGTGCTGAATAAATTGACTGTTTGCTAAGCACTGGATCCAATCGTTACTATTGTTTTGCCTGTCATGCTTTCCATTCTCTGCAGATGTACCACTCACAATGAATAGACATAAAGGATCAAATATGTGTTCCTGATTTTAGGCAAAGTTAGATCAAAGCATTTCTAGCCGTCATCCATGGTCCCAGCAGATGATAACAGATGCACAACCTCTGTGGCCAATGTTTTAATGTTTAATGCAGACTGGTTTTAAAACAAGAACTCTGTAAAATGGTCCACAGCTTAAGAAGGATTGATGCTAAAGCTGTAAGCTCAAGGCAAATTGTCAGTATCCTAAGCAGCTGATGATCCATGGAGAGTATAAGAATGCACAGGAAAAGCAGTGTAGATATACTTGGTGTCAGTATGTCACTAGAAATTCTAAGACGTTCTATGCTGTTTGAATACTTTACATACTTTGACAAGCAACAAAAGATTGAAAGTCTTGTTTGCCTTTTTAAACATTTCAAACTTTAATGCTACAAAAGGCTTCTATGACGATGACTTTCACCAATGTGAATGTAACAATTTATCTCACATTACAAGTTTTGCTGTTGGCGTTGCTGAATGTTTATCTTTATCAGAGTAACTAACGTTGCACAACGCTATAACTACACAGAAGATGTGCTGTGTCGACCTAAGCTTTTTTTTTAACCCTACAAATTAAGAAATGCTTTTTCATTGTTGGTACTAGCTTATTAGCAAGGTTTGCAAGTGTTTGCAGCTAACGTTAGAGCAGATAAACAAACCATTTCTTAGTTTTGGACACTATACCATACAAACCTGCATAAATAAGACAAAACGCAATCGTGTAATTGTCAAAGCATCCCGAATTGGTGATGTGCATCCGTAACTGCGCTGTCAAGAAAATAACATCTTGGAATTCCTAAATTAATTGCACATATTTAAATGAGATAGTATTTGTATAATCCTGCAGAGTTGGCCGATCTCTATGTAAACAAGCCTCTTTGCCAAAAATATCAAATTCTCCATGATCATTTCTACTAGAGCTACAAACATTTGTAGAGAGTTTGTAGTAACTGTATCGGATGTAAAGCGGGTGTCACCACAATACTTTTTGCCTCTGCACCTCGTCTGTCAAAACCTGTGACTCGCAGTGAGACATTTTATTTTTTATTTTTCCTTTGCCATTGTTCTGCATACTGTGTTCTTGGCATAAAGGCAACATTTATAGTTTTCCACATGTTTACACATGTGGAAAACTATAAATGTTGCCTTTATGCCAAGAACACAGCCTTTATGTCATTACCGCATTATCTCCTATAAATTGGATCTTGAAACAGGACAAATAGCGGTTGAAAATGATGCGCAATAGATTGTGCTATCAGCAGCCAAAATCCATTCTTTGTGAATTCACCCGACAGCATTGTTCTGACGACAGCTCCATGGACACCGCTTCAACATGAGCAGAAATCCATAGCTTGACACACAGCCCTGCTAGGCCAAGTAACGTGTGTTAAACTATGATTGGACAATTGATGGGTTTAGCAAAAAGGACAGTTGGGTGAAAGTTCTGAAACATAACCATTCATAATTGTACTGTTTTCTTAAGGCAAATGGTAAAATACTTTTGACATTACCCCTCGCGCAAACCATTCAGAGTCACTGCATAACAGTTAGAAATCAGCTTCTGAAATGTTGTTGACAAGATATCTGTCCATCACAACCTTTTAAAAATGTCACTCATGTGCACAAGGCCTCTGTTGTAGCTCTGTGCCTCTAACTCGATGAATAATACCAAGTGCATTTTGTTGTTTTCATCATCACAAAACATTATAACCATCATCCGATGAGTAACAACAACTCACTCATTGGCTTCAGATTGTGAGAACTTCTCATGGGGTTATTTTTGGTAATTTAGCTATATTTAAGTCATCGACTTTTGCTAAGCTGATGGGAATTTGAATGGCTATTTCTGTAAACATGATGCTTAAAATGAGTTGCATTGAATGGAAACTCGATTACCATTAAAACCCTCGGGGCAAGAGTTCTCTGAATAATGTAAATGTGAGAGTGCAGCTGGTGTGCTTGAGTTTAGTCTAGTTTTAAACACACAGAGTAATGGTCTTTCATGTCAGATAGACGTCCCTTCCACATATCCACACTCTCGATCTGTGCGACATTTAAAATCCATTTGGTTCAGTGTTATCATGAAAGAGCACGCTGTGAATAAGCACTGTTGTTCATTTATGAACAGCCCGGCCGGCTGGGGCTCAGTCAGACGTGCTGATTGGGTGGACGGGATATTGATTGACACATTTGGGCGCTCCTGCCCAGCAGCTGTGATCTATTATCCAAGGTAGACAGCCAGGTCATGGGGGTCTGAGGGGGAGATTGGGGGAAAGGAAGGTGATAAAAGAAAGAAAAGAGGCACAGTGAAAAGGAGGAAGTAAGAGAGATAAACGAGGAGAGAATGACTGTCGATGTTATCGCATTTTCTAACTCCACATTGATCCTTTTCGCAGTACCCAGTGATCACAGAGTCCCCTATCTCTACACTACTTTTTGGATCTCAATTATTCGTTCTTTCTGCTACTTAATCTATTTTTTTTTACACATTCATTCAATGTTTTGTACCTACTTGTGTCTTTGCCATATCCAGTCATGGTCATACATTCTGGATGGTGATTATCGCTGCAGTGACAACCATATATCTTTCCTTCTTTACCTCTATGTCTTGCTTTCTTTATGTTTTCTCTGAAGTAAGGACAGGAACTGTTTAGCAGAGGGGGCTGCTGTTCAGGTTCAGGATCACAGCATGCCCACTTGGCCTGCCCTCATTAGACATGGGCCAGAGAGCATGTTCAGATCATGCTAAAAGCTTATCTTCACATGCTGGGAACAGTGACTGGAGCACGCTGCGAATCAGAAAGTGGATGAACATTTTCTAGACACGATGTACAAATTTTATGAGACACATGTTGAAGTTAGTGGACTGTAAGAAGAACAAAGAAAAAACAAACAGCTAAACGTGTAGCTGAAAAGAAAGACTTTCTTGACAACACATGGCGTTTAATAAGGTAGATCCACAGGCTACTACTCAGATTAAACTCTGCAGCTCAAACAGAAGATCACTGGTGTTTTTCAACCCTTTAGACCAGGGGTGGGGAACCTCCGGTCTCCGGGCCGTATACATACCACGAGACCATTTGGTACGGCCCTCGAGGTAATTTATAAACACACGCAAAAAAAATAAGATTAAAGAAATCTAGACCGCAAAATAATTAAAAAAGCGAGTGCCTGTTTTTCCTGGCCAAGGTCAGGGTCCTTGAACACAAGTCGAGCCTAACGTGTCATCACGTGGTATGTGTCTCGTCTGACAGGGGTGCAGTTCTGCCGGAGAGCACCAGAACGCCGCTCCAGCACCAGAAAATGGCAGTACCCATAAGGAGCCGTACACATGCCGCAGTTTTTGCGTGGCTGTGTCTTTAGTTGTAAGCCCAGTGGCGATCTGTTCATCTGTCATACTGATCATACAGTCAATAACTTTGTTGTTATTAGCATCTGGTTAGCTAGCTATGCTAACGAATATGAGAAGCTTTTTCTACAACCAGTGAGGTAGAGGCACATCTTTATAAAAAAAAGTTGTTATTAATAAACAAGAATAGAGTTTAAAAGGGGAGTGATTTGTAAAATATCCATAAAGAAAAAGAAAATCTGCTTCCAGTTCTGTTTCATATGGGTGTTGAGAGATGTTTCCATAGATCTCCTAATGTTGCTCTCAAAGTGCACCAGATTGATGCTTTTAACTTCAACATTTTAAAAAAAATCTTCCCCGGGGAGCATGCCCCCGGACCCCCCTAGAGGAGGTTAGGTCCACCCCCTACTTAAATAATGTTCACATGGATAGGAAACTAAATACATTTGCACACATCTTCTGTCCATATCTTTCTGTTTTGGTGGTCATGCCACAACCGTGCACGTGAATGCATGCGCGAGTCATGGTAAGATAAGAGGTTGCTTGCAGAGGTCAATCATTTGTATGGCCCTCGGAGGATGTTGTAAAAATTGAAATGGCCCTTGAGAGGAAAAAGGTTCCCCACCCCTGCTTTAGACTTATGTGTATGTGCTACAAATTATAAGTAAACTATCCAGTAAGTAAAAACGATAAAGCTGCACTAATCCCTATTTTAAAACATTGGCTTTGTGCGGTTGTTATTTAGCAATGCCAAGTCTATCGCTAAGATGCTGTTTCAAAGCTCCAGCAAATGTGTGAAATCAGAGATTCAACACCCACATATATAGCATGAATGGAATTATCTTTTATTTCACAACCACCGTTTCCCGCCACTGTAAAAATGTGATTGGAGGTTGGCATTTGAGTTAGGCTACTCATATATAATTTAAACTCTATAGTAGGTCAATGTTGTGTGTTACCAGCTTGTTGTTTATTGTGGCAATAATAATTATAATCAATGAATCACATGACTATTAGTTTGTAAGAAGATTCACTCTAAGGGATGAAGCCACAGCAAATCATCCTCTGACTCTGCAGCGTGTTGGTTGCCTTTGGGTGTCCAACTTTAATGTTTTTGGCACAGCATGCAGCTATCTTCAGTTAAAAAGCTCTAAAACCCGCTGACCCTTCCAGCTCAACACCAAACAGCAGACAGACAGTTAGTGGAGACAAAAGAAAGTTAAAAGGAGAGTAAGTGTTGTACTTGTATTTCCATAAATGTACTGTAAAGACTGCTAAATTATCTTTTTTAACCATATAAGAGTGCATCACAGAACTGAAACGGTAGTTGGAGAGTAAACTACATCATGTCCATGTTCGCTCAGTGAACTGAAGACAGGGGTCTCATCTGGTTGCCTTGACCACATAAAGGCTTTACAAGGCCTTTTAATTTTCACTATTATATCTGTGGCAGAACACCAATAGCTCTTTGGTAATTGTCCATTACGGAGGGACAGAAGAAAAGGGAGAAGGACGCATCTGCTCTCATTCAATAGCCAATCTCTCACACACACACACACACAAACACACACACACACACACACATTATCACCATGAACCTCTGTATGATTAAAGGGGTGTGACTCGGCATATTAATACATTCTGTCCTTTCCATTATTTATGAGTTACATCTGAATGGTAGTTATCTCCATCTAGGGCAGCCATGCAAATGAAGCTGAGGTTACTTTGCATTCTTGCGTCCTTATGGACAGAATAAGTCTTTTTTTAATATTTAATATATGATCTGGTTCATCATATCATTATAGGTTGATAACTGCTGCAGACTCCCCTCTGTGATTAAGGTTTTAACATTTCAGAATCTCATTGATTTCTGCTTCAGTATATCAAGGCTGAGATTAGGTTAAAATTGGGCTTGGAGGTGGGGGTTGTGTAGCCAGATCTGAGAAATACAGTTAGGGATGCACTGGCACATGAGCAGAAAAAAAGATAATGTGATCATCATGGGAGAACATTTGTTTAATAATGCGTCGTTGGACTGTTAGGCAGGACTGCAGATAGTTAAATATTAACTGTGACGGCTGGTTAATTCTCATCATTTTCACTTCCCTATCCTCCCCTCCTTCCTCAACCTTTCCTCACCAGTGATTAAAAGGGTTTCCCCCCTCTTTTTTTGACCCCCCCCCCCCCTCCCACTTTATCCTCCCACTCTAGGGGTGACTTTGTCCTTGACTGCTGGCCAACCCACCAAATCATTATTATGGAAATGGTTTAAAGGGACATCTTATAGGACGCCTCCTTCCTCCTCCCCTTCCTACGAGTCTCTCCCACACCTGGTGACTCTGGTTTCTAGGAAACCGGTTTGAACAGTGACAGTGCAGGTACTCCAAGGGTTTGATGGCTAAATACAGACATGAAGTAACCAGGCGACAGGGTAACTTGTGTTTTAAAGAAACGGCTGTAGCTTCCTTATCGATATTCTGATAAAGCACAGTTGAAAGGACATTCTGAGATGGATAAACATCGTGTGGGTTACAGGACAGGGAAAACCCAGCTGTACTGGAGAGGAGTGCTGCCAGGTAACTGTAGAGACATTTTTTTCCTCTTTAACAAAAGAAAGAGTACATCAGGAAAGTATAGTTTGTTTTGGTTTCAGTAAGGAGCTGTTTGTGAATCATTGAGACAGGAAATGGAAGAAGCCTGGCTTTAAAGCAGGAACTAACATACAGGTGCTTCCAGACGAGTGGATCAATCTGCGTGGTTGCAGTCACCTTAAGTAAAATATTTCAAGCATGCAGATGTTCTGTCGTGGGGAAACTATGTTCATAATTAGTCACGACTTATAGGAAGGTGAATAACATAAAGGTTGTATTGCAGGTACGTGTGGACTGTGTGTAGGGACAAGTACAGCAACGTTTTAATGCCCATTATCATGGTAATAAGGAAGCTTGATGTGTTTTGATAGATAGGTACAAGGGAAAGGGTTGTATAATTAACTTATAGATATTATAATGGCACTTCCTCAGTTGATAATTTACATTAAGACATTTTTGGGGGGGATTTCAAGCTTTATGAAATGTGATGTTTATATATGAAAATAAGGCACATTATCTGATTGAATAGGTTTAGAAGTGAGTTCATTTTTGGACATAAATCTGGTATTGACAAAGCCGTGTTCAAAAGTTATTGATTCATTGTGTTAACATACTAAGGTCAATGCTTTTGGGGAGAGATTTTAGATGTTTGAAAGGAATCCCTTTGTATAAATTCAGAAAATAATGAAAAAAAGGTTTTCATATTTTTGGGGGAATGGTGTGTTATATAAAGCACGCTGAATGATATATGAATAAACCCCTATGTAAAATAATAAAGAAACAAATTCAATTAGAAGGTAATTGCTTGTAAGTTCGAGATTTCTTGCCCTGAGTATAAAAAGGAAAATAATATAATGATAAAAGCCTTTGAAGATAAGTTGTGTGATATCCCTACCGTGCAGGGCAATAGTGCATTATCTAATGCTAATTTGTGCATGACTCACTCGTGGTGAATTTAGCAGACATAAAAACACAATGTTTTATTTCTACTAGTCTGAAAAAAGACTTGTTATTGAAGCAAAATAGTCCAGGATCCCCAAAATGGACCAGTGCATATTTGTGTCTTGTTTTTCTCTATGCACTTGCAGTTGAATACTTCTATTGTAGAGTATTCTTATATTTCTGCCCCGGCTGGCATGTGGTTCCACTAAATACAGGGCATACGTAATATAAAACACGTCGCAATGTGAATAACAAAGCGGCTAGATGTGTTGAAGAACAGAGCGAACACTGGCAGCGACAGTAAGGGGATACAGATTTGATTTCATGTGTTGACAGAAGGTCAGACTCGGATCAATGCTTATTTGCTGTTGGACTCGCAGTCTTTGTTCTTGTTGCTATAGAAAGGCTAAATGTAAACAGAGACAAGGCTGCTGTCAACAGATGAGAGATCCTAGTGTGATAAAAGCATAGATAACAACACTTTCCATTGTGAGAAACCGCGTACATGTATATACACACACACTACTGAATGTTGTGTTAATGTCACAGCTCATTTACTGTCCTTTAGATGTCAAGGAGAAGTCGCCACTGAGCTTTTTATCACCCCCTTTCTTTACAGATTTATATAAATAACACATTTATTTTGGTATCAGAGTAAAGGCAACACATTTTCTTCAGTACCGGAGAAGTCAAAGTGTTAATTTGGAGAGCTGATTGGACTGCTGTGAGTGTAACTGCCGAATTAGATTTTTTATTTCTCTTAACTGCCATTGTTGGAGGATTTCCTGCAATTTGCCACCTGTTTTAATGCGTGTTTAATTCACTGTACTAATAGAGGAAACCCAAAGACATAAAGAAGGCAGATGTAAGACTTTCTTAGTTGGCAGCTTGTGATTTCAAAATATGTCTGACATGACAGAAATGCATACCTTTCCTGTTCGCCTTCACCTGCAGTTAGTGTTGACTGTAACTGACAGTAAACCGGTATGAAAGATAGACATCAATGAAGAAAGTCGATGCTGCTTTCTCAACCTCTAATTTTTTACAAGATGAATCATTTCACTCTGACTCCAACACAAAGCTCTTGATCCACATGCACTCTGCCGTAGCTCCCTGTAGCTTTGACAGAGAACAACATGGAAATATATGACAGCTAGTTTCCCTTTTTTCTTGCACAGTGGATCATTCTTTGAAAGTAACGCCTTTTATCTTGGAGTTTGAGGTGATACAGTGACAATGAAATAAGGTTTTGTCAGCTAATATGCGTCACGTCCTTCTAATCCTATTTCAGACCCCCGGCCTTTGAAAACTAACCATGGATAAATCCTATAAAAGAAAAGTCACAAACGAAATGGACAGTTAATTCTGATTCCTTTGCTTTTACACTGCCAAGAATGCTGGCTCACCTGTATGCTGGATATTTGGTGAGAAATAAGCAAACCACACAAAATGTAATGTTGAAAGACACTTCCAGAACAAGCACACAGCATTTGCAGGTAAAAATAGCAATATATAATTTCAAAATGTTTGTTTATTGTCTATATGTTCACAGAGACAATACAGTCATTTTTGTATACACTTTAACTATATATAAAACTGTATTGTGTATTATTATTATTACTAAAAAGCTGTACTATGAAATATGTTTAGCGGCTCCAGACATATTTTATTTGGGGGCAAATGGGGCAAAATGGCTCTTTTGGTAGTTAAGGTTGCTAGTTTAAGGTATCTTTTGAAACAGTCTCTTTTCAGTCACTTTTTAAATGTTTTGAATTATTATAACTACAAGAATGGACACAGCTCTGAGTTTCATTATCAGTAATTAGACCTTGTAGTGAACTTTGTTTCACATCACTTTCTAAATCCGCTAACCACTGTGTGTTGACATGTCCATGTGATTTCTTTTAGTTGCCCTTTTGTGCTTTGGTCAGAGTTTTAGTAAGCTATAACTCAGGATTATGGAATAAGAATAACAGGAAGTGAACAGACAGGAAGAGGAAGTTAATGTCAGACCAGTAGCCAGACCAGTACACTCTGCCATCATATATCATCAGTAAAGCAGGTTTCCCCCACACCCACCTCTCAGAAACCCACTTATTTAACCTTTATATCCTTCAAGGATGTTGATACCTATGTTCTGGCTCAGTGTGTGGCTTATTTTTCAGTGTTGATATAGTAACACATCCCCCACTTCAGGAAACAATAGGCTTGTGGTGATTTAAGTCACATAGTCGATAACGGAAGGGGGGTAAAGTTGAGTTAAGGGGTTGTCTCTGTAAAGAAGTGTCTGATGTGTATGTAATGCTTTTTGTTAAGCTGCTTATGTGTGTCAGTTTATTCTGAATATGGAAGTTATATAACAGACTGAGGTTACATTTTTGTACTGTAACGTAAATGTGCGTGTGTGCGTGTGTGTGTGTGTGTGTGTGTGTGTGTGTGTGTGTGTGTGTGTGTGTGTGTGTGTGTGTGTGTGTGTGTGTGTGTGTGTGTGTGTGTGTGTGTGTGTGTGTGTGTGTGTGTGTGTGTGTGTGTGTGTGTGTGTGTGTGTGTGTGTGTGTGTGTGTGTGTGTGTGTGTGTGTGTGTGTGTGTGTGTGTGTGAACAGCAGGCAGGCCTGTCATGAGGAGTCCAGATGGTGGGTGGAGAAAGCCCTCCTTTAATCCCCGAGCCAGGATATTATACCCCCCTTCACAATACACACACACACACATTCAAATCTGTACCTCCTCTCGGCTGTTTCACGACCCCATACTGAGTTTGTCCACTTTTCCTTTACGTGGCATTATCCACACTCTATTACTACTGTGGTGATAGATCCAAACTGACACTGTGATAAATGCTGAGTGCTAGTCTGGTGAGTTAAAGGAAACACTGACAAGTGACACATGAACAGAATATGAAACTATGAATTCAATGACAATATGTGTGCACACTTAATTGTCTCTCAAAAGGACATTTTCTTGCATTCTGTTGTGATTGAACAGTTCACTTCAAGTTTTGTGTTAGAGTAATCAGATATTGTGTTCATTGTTGAAAGCCTAATTGTAGACGTTTTAATAATATACAATATTTAAGTTATATAGAAACCTATGTTTGATGCACATCTATTTACGCCACTGCAACCTTCACTGAGGCTCTTCCCTGTGGCCGCCTTACCAAAAGTGACACTAACAGTTATCGTGACCTCAGAAAATCCAGTGAAATACATTTCTATCCTCTGTTAACATTTCTCCCGCTAATATTTGATCATAAATGCGTATGCAGAGAGGAGAGAGGCTCCCCTTGCAGACAATCAAAATGAAATGTATTTAATGTCTGTAAAACATGTAAAGCAACATATAGCTATGCTGGAACTACTATCAGACCGTAAGTTACAGCAGTTCTATGAGTTTATAATCTAATTATTGACTTTACCTTTTGTCCTCAATTACATTTGTAGTAACCTTCAGGAAGAATAGGAAAGATACAAAAATAGGTTAATCACTGTTGTGTCATTGTCATTATCACTGACAGTGAGTGAAGAGTTGAATAGAGTCAGGTCATGTTTGATTTGTACAGCTCTTATATTGTGCTGTGTGTCACGTGCACATGTTGCTGCATGTCGACATTGATCATCCTGCAGCTTTGATATTTCATATGAAATCAAACAAAGGGTGTGTGTGTGTTTGTGTGTGTGTGTGTGAGTCTTTTTATTTGTGTCTAAGTTTATTTGAGCCCATCATTGTTTTCACGCCCGTTGCTATTTTCTCTTTAATCTTTTATGTGCATATTAAACGGCTGTGTTGAAAGAGTGTGAGCTGTCCCTACAGACTATGCCCTACATATCACAGACAGACTAATTAGAGTTGTTATCTCCAAGGGGCGGTATATTCTCCCTTTTCTTCACTCTCAAAACAAACATATGTCTACCCCTGATCTCGATAAAAGCAGCTACCAGAAGAGCTTTTGAATCTCTTCTCCCATCACGCATGTCAAGCATGTAGTCTCAGCTATTGGAGACTTCAAAATGGTATATTGCTCTTATTCCTCCACTCTCATTTTCATCTCCTCTGCACTAAAACTGAGTCTGTGCTTGTCGTAAATAAAACATGGGGTGGCTTGAAACAGCTCGAAGCTCCCGCCTCAGATGCGGGGGGGAGTATTAAAATATCTGCTCGTATTTCTTTTTATAGTGAAACGTGTGTTTTGTTGTTGCAGATAGGAAAGTCAAAGCTGACTGTTTCCAGACCAAAAACGCTGATGAGGGGCCCTGCGTGGCGGTGAAAATCGAACACTCCAGAGGTAGGAAACATTGCTTTATGCCCGAACACCTCCCTTCTTTAATCTCTTTCTTTTAAATGCAGTTTTTGTATGTATTATTTTGTTGCTGCAAACACCTCTGGGTGTTTAATTCATAGGTATATCTATTTGAATCTTAACCTGCTACAGTGGTTTCCTGTCTGCATTTGTGTTGCAGTCTTTCACTTAATTTGATCCTTATCTTGTGATGTGTGTGAGGTAGCACAGCCAAAAGCCAATTTAAGATGCAAAGCTTTGTTTCTTGTCAGCCGCCACCTCTGATTCACAGCAGGAGGGCTGCACGTGTTTGCATTTAAAGTGAAATAGCGTGGTTAGAGTTTCAAAGCCTTTTAGTGCTTTCTTAACTTGACCAAATCAGATGATGTAATGAAAACAGGCTGCAGTGAAGACGAGGTGCCCAGAAGGGATGCAGGAGGATGCTGTGAAGGGCAGCATGAAGTCGCCTCCCTGCTGCAGGGCGCTGAAGGAAGCTGCTGGCCTCTGCTCTATTTTTATATAGATGTGTGTGTGTGTGTGTGTGTGTGTGTGTGTGTGTGTGTGTGTGTGTGTGTGTGTGTGTGTGTGTGTGTGTGTGTGTGGTGTGTGTGTGTGTGTGTGTGTGTGTGTGTGTGTGTGTGTGTGTGTGTGTGTGTGTGTGTGTGTGTGTGTGTGTGTGGTGTGTGTGTGTGTGTGTGTGTGTGTGTGTGTGTGTGTGGTGTGTGTGTGTGTGTGTGTGTGTGTGTGTGTGTGTCACAGGTGATGAATGGATGCATTCCTCCAGCCCCAGTCTCTTCCTGCTTTTCACTTTTTCTCATTTTCTCTTTACTGTGTCTCATTCGCTCCTCAAACCCATCTTTCCTTTCAATGCTCTTCCATCCGTCAGTCTGTGCTCGTATATTTTCATCATCATCTCACTTTCCGTCCTTGTTGTCTGTTAAACCCTTTTTTTCTCACCTTCTGCCTTTAGTTCATCCCTGTGAAATAACTCCACTGTGTCCAGTTCTCTCTTCTCTCTATTCCCATGTCTCCACTTCTCCTATTACTTCCCTCCCACATTCTTTTCCATCACAAAGGCAGTCCCCTGGGGCCCCCTGGTTTAAAGCAGACAGGGTTCTAATCTCACACTGCCCCTTGGATTAGATGGGGCCGTGTTAATCTAAAGAAAGTCTGGGTAGTTGAACTGAAACGGCTAATCCCCACGCCTGGTGGTAATGGTTGTGTGTCACCCTGTCTGTCACTCACACACACACTTTTTGTACCAGCATGGTAGACGCAATGAATGCTGTGCAGAGCCAGACACATGCTGTTATCTCATTGAGTGAAGTAGGGCCCTTACGTTATAAACTGTGTTTTGTGTGTGGTTATGTAAGGTGGGAAGCAGCAGTTTGAGTCACTTTGTCATTTGCATTAGTCTTTAAATGGTCTTTTGGCAGTCACCTCATTTCTTAAAATTAATAAGAAAACAGGTTTCCTTAATTGAGAGACCCAGTTTAATACTGCTGGAGAAACCTGGCTTCCTCTGCCATGCATGAATGTATTTATGTTGAGGTAGAGAGATCTGTTTGAATCTATGAAAAATACATGAATATACTCAAATGTACAAGGCTAATAAATCAATTTTCCAGCTACACAATTCGTTAATGGTGAAATGTAACCATATTCGACTGAAGAACCTATCCTTTAATTGAGGAATGCTTCACCAAAAAAATTATCATTTGTTCAGCAAATACTCATACCATGTGTTATCTTAACTTCTATCTTAAATTTAGGAAAACAACAGTTTTTTTCTGGCTTCCCTAAACGGTGAGCAAAAATAGAAAAAAGTATTGACGAATTGAAGGAAATGGGATTGCTTTCAACAACAATATAAAAAAAATGATTATGTTAATAAACGCCCTCACAAATCCTTTAGCACAATCCAAGTATTATTTATCCTGTAAAAACACTTCCCAAACACATGTATTTTCACTGAAACCCTGCCATCTAAAACATTGTTAATGGGGTAGTGTTTTAAATGGTGCGAAAAATAAAGATATCTACAAAATTTCCACGTAAAACAGGCTTGGAAATTGATGTACAAATGAGCCTTTTGTGTGTGATGTATTCCTTTAAAGGAAAACATCAACCACAAAAGGGTTCAATGGTTCTTTTGACAAAAAAACTTCTGGAGGGCAATCAGCGGCGGTCGGGCCGGGTTGGTCCCGGGACCGGCCTCCCGGGTGGCCGGACGCTGCAGCAGTTCCCGCTGGAGAGCCCGGTCCTCGCGCTGGCTCGAGGCGATCTCAAGCAGAGCCTCGCTCTGCTGTCGCTGCAACCCTGTGTGAGCGGACCCTGCTGAAAAAACCAGCTAAACCAGCCATCCTGGCCAGCTAAAGTGTCCAAAACCCCTCTAAACCAGCCAACCATTCCAGCCTAATATCTACTGGCTGGTCAGGCTGGTTGACCAGCATGACCAGCTAAGTTGGTCTAAGCTGGTTTTTTCAGCAGGGTCCGCTCATACAGGGTTAAAGAATGGACGGAAGGAGCAGGGTTTGGGTGTAACACAGGGGTTTATTGTTCAAACAAACACAAAACACGTTGCCCGGGTCCTTTTGCGTCCTTCCGGGATCCAGCCTACTGCAAGACAGACCAGAACCAGGTTACCAGGTTATCTGATCAGCTGTCTGGCCTCCGGCCAAGCCACTCCCTTCACTCCAGCAGCCGGCGCCCTAACCACACCCCGCTGCCACAGTGGGTTATACTGAAACACATTTCCTGGATATGCTGTATAATAGACAGTGAAAGGAGATGCAGGTCTTTGCGGAACCTGTTTAAATTCAGAGGTCAGATGCCACTGGCTGCATCTCTGAGTCTGATGACAGCGTCCTATCTGCATGAGACGCCAGCAGTGAGACCCTGCCAACAATAAGGCTGCAGGACGTTGGCTGCGTCAAGTATTTATTGGCACCAACTGATGTTTGCACCAATGAAACGTGAGCATGACAGTGCAGGTTTGGTCACAATTGCACCATCATTCAGGATGTTGAGAGCCATTATTGCATCATGTATCTGAAAAGTATCTAAACTGAAGTTCCTAGTATTAGGAAGGGAACGCAGTGAATGAACTGTGTACTGGTCAAACTGGTTTACTGGGATGCCTGTAATTTTTTAATTGTGCTCTGGTGACACATAATACTGTCAGAGAGAATGCTTGTGTGCACTGTGTGAATATATACATGCCTCTACACATAGCTTTCACATAGCCACAGATATAAGATTAAGGGTCTTATTATTAGGCTTCCTGTGTTAATGTATTCTTTGAATCATGTGATGGTTTGAAGTTGATATATAACACTGTGCATCAGCAGTTAGTCAAAACAGCAAGTGCGCACATCTGAGCTTGACCGTTAAAGACACCACGGAGCATCTCTTCTCACACCAAAGATACAGGACATGGACGATATAATGTCGCAGTTTCCTGTACACACTTCTGCAAAAGGTACTTCTCGTTCATAGTAACACGTAGAGTAAATCTCTCATTTGAATTCACATGTGTTTAGTAGATTGACCAGATTCAACCAGAGTTTGCATTACTTTTCACTTGTTTTTGTTGAATCGCTCAGTTTTTCAGCAGTTTTGTGGATTTTTTTCTTCTTCTATAATCAGGCAGAAGGAGAAGTGTAGCGGCTGTTACACAAGTGGCCTGCGCTCGTTCTAGTCCTCGTACATGTTCCACACTGAGAGAGGCTTTATCTGTTTGCTCCTTTTCTGATCAAAGAACGAGGAAGTTGGAAAATATTTTAGTCATTTCGTGCCTGCAAGAGCTGTGAAAGCTAAAGTAAATTAGCCATACATCCTGTTTTTAGATCTGTAGCTTTTAAATGTGCAGATCCAGAGTTGTGAGCCTCTGGGTATGTGTGTGGTTCTGTACTTTTTTTTAAAAGCCACTTAAATAGGGGTGTGTGAGAGTGAGTGAAGGAGGAGTCTTGTGCTGCTCTGTGAGTCCTGCGCTGAGCTGAGTGACAGAGCGGGGCAGCCTGGGAAGATTACACTGAACATAAACTTAGAGCTTTTCTGGGATTCACACACTCTCACACACACAGCGTGGTCACTGAGGATGTTACAATCTGGCTCCAACTGTACGGTGAGTTAATTCACTGGCTTAATCAAACAATTGTTTCTACTTATTTATTTACCATTGTCTTACCATGAGTGTGGGCTTCTCTCTTTTCTTGTTATGTTTAAAATAAGGTAAAACCACACTAGTAGTGGCTGAAATAAGCTTCCATGCTCTCATGTTGACCTGCTCTTTTGTATCTGCCTATGTATGACAATGTTGCAATGTTTACACTGTAACTGGCAGAGCCTTTCATTTGACAAACAGCCCTCATATGTCAACAAGCTCTGACTTTCCTACCCATTTGTACTTTACCCAATATGTAACAGTTGCTGATCTAGATAAGATATTGTGGCTATGGCTGTGCACTTTAGCCATCTTCTTCTCTGGTGTTTTTGACATCACTGCAGCTCTGTAGCCACGCAGACGATCTGTTATACGCCAAGCCATTTATAAGAGAAGAAGCAGAATTAGTAAAACGTCCTCTCAGACATTCCTTTTGATATGTCCCGCCTGTGATGCACTGTGTGAGACAAAGCCCTAGTTTCAGGCTGTGTCACACTCTCTGCTGGCAGGGTGGAGACGCACTGTAGCACAGACAGGTGTGCCTTTTCTGTTTTTACCTGAAACTCTCACTCAGCATATTTTGCCGTGGGGGTTTGGGAGGAGGGACGTACAACAAACAGATCAGGCACGCCGTCAGGTGATAACACTTCGGGGAGGTGGTGATGTCATGAGGTAGGAATGTCTTGAATGTTTACAGTACTTAACATTGTTTGACTAAAAGGCTGAGAGCAGATTACATTAGTAATACACCTGCTCAAAGTGAGGTGTGTTTCCAGTTTGCTCTTTGAGAACAGTTCCCGCTGCAGGCACTTAACGTGCTATATTTAAGTGTGTTGTTCAAAAGCTCATAGAGTCTGTTTTTTAGACTTCTTAGCTCTAGAGATAGCCAGTGGATTTAGATTATTTGAAATGGAGGAAGATCTAACTAGCAAACTAACAATACTTATATAACAATTACCACAACAATATAAGGCTGCAAGTAATGATTGTTTATATTTCTGATCTACTGAACATTTCAAAACACTGGCACGTTTTTATCCAAGTTTCCCAGAGTCATTGCTGATGAATTTGAATGTCTTTTATCATCTGTCCAAACTCAAATATATTTACTATATGTTCTTTGAAATTGAGAAAAGCACTTAATCTCAATATTTGAGAGGCTGAAATAAATGGTTATTGATTATCAAAAATGAAAAGGTATCAATAAAATCCTAAATCGTTGCAGCTCTAAATAAATATATGTTAACAGTGTTAATGTACTATATGTTTCCATCAATATCCATACATAATTACAAGTCCCTAATCTGTGCATAAATGCAGTGTGTAAATATTCGCCGTAGTTAGGGGGGGCAGACCCAACCTTAAAACCACCCTTGCTAGAGATTGAAAAAGGGTTGGTCCACCACTTGTTTCAGACTGAAATATTTCAACCACTATAAGATAAAGTGCCATACAATTTCGTACAAGTCATGATTGTACACTGCCCGTCCAAAGAAAAAGTCACCACCTGGATTTAACTAAGCAGATCGGTAAGAGCCTTCCATTGGATAATTACTGCAGTGATTGTTACGTATATAATCGTAAAAAATGGCAATCCATCCAATGTTTGTTTTGCTCGGGACCAAAGTGTCGGACAAACAAACTAAAAGACCTTGCCCTCCCTGGAGTCAATCTATTTTAGGCTTTGGTTGAGATTATTAACTATTTTCAGACTCTGTTTATTTTTTTGTTGCAAAAAATAAATTTGTGTCAGAGTGATACATTCCTTCAGTCTCCTTTGCTGGCTTCCAGAAAACTCATTCCTGTGCTGCTGTGATGTGGCAGAGCTGGAGGGCGGGGGGGGGTGGGTGATGTCTTTAAAGCTGTAGTGCTTTGGAGAGCTCTGTCTCCTGGATAGACTCACACACTAAGGGGAAATGCTGTTTATATTTTAGGTAAGAAAAGAGGATATTTTGAAATCTAAAACCGCTGGTGCTTTGAAAAGCAGCATTTTTGCAAGAGGTTATTTCATCTACACTGCACCTGGGGCCTCATTTATAAACGGTGCGTACGCACAAAAGATGGCGTACGCCAGTTTCTACGCACTGTTTGCAATTTATAAAAAACTAACTTGACGGGAAAATGTGCGGTCCTCCACGCAAACTCTGACCCATCCGTACGCACTAAGCACAAAAACGGGAGAGACGAGAAACTGCGACACCGTTGGCAGAAGGAAGAATGGAGAGAAATATGTGGAAATAATACCATAAATAAAATGTTACCTCTCATTTATCATATATGAAGAATTAATTATCACAAATGGATTAAAGCCAATCTTAAAATGATTTAACAAACGCCTGTTTGAGACTCCTCAGTGCACACAAAAACATAACTTGGAGAAATAAATAAATACGGAAATGTTATTGATCACCCCTCGATTATGTTCTCTTGTTAAGAAATGTATTCTCATAAATGATGCGGTAAACAGAAGGACAGAATTACTTTAAACTGACGCCGTTTTGCATTTCTATAGGTTGTAGATACGAGCATGGTTTTATATACTATCATGTTTAATCACGTTTTATGCCGTTCGCCAATAGCCTACTTGATAAGTCGCTCGTAAAACACAGGAGGTATGGAAACTAAGAACACCATATGTGGTAAATTGTACAGCTGATATAACACAACACATTAGTTGTATTTCCTTTAACTGGTGGATTATGGATATATGTTGCTGATCGACAGCTGGAACACAAACCTCCAAATACAAAAAAATAATTCAGATCCAGTCGTCATGACTCCACTCCGGAGGGATTCCCCGATCATTTCTTACAGTTTCTCATCAAGGAGGTGTCTCCTGTCCCCGGTACAAACACACTGCCTGAGGAAGGTTAGGCTATGTGTATTGTTTTTGTCATTAACCTTTTTCGGACCACTTATTTATTTATTTTGGTGCCGATCCGACCTCCATGCTGCTACTCTGGTTCAAACTGCATCCACCAAACAATATGATTTATCTCGACCTCCCCAAAATAACCAAAATCTGACACGGTGTGAGATGTCTTTTTTAGCTGTTCTGTCGTCATTTCCTGAGATCTTCTTCGTGCATTCAGTCAAAATGAATGAATGAATGGGCGTTTCTTTGACTATTTATAGGCAAATATGGGCGTTACGTGAAGCCCGCAAAAGCTGCGCCGCATTTCGAGTTGATTGTGATTTATGAAGGGAAACCGGCGTAGGATGTGCCGTACACAAGTCCTGTGCCGGTACGCAGTCTTTTATGAATCGGAAAGTGTCGGTGCTTATTTATTTGCTTTTCCTACGTAAGCAACCTTCCCACGTCAATCTTACGCAAGGCTTTATAAATGAGGCCCCTGACCTTTACAAGAGCATTTCTTATTTCTTGTACTCGCTGTGCTGCAGTTTCAGATTTATTGAGATGGAAGCAGATGTCTTCAGGCTCGGTCCACTCAGCAGTGAAGTAAATCTTTTGCATCTTCAAGAGGTAATGGGCTAGTTTTCATGGCAACAAGTCTGAGCATCCCCCAACTAAGACGGAGGCAAAGGTCGACTCTGAGTTAGACTTTTCAGAGTTGCACTTCCTTGATTGAAGCATCGCTCCGAAGTTGTTTCAGTTTATATGCAACGCAGATGACCTATTAGAGAGAAGTTGTTTCATCAATTAAGATATAAAGATATAAATATATTTAATAACTCACCATATAATTGGTCTTATAAAACTCACCTAGCTGTGTCCCTGCACAGCTTTAGTTCCTCTTATATTTCTATCTTTGACGAAAACAAGTCTCACACAGCTGGAGGAAAAGTATTAGTATACAGGCTGCTACTAATTTACTCTACGTGACAACCTGTCAGCTTTAATGAGAAGATGCCAGAAAGAGTGTGTTTCCAGGAGCAGCAGTTCCTGCCCAGCATCACACTTCTGAGAAAGGAAGTTTATCCTATTTTTACTGTAAGGGAAGTGGCTTTGTTTCAGTGCCTTAAAGAGGCCCTATTGTGCTTTTTGGGGTTTTCCCTTTCGTATAGTGTGTTATAAAGTTTTTTGTGCATGTAAATGATCTGCAAAGGCTAACATCCTCAAATTCTCTCCCCCACCTGCCTGAAACACCTTGATTGTAGTCCTTTTTGTTTACCGTTACATAGTGGCATCACTACGTAACACTCGCGCTCTATTGGCTAGCACACCAACATATTATAAGTGATAGACTAATGGGCGGGAGATCTCTAAGCGTTTGACCAATGAACACAGAGCCGGCCAGCTAACCAATCAGAGCAGACTGGGCTCTCGTTTTCAGAAGAATATAGCACTTTTTGAACATTAAAGCATGTAAACATGTCACAGTAGAGGCACGGAAAACAAATATGAACCTGGAAATTAGCATAATAGGGCCTCTTTAATTATTCAAATAAGGGCCTAAAGATAGTTGATCTGATCATAACTACAATGAGTTTCTAAGCAATGGACAGAAAGTTTTCCAAACGGTACAACATGTATCTCTTACATGTCTGTTCTCTTAGCTTTAACACTAACCACTTAAAATACCTGCACAACTTGCTCGGGTTCGAGTGCAATCCTCCAGCCCGGGTGCAGATTCACAGGCGAGGGCTTGGTGTTTGACAGAGTTAATAACAACCCGTGGAGACAGAGCCAGGCTGTGGAGGGTGGACCCCCTGCAATCTCCCACCATAAATGTAGTGCACGATCTGCAGGTGGGGACTTCATTTTTAGCCATTATGTATATAATATGGTACATAAGTGGATGTTTTTTTATAATCTCTTAATGTGGCCACCGGTGGAAGCCAAGCACATAATCAAGACAAATTCCTGAGGCCGCTTTCAGATTTGATTGGTAATTTTTGGGTCTGTGTTAAGAAAGTCTGCTCTCCCAAACACAGCGTGGGACCGTTTCCAGTCCGACAGTTGCTCGAGCTGTTGTCTTTAATTACGGTCAGGTTTTTAAAAATATAAACTGTGACTGTGATTCTGTGGTCTTTTTTTCTGTTTCTGTTTCAGGATTGGTAAGATAAAGATCACTGTAGGGAAAATAAATAAGGGGCTTCATGTAACATTTTGGCACATAGTAGCAAAATGTCAGTAAGCAAACTAAAAATGGCACATCATGTATACAGGACATATGCTTTCACTCTGATGGCAGTGGTTCAGTTACTTAAAGGGCTGCTGCAAACATTTTTTCAATATCTTTTCATCTACTCATGCCCAAACTGACCCAGTATTTCTACACAGTGGCAGTTAAAGGTTAGGCTACATTTATATTAATATGTCAAAAAGCATTAGTATTAAAGTATTCATTTAGTATTATACTATTTGTAGAGTAAGATTCTTGCGGTGGCTGCACAGCATTATTTCCAACTCGTTTTATCCAGACTCTTCCAATAACTCTAGATTCTAAAAGATAATATGTATTGAAAAAATATCTATATTTAATAAAAATACTTGTTTACATCCAACAAAATATTCTGCTTTGTTTCGTTGAGCTTTTAAAAAACAACATTTGTATCGCGGTCATAAACTGTAAGCTTCCCACACACAAAAAGAGGAACTAGCATGAATCTAACAGTCCCATAAATGACATATAACCACAATAACACCAACATATATATATTATTTTTTTGCGATGTCATGAAGGACGTCATGAAAAGACATTCAGCTCCTGCCTCAGAAGCACAGATGCTTTTAGTTTGATCTATTTTTGGACTGTTTCTATCAAGAAATTAAGACCTGTTATCAATGATTTATATTATAGGATGGAACATTTCTCCTTTCATATTCACTGCGGGCTATTCTGAGGACAATTTCTGTAGACTTACTGTAGACCTGAAAGTAGAACAGATACAAATGCTGTCGAGACGAAAGTCAATATGAATAAATATCTGATAAAAACGGACGGATAAATAATTATTTGTATGGTTTTTCATTTAGAGTATTATTATTATTAGTGTAGTATTGTTCAATACCAGGAGGGGTATTCGTTTTATTTTGAATAGCGTAGGCTACTTTTCTTAATAAGCGAGCTGTTATTAAAAAGTATTAATGCCGCTTCCGGTAACAAGGCAACAAAAGGGGCAGGAATTGTGATGGCCGGTCTTTTTTGTTCCCAAAGCCACGGAGCGAGAAGTTGGCGACAGTGTGTGTGAGGCTCCAGAGACGCCGTTGGTTTTCAACCTGATGAGATTCTGACGAAAAGTTTCATATAAATAACTGCTGAGCAGAAAATAAAGACAAAAAGAAAGAATCTGAGTTGTCCAAGCGTCCTCTGTTGCCCTCCAGCCTCTCAAGTTTGGGCATAACACTGAAAACAGGCCAAAACCCAGAAGAACTTGACAGTTGAAAACCACGCGGAGCAGCCTGGGCCAGAGGATAAAAGGCTTCAGATGTCCAGAGAAAGCTGTTGACGCAGAGAAGGAAGCTGTGGATTTCCATTAGCTCAAGATGGCAGAAGAAATCCTGGGGAAGACGGTTAAAGAGCTCAAGAAAGCAAGAACAACTGCAAAAAGCAACTTCACCAGGCAGGCCAACTACCTCAACCGAGAAGCAAGCAGCATGGTCGAGGCAGAGCTAAGGGAGGAATTCACCAAGCTGAAAGAGTCGTTAAGGAGGATTTTTGAGGCAAATGATGACTACATGGCTGGTTTGCAGGCAGACGCTCAAAAGGCGAAGAGGAAGAAGCTCTTGCAAAGCAGGAAGAGGGCGACATTGAAGGACTGCAAATGGCTGAAGCCAGACTGGAAGAGGTGAGAGGCCTTATTCAAGATAACCTGTGGTCCAGATATGGCCGATATGAGCTCATCACTGCAATTGAGGAAGCAGAAGAAGCCAGTGAACAAGCTGGAAATGTGCCTGTGGAAGGAATCAACCTGGAAGGCTACGGGGTGCTCCTGACCCTTCTAGAGAGGCGGATGAAGGAGGCCACCAGAGTGATGGCAGCTTGGGAGCGCTGGATACCCATGATGGCGAAGACGGATCTAGATGGCAGAGTCAAGGACCTAAAAGCAATGAGAAATAGACTTGAGATGAGGCAAGTTGAATTTGTTACCTCACTCAGGATTGCAGAGGAGGAACTGGCTGCAGAAGCGTCAGGTAGAAGGGGAGGACTGCCATCACCAGCAATACCAGTCGTGAGGATTAAGCCCACAAGTCTTCCCATCTTCTATGGCTGCAGAAGAGAATACCACCGATGGAGGAAAGACTGGGAAAGCCTGCAAAGACAGGGGGAGCCATCTGGATCTTCTGAAGCTAAGAAAATTCATCTTCTAGACAGTGTGGATGACAAGATTTCAAAAGAACTAAGACTCTCAACCTACAACACTGCTGAAAACATGTTCAGGATAATGGACAACAGATATGGAAATAAGTCAACTATTGCCATAGAAATCTTAGAAGAACTGGAGAGAATCCCTTATGTGAAAGAAAACCAGCCAAGAAAGGTAATTGAGCTGATACAGCATGTGGAAAAAGCCCTTGCAGACCTCACAGAGCTGGAAAACTCAGGCGCCATGAATAACCCACTCATGATCAAATCCATAGAGAGCAAGTTACCTGACTTTGTGAAGAGAGATTGGCTAGTCTTCATGGTTGATCCGAACAATAACGTCACACCAGACAATCACTTCGACATGCTCCTTAAATTCCTAAAAAAGCAGGAAGAGATTCTGGAGAGGCTGGAACAGCTAAGGATCGGTGATAAAACTGACAGACAAGACCATCCAGACAGGAGGTATGAGAAGAAATATGCTTCCACAAGATCTGCAAAGAAGGGCGAGCATGGAGGAGTGTGTATTGTGTGTGGAGATGAGAGACACTATAACAAGATATTCTTCTGCAGAAAGTTCAAAGGGCTAACTCTGTCTGAGAAGAAAGCTGTTAAAAAAGCTAGGAGCATGCAGAAAGTGTCTTGGATGTCATGAGGAAGGAGGATATTGCAGAGACAATTACCTGTGCAGAAACAAAGACTGTAAAAAAGGAGACACCTCAGATCACCATTTCTTTCTGTGTCCACAAGGGGGAAGCAAAATGCCCTTTGAGGAGAGGAGTGGAAGAGACTGGAGAAGTAAGAGCAAACTCACAGAGGAGCAGGAGAAATTCTTGGCTGAGCTTTCCCCAGAGCGTGCAGGAAGGTGCAGGAAAGCCTTTACCAACCAAACAGCAGGAACAGGCAGAGCTGGAGGACAGTCAAGGCTTTTGGACAGGGAAATTCCTGTCATCATGATGCTGATGGAGGTCACTGCAAATGCAGGGCAGAAGATTGGAACTCTGGTGGACCTTGCCTCAGACACAAATTACATCACCCATAAGGCTGCTGACAGGCTGAGGTTGCAAGGTGAAAAAATAACTCTGATTGTGTATGGTGTAGGAGGAATGACCATCAAGGTGAACACAAAAAGATACCTCCTTAGGGTGAGAGTCAAGACTCCTAAAGGGACAGAGAAGGCACATGAACTTGTCTGCTATGGCCTAGAGGAGATCGCCAAAGTGCATAAAGTCATCAGTCCTGAAAAATTGCAGAAGTTCTTCCCAGAGGTCAAGCCCGAAGAATTAAAGAGGCCAGAAAAAGTCGAGCTCCTCATAAGCCACAGAGAAGGAAGACTTGCTCCACAAAGAGTGAAGGTTGTTGGAGACCTTGTTTTGTGGGAAAGTCCACTGGGAAAAACAGTAGGCGGAGCACACCCCGAATTGTTTGAGGAGATTGAAGTGGCAGCACATAGGTCCAACACACACTTTGCTCGCTCCATGAGAACAGCTGCAGTCAGGTATGAGGAGATAAAGCTTCCAACAAACAAACCAGCACAGTTGCAGAAGGGAGATATGGGTGAAGTAAAGGTCACAGCTGCAACTAACCGTGAGTTCCTGGAATGGTGGAGGTGGGACAGCATTGGAGCAGCCTGTGAGCCTAAGTGTGGAGGATGTCGTTGTGGAAATTGCCAACCAGGAGGTAAAGAGATGACCCTGGCGGAGGAGAGAGAGCTGGATATCATAAAGGCAGGCCTAACCTACGTCAGGCAGGATTCTCATATTACATCACCACACTGGGACGCAAAATATCCCTGGACTGAAGACCCCACTTCTCTCCCCAACAACAAACGTGCTGTGGAGGCCACATTCATGCGGACAGAGAAACAACTGAAGCGGGAGCCGGAGTGGCAAGCTGCATATAAAGCCCAAGTCCACGAAATGGTTGAAAGAGGTGCAGCCATCAAACTCACGGACCAAATCAAGACCAACTGGAAAGGACCAGTGTGGTACGTAAGCCACTTAGTAGCACCAAACCCTCATTCAGTGACTACACCAGTACGACTTGTATGGAACAGCAGCCAGAAGTTCAGAGGAGTAAGCATGAATGACATTCTACTAAAGGGACCTGATGTTCTTAATCCGATCAGAGCTGTTCTGTTGAGGTTCAGAAGAGGTGTGCATGCAGCTCTGGGGGACATAAAGAAAATGTACAACTCAGTGTGGCTGGAGGAGCGTGAGATGCATATGCACAGATTCCTCTGGAGAGACAGTCCAGAAGAAGAGATATGCGAGTATGCTATCACAAGAGTCAACATTGGGGACAGACCAGCCGGTTGCATTGCACAGGTGGCTATGCGAGAAACAGCCAGTCTGCCCATGTTTTCCCACATGAAAGAGGAACGAAGAGTTCTTGAAGAGGACAGCTATGTGGACGACCTCTTAACCTCCCATAACAGTCAAGAACAACTGGAGAGGATTACAGAAGGAGTGGAGGAAATCCTGAGAGCTGGTGGCTTCTTCCTTAAACCATGGGTCCGGTCTGGTCAAAGTGGGAGGCAAGAAACTGCAACAGCACTCCTGGGAGGAGGAAAAGCAACAGCTGAAAGTAAAACTCTCATCCTTCCAAATCAGATGAGAGAGGAGGACAACAAAGCCCTGGGAATCGGGTACAAGTGGAGGAAGATAAGCTCTACATGTTGACCTCAATCAACTTCTCCAAAAGGAAAAGAAGATGAGAGTGGGCAATGATCTCCTCCTGGAGCAAGTGAGACCTGAGACACCTAACCCACTGAGTAGGCGGGAACTGCTGAGCCAGGTGGCTGGACTTTACGACCCAATTGGCTTAGTTACACCTGTCAAACAGAAGGGGGCCATCCTTGTCAGGAAGGCATTCCAGGAAACAGGGGGTGGAAAGCTGACCAGGGAGACCTGGGATAGACCACTCTCAGAGAGCCTCAGGGAGGAAGCCATCCAGCTATTTGAGGACTATGCGCAGCTTGGAAAGATTAAATTCCAGAGAAGCATCACGCCAGATGGCTGGAGAGGGAAACCATGGGGAGTTACATTTTCGGATGGAAGTGAGAGAACCTATGGAGCTGTGATGTACCTGAGGTGGGAGACAGATCGAGGGACTGAGGTCCGATTTGTGGAATCGAAGGCCAAGCTAACGCCACTGGATCAAAAGGGAGATGCTGTCAAAGCAGAAACCTGCGGAGCAGTCTTTTCAGCTAGACTAAGGAAGTATTTTGAAAGGCATGGTGGGATGGAGATTGAGCGATGGTTCCACCAAGTGGACAGCCAAACGGTCCTGGGAGCCATTAAAAGGGACAGTTATGGGTACCAGACTTTCTTCGCGAATAGAGTTGGTGAGATACAGAAAGCTGGGCCAGCCGAAGACTGGTGGTGGATCCCAGGAACCCTCAATATTGCTGATCTCATTACAAGAGGAAGCGCTCCTGAACATCTAGTTGAGACGTCTACAGGGCAAGATGGAGCTGAGTTCCTGAGGTGGCCAGTGGAAGAGTGGCCTGTAAAATCAGCTGGAGAGGTGGCAGCGCAAGCCAGAGAGAGTGTGGACAGGCTCCAGAGGAAGGCATTCTCAGCAGCCATAACCAGAGCTCAAGCCGAAATAAATCAAAGAGATGGCCTACAAGACCTACAGGAAAACGTAAAAAGAGAGAGCCAAGGGGAGAAACCTAGTGCCGAAGAGACTCCTACCAGGACACTCACAGGAAAGACAGTGAAGGATCTGGTGGAGGTGAAAAAGTTCAGCAGCCTTCAAAGACTTGTCAGGGTCATAGCCTGGGTGCGGAGAGCTGCAAAAAAGTGGCTGGAGATTAAGGACCAACCTAGGACAGGATCAAAGTTGGAAGTAGGATCTCCTAAGGAAAAGGTCAAGGGAGCCACAATAACAGTAAAGGAGCTTGATGACGCCCTAAGATATCTCTTCCTTGCAGCTCAAGAAAGTGCAACATTCCCCCACACTACCATAAGCAGGCTGGCGGTTTACAGACATGTGGAGTCAGGACTTCTGGTTTGTGGAGGCCGGATCCAGATGTTTAGTGAGGACAAGACTGCAGTGGCACTGTTACCATTTGAAGCATGGGTGTCCACATTACTGGCACAAGAAGCCCACAAAGCAAATCATGAGGGAGTGGCAGGAACCCTTCTCAGGATGAGGAAAAAGGCCTGGGTGATAAAAGGTTGAATACTTGCAAAGAAGGCGGTCGACAGCTGTGTTACATGCAGGAAGATCAGAGCAAAACGGTGCCAACAAATCATGAGTGACCTTCCACCTGAGAGAGCGGGCCCGGCTAAGCCTTTTGAATTCACAACATTGGACCTCTTTGGCCCGTATGAAGTGAAAGATGAGGTGAAAAAACGGGTCAAACTCAAAGTCTGGGGGATAGTGTTCTGTTGCATGGCTTCAAGAGCCATACATACTGATCTAGTGAGTGACCTGTCATCTGAAGGATTCCTGCTGGCTTACCAAAGATTCACTTCAATAAGAGGACACCCCGCAAAATTGTGGTCGGATCCTGGCACAAACTTTGTTGGGGCCAAACCTGCTCTTGAGCAGCTCTACAGGTTTCTACACCAATTAACCAAGTCAGAGCTGGAAGACGAAGCTGCAAAACATGGGACTGAGAGGACATGGAAAATCCATCCTGCAGATTCTCCACATAGAAATGGAGCTGCAGAGGCTGCAGTCAAGATTGTAAAGCAGGCCCTGAGCAACCTTGGAGGAGAAGGAGTCTTCACATGGGGTGAGTTCCAGACCTTTCTCTTCATGGCCGCTAACCTAGCGAATGAGAGACCCATAGATGCCAGGACTCAGAGCCGAGAGGGCCTTGTGAAGTACATCAGCCCAAATTCCCTCTTGCTAGGAAGAGCAAGTCATTCGGGGGACACAAGGGATTTCGAGTTTGAAGGCTACCCATACAAGAGGCTAAAAACTATCCAAACAGAGGTCAGCAGGTTCTGGAAGAAATGGTGCCAGTTGGCCGGTCCAAATCTCTTTGGGAGAAACAAGTGGCACACCAGGAATCGAAATGTCGCAGTGGGAGATGTGGTGTGGCTGGCTGACCAAAATGCCCTGAGAGGACATTACAAACTGGCAAGAGTAGTCAGTGTAAATACTGATGGAAAAGGCATCGTAAGGGATGTAAATGTGAGAACCTTTCCCAGTTACCCGGTCCCAGTTATGAAGCATGAAGGCTTTGGAGGGTACAAGGGACAGCCAAGCAAGATCCCTGCCACAATTCTTCATAGGGATGTCAAGCGCCTTGTCATCTTACTTCCTGTTGAAGAACAGGCAGGTGTTGCAGAACTAGTGTGAGCTCCTTGGGTTAGAAACCAGGAGCTGAAGTGGGAGGTGTCGAGACGAAAGTCAATATGAATAAATATCTGATAAAAACGGACGGATAAATAATTATTTGTATGGTTTTTCGTTTAGAGTATTATTATTATTATAGTATTGTTCAATACCAGGAGGGGTATTCGTTTTATTTTGAATAGCGTAGGCTACTTTTCTTAATAAGCGAGCTGTTATTAAAAAGTATTAATGCCGCTTCCGGTAACACGGCAACAAAAGGGGCAGGAATTGTGATGGCCGGTCTTTTTTGTTCCCAAAGCCACGTAGGGAGAAGTGTGGCGACAGTGTGTGTGAGGCTCCAGAGACGCCGTTGGTTTTCAACCTGATGAGATTCTGACGAAAAGTGTCATATAAATAACTGCTGAGCAGAAAATAAAGACAAAAAGAAAGAATCTGAGTTGTCCAAGCGTCCTCTGTTGCCCTCCAGCCTCTCAAGTTTGGGCATAACACTGAAAACAGGCCAAAACCCAGAAGAACTTGACAAATGCAATTAGTCGGAAGTTCAGATTTTGCCAAGGTGTTTCCTTGAAGCTCTACCCTGTTAGATTCCACTACACACTATTAATCCATACAAGGTAACCAAGTGCAAAGCCACATTGATTTCTGCTTCTTAACCCATGCATCAGTGCCACTTGTGAAATCACACACACCCATGTAGGTGACCACCTTAAATGGAAACTAATGGACTAATACCTTGTAAGATAATGAGAGCACCTCCTGGCTCTTTGCTTGGTAGTTCCATATAGGGACATTTGCCTAAGAACACACGTTCCACATGCATGTGTGTGTGCCGTGAGGTCAGAGAGAGTGTATTTAGGAAACTGTAAACACTGCCAGTCTGTGTCTGTCGCTCCATTAAATCACTCCGCTCGATCTAAACACTGAGGATGTACCATCTGCGTCCAGCTGCTCCGATAAAGCCTCTCCGGAGCTGATCATCAGCCGGATCATTAGCTCGATAATCAACTCAACTCTCTGACAGTCCTTAATATTTGTTAAATTGCGGTAAATATTTGTATTTGTTTAGCATAAACATATTTACAGTAATGAATATAAACAGTATGCCCTGTGTATGAGTGGGGATTAGATATTGAAGGAATGATCTCTCAGGGTAATGGACACACTTAGCTTGTTTTTTTTAAACCACAGCCCACCCTTAGGCCTTAAATTATAATTAGTTTTCTTAGCTGTTATGAGTTTGAATAAGGCAACCAAGGCTGTGAAAGTTTTGATTATTATTTACAGCCTTGAAGCACAGAATAAATAAGGAAGCCTTGGCCTCTGTGTTGCACATTTAACTACTTGTTCTCCAGTGGTTGCAACATTTCCTAAACAGCTACATTCCCACTCACAGTACTATGGGTTTGTATGAATTGGAATGTTCTAAATAACTAAATATAGTTGTTGGTATTGCAACAAAGAAGAACATTTTTACATTTCAAAAGTCTGGTATAAAGAAAGGATACGGTTGTGCCATACTGTCATCTGCCATACCATCATTGGTGCCTGATGATATTCTATTCTGTAAGACTGCAACTAACAATCTTTTTGCATTAGAGATGAATCTGCTGATTATTTTATGAATAATCAATTATTAGTTTGGTCTATCAAATGTCAGGAAACACCAGAAATCCCAGTGTGTCCAAGGTTGAATTTCTTTCTTTTGTCAGTCCAATATCAAAAATATATTCCCATTACTATGATAGATAACACAGAATAGCAAGACATCTCCATATTTGATGGGCTAAAAATAAGCATTTCTGCAATTCATTCAAAGTAATGAAGATTATCAGAATTCTTGTGGATTACTTTATTTTTTAGCTGAATATCGTGCAGCTTTATGATTGTGATAAATATTGAACATGAACAGTGTTTTGTAGTTAAAGTGAGTTCTCTGATGAAGTCTACAAGACGTTGTCAGCATGTTTTTTTGACATGGCCAGAATAAATTGGTGTTTTTACAATTAGCCAACTTGGTCCTAAAGATCTATTTGTGTGATCACTTTTTCCTTTGGGTTGGAACTTTGGCTGAACACCACAGACACATACCCAGAGCGGTATCTTCTTTAAGACACAACTACAGTTTGGAGTTGAGGTGTTCTTGGTTTGAGGCCAACAGGGGACATGTGCTTTGTCATTCACCATCACTCTTCCTTCTTTTCCCTACACATCCATACTGTCCAGTCAATGTTGCTTACTCTCCCTCTCTCTGTGTGTCCTTCAGCTCTAGGCACTAGCCCAGCGGGCAAACAGAGCAACACACCCAGTGTTCAGGCGTGCCTGAGTCGGGCGGGGGGGGGAACACCTGACTGGAGCAGGAGAAGAGTCAATGGAAGAAGCACCAGCTTCAGGCCTCGGCTGTCGTCTAAACCACAAGGTACACACGACTCCCCACAGCAGTTTAACCACAGAGTGGGAGGGTCAGAGGACACAAACCATCTATGATTCACATGTGAAAGTATTGACACCCACACAATGATGGTTCCATCTCCTGTGACCTTCTCCTTCTTTGATATTGTCCATAAGTATAGCCATGCCTTCAGTATATGATTCCACATGTGCTCAGGGAAATGGTGAAAACAGGAATAGAGTTATGTAAGCTTGGAATGAGTGAACCCTGAGCCTCGTTCCTCTTTTATTTTATGTCAGTAAATCATTCTTCACAGATAACACAGGAGACAAAGCTTCAATCGTTGTGCTGCTGTAAATCATGCAGGGAAATTCCTAACACGTTACAAAAGTAAAACTGCTCTGTTATTCTACACTGAGCTGGGTCGCTTGTTTACTACATGTAATATAGCTCAGTGTGTGGTGTAAGATGAGGTAGCTTATATCGCCCCCTTCAGTTCTTAAAGGGCATTGCAGATACATGTTTCCTTATGAGTAAATTAAAAGGCATCTTCTACCAGCATCTTCAATAGAACCTAATTACAAACTTTTCCTTTTTCTTCTCCGCAGTGCCTCCAAAGCCAGCACATCTCCAGAGCCCGGTGACGGAGCTCACATCGCCACTAGGCCGCGTACAGAGACCACCACTAAAACAGAGGATGGATGAGGGAGGAGGAGGAGGAGGGAGAGGGGCTGTAAAACACTCCAAGGTGTCAGACCTCATCAGCCGCTTTGAGGAGAACAAGTAAGGAATCTTTACTACTTTCTACGACTCTGTTTGTGTCTGTGGTTTTCACTGAAAACGCAAAAAATATGAAATGGGATTGGAGGATTTGTGTCAGGAATTGCTTAATTTGTCAGATCTGTCATATTCAGTGAAAGTGCCTCTTCAATGCCTTCGCCAAGCGTGTGACCGGTTTCTCATTTCTTTTTTGGAGGGGTTCCTGTTGTATAACTCCGTCTACGTCACTTACTAGACATTGTGACGAAATCAACCTCATTCAGGCTGTCGTCATCCCAGCTGACGGAAAACTCTGTCTTTCCTAACATTTCCTAATGCCGGTTATTTCAAGGATGAAAAGCAGAAGAGCCTCGATTTAAAGTGTTCAGCCTGACTCACTGATAGCAGCGAGTAGACAGAACAAGAGATTAGCCTGAGATCCACAAGCCAAGCAAAGGGGATGAAAGGAGATTTGTACAGGCGGGGGGAAACAGCGCTGCTCATTCAGTTGTGGGACAGGTTGTGTCTGGAGATGAAGCCCAGGAGAACAAGGTAGGAGGTCTCGACTCATGGTATGGTTTTATGGGGATTAAAGTGTTCTGTTGGTGGTGCTTGTTGGATTTTGTAAAGCAGTGCTACAGGTTATGATTGTAGCAACAGACTTGTATATTCAGGAGATGCTAATTGAAAGCAGTTAGCAAAAATAAGACCCCCTATCCAAATTCCTCTTACAGTAGAGCCTAACAATAGTCAGTAGCATGCCCACTCAGACTCACAATGACTAATTTCAGGCCTGGATCCCTAAAAAAAATTACTAAATCTAAGCCGAATCCCAGAATTTCTCCACACCTTCCATCCTTTTTTTTCCAGTTTTGAGGTGAGGTGAATCAGTGCAAACGGGTGTATCTTTTTTTATTCCGACTCTGCGGGGGCTGTGGGGATTACCCTCTGGTGGCCCTGGGAAGAGAAAGGCCCGAAGCTTTGGAGAACAGAATTAGCCTACTAATATACTAATCTGGTTCACATGGCACTCGGCTGCCTTAGAGGACGGCCACATGGCAAGGGAAGCTGCTCTTAATTCTTGTCTTGTTCAGTCTGTTTTAAAGTCTCCTCATGTACCCGAGCACTTACTGTGCTATTTATATGCAAAGAGGAGCTGCTTTTGTGCAACATTACAATGCAGGGAGAAGTTTTGTGTAGACCTGAGCAACATATTGGTATTATATGGATTACATGATATGAGACTAGTTATTGTCTTAGATTTTGGATATCATAATGCACATTTTTCTTCTCTTTTCTTGATTTTAAAGAGAAAATTATGTCATTTTCTTAACTCGCCAAGGTGTTCTATCACTTGGTCATTATATCAACATGATGAACTGATGATTGTGTATTAAAAATCTCATTTTGGAGAAAATTATTTGAAAGTCAATCTTACAAAATCATTGCAATATTGATACAAAGGTAAAAAACGATCATGACATTTGATTGTTTTCCATATCACGCAGCCATGATAAAGTGTGTTCTTTTTCTGAAACAGTATTAAACGGTATTTCTTAGCTTAGCTTTTCGTAGTATTACTTTGTCTTACTCTGGTAGTATTGTTTCAAAAACTCTTAGGTGCACCAAAAGTGATTCATCTGTAGAGCGATTCACCAGCCTGTTGTTGTTCCTCTATTTATACATACTTCCTGTTTCTACCGGACAGTGACATTCAGCGCAACAGCGATCGTCACCGAGGCTAAAAGAAAAACACCTGCTTGTTTCTTTTGCACCAGTAAAGGTTATATCCCATTTATCTTGTTTTTTGCTAGAATCAGTGAGGCTTTAAGGATCTTTGACTTGATCTGATTTATGACCAGTTGTAGAAGAGATTCGGCAAAGCGAAGCTCAGATACAGAAGCTGCTGAACTGTGGGTTGTTGCCTTCGGAGGTCTTGAGGGTGATTTACAGGGAAACAGCTGGACTGACTGCCGGTACAGGATGTAGAGTAGATGAATGGTGGCATTGTGCATTCATGTGTGTGTCTTAATCTAGCTTCCATTCCTGTGCTGTGTTTCAAATTATCTCAAGCAAACTGTTTTTCCCATTTCATTTATGTTCATAGGAGAGATCTTACACTATATTATATCATGTGAGTTCTCCTTGGAAGTAGGACAGCATCCACCTCCAGGGAGCCGTGTTGTAGCTCTCTCCTCATTACTGTACCTCCATTCTATCTTTACTCTGCACACACACACACACACACACACACACACTTCCTCTGCATTACACCAGCTCTCAGCAGCCTCGTAAGACAGAAGGAAGTTTATTTTTAACTCTCACACTCAAGTGCAAAAGCTCTCTGCTTATCAACATGTCTCCCTGTGCAGGCTCGCTACTAACAGCCCTCCTGTAGTTCTTTATCCTCCGAGGTTTTGAATTATTTCTCGTGCTCTTGACTGACTTCCTCCTTTGCCTCTCTGTTCCTGCAGCGGCACAGAGACCAAGAGAGACGGCTCGCCGATCAAACAGATCAGCAAGTCGACCAACAGCAGCCCGGCTCACCGCGCCTACCCAAAGAAGACTGAGACGGACGGGCTTCAGGAGAACCACTCCTCCAAACCGGCCTCTCCTGAGGATGAACACAAACCGGCAGCCAACGGGGTGCTAGCTCAGATGGAGCAGCACAAGGACAAGGAGGACAGCCAGGAAGAGAACAGTGACAGTGTGAGGACAGAAACCACAGGGCTGGTAAACGGAGACATGGGGAGCAGTGAACAGAGTGAGGGTCTCTCACCTCCACACACAGACAGGACTGTGACAGAAACTGAGAATAAGGACAGTGGGACTCAAATAGAAACCGAGCACAAGAACGAAGAAGGGGGCACCGAGCAGAAGGTACGTTTACTTTGTGGCAAGAAAAGTGATTTACATGCTTTATTTTTACAGCCAGGCAGAGCTGAATCTGTCAGCAGTTATTTATCTCCTGGGCTCTCAGGGCAATTCAATGTTCTGAACTCAACTCGGGGTTACTCTGATATTGTCGAGGTAGAGTTACCTGTGTGTGTGTGTGTGTGTGTGTGTGTGTGTGTGTGTGTGTGTGTGTGTGTGTGTGTGTGTGTGTGTGTGTGTGTGTGTGTGTGTGTGTGTGTGTGTGTGTGTGTGTGTGTGTGTGTGTGTGTGTGTGTGTGTGTGTGTGTGTGTGTGTGTGTGTGTGTGTGTGTGTGTGTGTGTGTGTGTGTGTGTGTGTGTGTGTGTGTGTGTGTGTGTGTGGTTATTTTCTGCATAGGCTGAACAGATGTCCAGCGCTAGAGCAGCTGAGGTCATTCCTCAGCACCTCCCCTGCCCTTTGGTGTGCTCGGATGTCAACTGATTATAAATACCCTAAGTTAGGGTCAATCGATGTCTTCTCAGAAAAACAACAGTCTCCATGTGATAGGAGAGGAAGCACCAATCGCTACATGGCGAAATGTTCAGCAGCTAAAATATGAACTGGTGGTGTAGACATCAGAGGGAGCTTTGAAAAATGCAAACTTAATAAAACTCTAAATAAAATTCTAAAAATAGCCAGTCAATTCCATTTGATTTATTGACTCTGGATTAAGTTTGAGTAGCTTCGTTACAATTTTTGGATTTCAAATTGTACTTATGTTTGGAGTTCACAAACAGTATAGATTCAGTACTTCCATGTTATTCATTCATGTGTTGCCTTCTGCCTTTTGTTGATGGAAAGAGTACTCAGTATATACAGAAATACCTGTAATACAAATACTCTATTTTAAAAAATGTACTAATCCTAATGAGTGATAGCACTGAAATATAAGCAGCAAAATGTTCTTAAAATTCACAGTAAACAATTACAAATCTAAATGAATGCAGCAGATATCATGCATGCTTCTTGTTGCTGGTCAAAGCTAGGAACAATTGCCTCACGTGAAGTCACGTGAGGCAATTGTCTCTTGTTTTGTGGAGCCACAAAAAGGCTTTGAAGATGTGTACAATGTGCAAAGTAAAAATATAGGTTATGCAGTTTCACTTGTTGGTGGAACTGCTACCAGCTAAGAGACATCTGAAACATGAGGGGCGGGGAGGGGAGGAGGGCTAATGCACACTGCTTCTCTATAAAAACACATGCATGTATCCATTTGTCTTAACTAAAAATAAAAATAGCCTTAACTTGCAAGAATAACTTATTAAGAATCTCAGGAAAGAATTTGCAACAACATGGAAGCATTGACACATGATTAAAGTTACATATGAGGCTGATTGAGCTCAGATAATCTAAGGGGACGATACTGCTTCCGGTTGTGGTTAAAGATATTGCGAAATATTCTGCTGCATGGTCATTGTGCTGTTAATCTGTCCAGGAATTTCATCACATCAGTATGCGTGTGAGGTTTTAGTTAAGTACATTTGACATGTTCCTCAAACTAATTGGCCTCTCACACACAAAACTCTGTCAGACATGTTTCTGTCTTGGTACCATTTGGTGCCATTTCCCTTCTTCCATATTTTCATTTCCTGTTCTGCGAGCCCTGCAAGTTAAGGACACACACACCAGTGCTACATGCTTCTGTACGCAGCAACAGTGAGATGGGATTTAACACAAGGCTCAAATAGTAGGCGTGTCACTGAATCAATACAAGAAATGCACGATTTGGAGTGAACATTTGTGTTATTAAAATGCAGAAAAAGCCTCTGATGACTGTCTGATTCAGCATCATTATGAGATGAGAGACCTGAACCAAACAGGAACTTGCAAATTAAAGGTTGTGAGAATGAAAACTGAGTGAAACAACGAATGTGCTACAGACACTTCTGCATTTTCCTCAGTAAGCTCAGGTCAATTTTATACCACCCTTTTTTCTTATAAGATTACAAGATCAATGACTCATCATAAGAGGAGTATCAGACTGAAACGCTCACACACCTCAACAGAATAATCCCACTTTCACTACTTAGTAACTCATCATTAGCAGACGTAATTTAAAACACATGTTCAAATTCTCATTGATGTTCCCTCTGTTTTTAGGAGACAAATGAACAGAAGCTGTTTAAGATCGCCAGCGAGCTCCTGCACACAGAGAAGGCCTACGTAGCGCGACTGAACCTGCTGGACCAGGTGAGGAACTACTTTTTCTGCTGTAGTAAAGGTTTTTAGATTTCTCTTTTCAATTATTTGTCACTTACCTGTTATATGTTTTATGCACTCTACAGGTGTTCTGTGCTAAGCTGATGGAGGAGGCGAACAAAGGAACGTTCCCTGTGGAGGTGGTGAAGAACATCTTCTCCAACATCGTCTCCATCCACGCCTTCCACAGCCAGTTCCTGCTGCCAGATCTGGAGAAACGCATGGGGGAATGGTGAGCCTGTCGTTAAATCACAAGAAACACAACAGGGTCGATGTTATAAATGTAGCGCCTTTTATATTGACTCAAAGTGTCTCAAACATAAACCTTTATTGTGAAGCTTCATTTTCAAGATGATTTTGCCATGTTTTTTTTTTATAAAGAATAACACCTTTGAATAAGTCTAATAAAATAGAACAGAATTCTACAAATTAATAAATAAACTTCCAATAAATAAAATACATGGAAACATTAATAATTATTATCATACTTGTTCTAAATTAAAACATTAAAAAAATTGTATCAAAGGAAAATAACACCAATAATACTATAACTTTTATACTACTTTGAACTTGGCTTTGATGACTATTCATATTATTTCGATATGAAGTTTGTCCATGAGCAGAAAGCTAATGTTTGAATGCTTGAAAAATAATAGGATGCTTTGTTTTGCAATAATAAGCCCATTAGGCTGTAAGCTTTGTAGCAGAGGTATAAAGCTGCTGTCATTGATGAGGATGAGATCAAACTCATGACGAACATTTAAATAAACTGCCTCATTGCGTTTGTAACAAATGTACCTCCTTTATTTCCACCCTGCAGGGCGGCCACTCCTCGAATCGGAGACATCCTGCTGAAACTCACACCCTTCCTCAAGATGTACGCAGAGTATGTGAAGAATTTCGAGAAAGCCATGGAGCTGCTGAAAACCTGGACTGATCGCTCGCCTCAATTCAAGGGCATCATTCAGGAGATACAGGTACTGCCAGCAGAAGACACAAACACACAGACTCATGCTAAAGTGTTTTACCCGTGTGAAGAACACTATTGTTTTTGACAATATCACAATAAATAAGTGTCGAAACTCACGTTCTTTTGGTTATTTCTGCACAGAGTCAGGAGGCATGCGGCAGCCTGACGCTTCAGCATCACATGTTGGAGCCCGTGCAGAGAGTCCCTCGCTACGAGATGCTGCTAAAAGACTATCTGAAGAAGCTGCCTCAGGACGACTCCGACCGGCAGGATTCAGAGAGTAAGTCCAAATACTCAAAATTCCCACTTCAAGGAACACATTTTAATTCACTATATTAATGTAATCGGTTTATTTTTTCCCTTAGAATCAATAGAAATAATCGCCACAGCAGCCACTCACTCGAACAGCGCTATACGGAAATCTGTAAGTACAGACATTTTAAACAACTTCTCAATTTCGTTGACATTAATATCCCTCTAACATAAACGCCCCCTCCCAATGTAGGAGAATCTGAAGAAACTGATGGAGATATACGAGATGCTGGGTGAGGAGGAGGACATTGTAAACCCCTCAAACGAGTTCATCAAAGAGGGCCACATCTTGAAGCTGGCGGCCAGGAACACCTCGGCCATGGAGCGATACCTCTTCCTGGTGAGAGAAAGCACAAATACATCTCCTTATCTAATGAGGGGAACATGCTGAGGCGAGACTCTGTCAATTGAAACAAGTGAATCATTTCGAGCCAGGAACCCCTCCATGTGAGAGTGCATCAGGGGCACATAGAGAAAACTCTAAATCACTGAGATCGCCAGATAATGTGATTACGTTTGGGTTTTTTCTTATTAGCTTCAGCATGAATGTCTCCCATCTGTTTAATTCAGGTTACCTGCAGTGTTGAAGACGGCCCCCTTTGGATATGAACAATGCACTGATCCAAACTTTTGTGTTTTCTTTTTCTGCCAGTTCAACAACATGCTGTTGTACTGCGTGCCTAAATTCAGTCTGGGAGGCACTAAGTACACGGTGAGGACGCGGATCGGCATCGACGGCATGAAAGTCCTGGAAACGCTCAACGAGGACTACCCTCACACCTTCCAGGTGTCCGGGAAGGAGAGGATGCTGGAGCTACAGGCCAGGTACATTAAGGGAGAAACATACAAAACATAAGAAGGTTATCGAAGTGTTTATGCAGATTATACGGAAAACCTGAGACGAAAATAGGAAAATCTGGTCATCAGTTTTTTAAGTCCGATCCAAAAAGTTGTATCTCCTGCAGAACAAGCGCAAAACTGTTTTGTCAGGATAATAAATATTAAATTCCTTATTTAAATGTTTTTATATCTGAAACAGCAAAAGGGTCCCTTTTTTTTACACAAGGGTACACTGACATGGTGTGTTAGCAAGTTATGTCATATTATTTTTCGGTCAGTCTTTAAGCTTGGAAACATGAACGATTTGAGTCCCTTATAGATCCTTATGTAGTAGTGCAGTGATTCTCAAACTTTTTTCAATAATGTACCCCCTTTGAAAAAAAATTCAGCCAAGTACCCCCTGATCAGCGCAAAAACTATTTGTTAGGGAAAAAAAGCCTATATAAAGAGGTACAGTACAGCGCTGCACCATCAGTGTCTGATTTATTAAACAACAACACTGTAACTGAGAAACACTTAAATGCTACTTTTCAAATGTTTACAATCCAGCACTAAATTCATGGCAAACCAATTTTAACATCATGCAATAACACTAAGACGACATTAGTTGCATTGAACTGATCTTTTTAATAAGTTGTACTTACAATTTAGTGAGAAACATGGGCTTGTGCTTCACTGCGGATCTTTGTCATTCTGCAGTTATTACACTTCGTGTTTTGAAATATGTGTAACTCTAGTCTATTAATATAAAACCCACACTGCTCAAACTTCGTTACTTTTCCTAAAATTGGTATATTTATCTTTTTTTGTCTTTTTTTTTTTCATTAACATAAAATAAATCTCACGTACCCCCTGCAGTATTCCAACGTACCCCTAGGGGTCCGCGTACCCCCATTTGAGAACCACTGTAGCAGTGCACTTAAGTCTCTTGTGGCCAAAATAAGTATTACAACAACACGTAAACAAAAACAAAAACCTGGGGTAAAAACCCTTTTTGTTACTTGTTCTCAAGTCATAAACACAGAAGAGTTGTTTAGATCATTATTAAAAATGTATTTCAATCACTTTTTGTGTATCCATTTCCTATAAGGGCCTCTGTAAAACCTTGTATAAAATGTCCATAGATTCTACAGTGTCATTTTACATATAAACAAAATGAGACTTCTGGCTATACACATACATCATTTATCATTTGTAATACTCATTGTGGCTATTTTTCTCCTCAGCTCAGAGCAGGACAAGGCAGGCTGGATTAAGGTGCGTACAGTATACACAGAATCATTTTATTCTCTAGTTTGACTGAATGTGTTTGAAGGTAACACGTTGCTGTTCTTGTCACAGGCTTTCCAGAGGACCATTGAGATCTTCCAGCAGAAAAACGAGTCATTCAAGAATGCACTGAAAGACGAGGAGGAAGTGTCGGTCAGTGTCACATCAAAGCTGTTCACACAGAAAAACCCGTCCACACCTTTCTGCGCTGTCACTCAGTATGTTTTTATTTTCTGATGTAGAACGCAGAGCTGGGGAAGCGCGCCCCTCGCTGGATCCGGGACAATGAAGTGACAATGTGTATGAAGTGTAGAGAGCCTTTCAACGCTCTGACGCGGAGGAGGCACCACTGCAGAGCCTGCGGATACGTGAGTAATCCTGAGGCTGTTATGTTATGCATTATGCAGATTGTACTGGAGGTGGATGAGGCATCTGTAAGGGGAGTTCACAAACAGGTGAAACAGCACACTCCTTTTCCTACCTGGATTACTTTTGACCAAATAACTCAAATGTGATGACTATATTCCAATTTGAATGAAAGACCCACTAACTTGTTTTTTTTCATTTGTATTTATTATTATTTTATAGCATAGTAGCAAGGTGCTTCAGATTAGACACAACAGACACCTCTTCTACTTCTAAAAGATATCTCAACCAGAGTTCATATGTGGGTTAAAAGTCCATTCTCAGCACTTCCACATGTTTGCAATAACACCCTGCCTTTTATCATAAACGTATGGATTTTGGTGCAAAATGTCATATCTACAGTTCCAACAAATACACTTTGTGACTGGTGTAAGGGGTCTTCTGTATTCTTTTTTTCCACTAGGTATTTCTTCCATTTTTACAGCATCTGCACTTGCACTCTGTATTTCCACCCTTAACTGTTTATGTTGGAATAAGCCAATAAATAAATAAAAAGATACATTTTGTTGATTAGGGTCAATACGTGGGCTTTCACAGGACGATGAAATGTTCCCCCTTGTTAAAGTCACACAGTCAAAGGGCTCTTAGAAGCTGTCATTTCTTTCTGCTACCATGCCCCCAAAACACTTCAATACTTTTTTAAGGTACTTTATTTGAAAGACTAGGTATAATTTTTGTTAGAGCTTGGTGTATTCTGACATTAAGTTCTTCTTCTTTCTTGCAGGTGGTGTGCTGGAAGTGTTCCGACAATAAGTGGGATCTTGAATATGACAACAACAAGACGCACAAAGTCTGCAAGGACTGCTACCGCATCCTGTCCGGAGAAGGGGTCGCAGAGGGCAAGAAGAAGGGCATCCTGGAGGTGAAGACCATATAATGATACATAAATACATTAAAGGTCACCTATTATGCAAAATCCTTTGTCTTTTATTACATTACATTACATGTCACTTGTTAGACGCTTTTATCCAAAGCGACTTACATACATTCAGTACTGTGGGCAATCCCCACAGGAACAATTTGGGGTGAAGTGTCGTGTCCAAGGACACAGCGGAATGTTGACTGCAGCGGGATTCGCCCCTGTGATCCGAAGATCAGCGCACTAACCACTGAGCCACAACCTCCCTTTTATACATAAACATGAGTCCCTTCTGTGGAAAGAGATTCTGAAAGTTTAAGGAACAAAGACCCCCTCTCTTTTTATCCTGATCCATTTATATAAAAACCTGTCTGAAAATGAGCTGATCAGATTTTGGCCACTTTATGATGTCATAACGTTTTTTGGCTTGTGTAACCATTAGCCAATCACCAACCAAGGTAACCCCCCCCCCCCCCCCCCCCCACACCTTATCACCTGAATCTCCTTCTAGAGCACCATTGGGTTCTTTTTAACCAAATATCTCTCAGAGGGGCGTGGGGAGTGGCTCCTTATGTTCATCTACAGTAACAGAGAATCAGCACTTTTGAAACAGGGCTGAAACAGAGGGGTTTATCGGATGCTGCAATGATCTGTTGGGTATTTCAGCCAAACACTTCAGAGACATGTTTTGTATATATCTGAGACCTATAATATATTGATGAAAAACAATATAATGCTGGGATCATGATAAGGATTTTGTGATGTTGCGTTTTTAACTCCTTTTTTCTTCTAATTTGCAGATCGAGGCGGCTCAGTTCACAGGCAGCAGCATCATGTGTGGCTTCCTGCAGTACTGTGAGAAGACCAAAGCTTGGCAGAAAGTGTGGTGCGTCATCCCCGAGAAGGAGTCACTGGTGCTCTATCTCTACGGAGCTCCGCAGGTAACACACCAACAACATGAAGCATACATTTCATTACCCATTTCAATTTTAAACCCATCCATTCATGCATCACTCTCCTCCTCCCTCCTCAGGACGTGAAGGCCCAGTGCACCATCCCCCTGCTGGGCTACAATGTGGACGACAGCACCCGGGCCACAGACCCCCCCGCCGTCTTCCGCCTCACCCAGTCCAAGTCCATCCACAGCTTTGCCGCTGAAACCGAGGAGCTCAAGCAGCGCTGGCTGAAAGTCATCCGAGTGGCGGTGAGGGGGGAGTTGCCGGAGTGCCCTCAGACCAACGGGGGCAGCGCCAACGTGACGGACAACAACAACACACAGGAAGCCAGTACTGATAGCTCATAGAAGTGTGAATACAAGCTAACTGCTGTGGAGATGCTACAGAAAGACAGGATGTGCACTGCAAGCGCAAACGAACACTCTCTATGCTGTCCTCTAAAGACAACAAGATAAATCAGTGCTGGATATGCTCCCGTTATTTCCTGGATTTGTTCACACTTCTGACTCACTGCTAGAACCGTGCTGGATTACTAAAGGATGTTTCTGGTGCAGTCAACACTAGAGCTGTCAGGATTGAGTGACTTTTCTCCAACAGGCACTATAAAAGACAGCTCAAACTCAGTCTTCAAAGACTTTCAATCTGAGTCAGCTCCTCTTGAGCCACCACAGTGGGTTTTCACAGCGCTGTACAGGAAGTGAATCAAAGCTAAAGGACGTTCCAGACGGTGCTGTGACTCAACTCTGTACCTGTACAGTATAAATGTTTTTTTCTTTCCTTTTCAAAAAAGGAAACATTTGTTTTTATGTACATAAATCAATCCCAAATGTTTTTTTGATAACATAGAAAATGTCTAAGTATAACAAAGTATTTACAGTTTTCCACTTTTTCTTTGCTTGAGAAGATGGATCCAAAACTGGGAAAATAGTCGTGTGCTTGGATAATGATGGTCCCAGCTCCCTTTCTCATCCCTCAGTGAAATTATTCACTTTTAACCAAAAATCTGGTTGTGTGTTTTCTATTAAGCTAAAGGAGTAACCAGTCTTAAACATATGGGCAGCTGAAAATAGTAAAAAAACGAATTCCTAGTTTTATATCGTAATGGCAATATATTGATACATTTTTCGGAAAAAATGTATCTAAAAAATGTTTTATAGATCAAATTGACTACCCGTACAATAAGTCAGTCCTGCTCATTGGTTTGCAACATAAAGCAATTTTTGAATCGCAGCTCGAGTAACTAGTCCTACATTTCCCATGATGCAACCCAATAGACTTCCATTAGGCCTTACCTGATTGCTACCAATGCTTTGTCAGGTATAAAAAGTCCAAAGCTTAACTCAAGATTACCCTGATGATGTCATTCTGTCAGACTTTCACTGTAGAGCCATAAAGACAATATACAACTGTATTTACAGCTTGAGTAGCATTATTCCTGGAAAAATGTACAAATAGGTAATGTAATGTATAATGTAAATCACCTTTAAAATGTTTAGCTACTTTGTAAGAAACTATTTAATCAGTTCATACATTTCTACGGTCTCACATTATGTATTGTCCTACTCTGCCCATCCCTAAGGCCTCGACAGTGCTGTTTGAATTAAAATGGCCCTCTGCAATCATGTGTAATTAATATGGCCCAAAACTGATGGATGATAGTCCTTCAAAACTGAGGATGTGAGAGACGGACCGGGATCATCACGTTTTTCTCTAAAGATGTGAACGAGGAACAATCAGACACAGCGAGAAATGTAAATGTGTTTTTTAATGCTGTAATTAATTTTATTATTTAAAGTAATTTATGGAGTATGACAAGCATGATCTGTAAAAAGTAGCACAAATGTGTACCCTGACTGTCAACTAAGAAGCGCAGTAGGTAGATCGTATTTTTAGGAGATTTTTTCGAACTAACATCAAACCTGGGTTCTTCAGTGTGACAGCGACTCCCCCCGCTCAATGCAGGTGCTCACTGAGTCCCCCCCCCTGGACTCTCCCCCCTTCAGTATTCAAATAAAAAGACAAGAGCACCACACTTCCCGTCTGTAATATCTGAATGTATATCCAGATTTGTATGCTCTCATCTCTCACCCTCCCCAAAAGGTTTGAGAATCGACGCACTTTACAGTCTTAAAGTGTACCTTCACAGAAAAATGATCAAGATTAGATATGATATGGGGTTCTTGCTTGTTATAATATACAAATGTTTTAATAACTTCACATACAATTTGTTATCATGGTAATTCAAACCACTCATTGTGATGCTACCTTAAAGGGCCCTTGTATTTTGGGGGGTTTTTCATTTCCTGTTGTTATATCAAGGTTTTTCTGCATGTTAATGGCCTCTAAGCGGTTGACCCATCACAACAGAGCCGGCCAGCTAACCAATCAGAGCAGACTGGGCTCTGGTTTCAGACAGAGGGTGAAAAGAGGTGCTGCAGCAGGCAGTTTGAGTAAATAAAGACCCTTTTGAACATGTAAACATGTGAAGGTAGAGGCACAAAGAGCCCCTTTCATAAAAGGAACGTCTCGTTTTGGTTCCTTGTTTTGTGTCTCCTGGTGTTTCACTTTGAGTTATGCCAGACATGCACTTAAGGGAAGTCTGATTGGTAATCAGCTAAAGAACGGGGACATCTGTCAAAGTGAGAAAGCATCAGTAAAGTGAGAAAGTTGAACAGGAAGTACCTTCCATTTACAGTATTCTCACCTGGGTGCATGTCGGCAGATAGTGACTCCTGTTTGCCTTTTCTAGTCCAGTCCACACACAAAGGACAAGTAATTAACAGATTTAGAAAACGTTTAATTTCACAAAAGAAAAAGAGGGAGAGGAATCAGACCAAACAAATAATATCAAATATTTTTAACGAGTAAAAATGTCATAAGTGTGTTATCCTTTCTCACTTCTTTGAGAAACTCTCCTTACGAAGCGCTTGTCAAACATAATTAGGTCACGTGCTGTCACGTTACCATCCCACAATATTCCATAGAGGAGCTGCTACAGGTCAGTTAGAAGGAGCTATGTAGCCAGGAGCTAGCTGACATAAAGTCGGAGTCCTTCGTTGTTCTCTGATGTTGCGAGGCAGAGTTTCTGAGTCCAGGTGAGAATGTGGCTCTTGGACAGTCTTTGTGTTTGCGTGTCTGCTCAGCTCTTGGGCTGTCGGAGCAGGCCGCGGACCCTGCGGACCAGGGCCTGGATGAAGGTGTAGCGGGAGCGGACCTGGCTGTACAGACCCTCCACGTCCAGCAGCTTCCTCTGCAGAGCCTCTCCGAAACCTGTGGCCATGTCGCTCTTCAGCTGAGGGGCACAAGCATAAGACAGGAGAGAGGTTCAGGAATAATGGAGGTGGTTTTACAGATGCAGGACATGTTTCTCAGGGCAGCATTCAAAGTGTGTGCGCTGTTTCTTACCAGGTCCAGGTCTTGCTGGCTGACCCGAGATAGACCGAGGACGCGACCTCCGCTTCCCTGCAGCCCGCCAAAGGAATCTGAAGAACATCAATAATTAGATTTGTTAGATTTAGCTTAACTGCAATTAATAGCTTCACAAGGGAAGTGTCCTAACTAGAGCAATACTAGCACAGGACTAGTATAACCAGGGCACCTATGGGATGGAGAAATGACACCCCCATGCCTCTTTTTGACGGCATATTGCACAGGAAGTCTGCAATTTGACTTTTAATTTGACTTTATTCACAGGATATTAGGCAACACCTAAATATTACAAATATTAAAATATTTATATTTAATTGGATAAATGTTAGATATATTATATGGTCTAATCTTTTTTATAAAACAATTGACAAGACCTCTTGCTCTGGGCCTGTTTCCACAAAATGAAGTGATTTCTTTTGAGGGCAATGTTATGCAATTCTTACAAAAACTAAATGTAATTTCAGATATGGCAGATTCATACATGATTAAGATTTCTGCAATAAATGACTTGAGGTGATCTGGTAATGCTGGTCCTGTGCGAAAAGAGCTAAGGTCTGCACACTGCTAGTAATGTGTTTAATTAAAAAAAATAAGTAATCTTTTATAAAAATGTGCATATATAAATATGTATGTAAGATTGCCTCTTACCGTCTGTGAGCCGAGATCTATACAAACTGGCTCCAGGCATCGGGGAGTCCTTGGGGTCGGTGGGAGTACAGTGCAACAGGTAGTACTCCAGGTGGCGCCACAGTACAAACAAACACGTCTCGATAACATCTAGAGGAGGCAGGTTAAGGCATTTCACAGAAATCCATGGTGTGGCTTTTCTACAAATACACAAAGAGTCCAGGGACCAAATCTGGTTCTGCAAAGGGCCAAAGGATACAGGAGCACAGGGCCAGCAGCTTGGCTCTGTTGTTGATCAGCTGGACGAGTCGTCTCTTGGCCAGCAGGCTCCTCTGCACTGAGGAGATCTTCTCCACGCCTCCGGGGCCCGACACCAGGCCCTGGCACAACTACAGAGAAGATGTCTGTGGTTAGAAACTGCAGACAGTGCATGCTGGAGCCAAAGATGTGCAGAATATAAGGAACAGATGCTCATTATTCACACCTCTTTTTACTGTAACCTCTACTATTCATCATTTATTAAAGTGAAAAATCTGTTCAGCAGTGTGTCGAGTGTGATCCACGTGAATCAGTGTATTGGTTCCTCATTACCTCCTTGAGCTCGTCAGGAGGCAGCTGATCCAGGCTCTGCAGCTTGCCCAGGCTTTGTCTGTGACTCTGGTGGAACCGGAAGAAATCCGCAGCGCTGTTCTTCAGCAAGTACATGACCAGACCCAGGCTGGGGGCCCGGGAGTACGCCATTGATGGCAGAGCGATGAGAGATCTTTGAAACAAAATGCCACAGTTCAGTTTCATACTTTGGTGTTAATAATAAAAAGGTCTCTTGCTGTAAAAGCTAAAAATGCCTCATAAGATTCTGGATTTCTAGATTCATCTATCAGACACTGAAAACGTATGTCAAATGGAAGCGGACTAATTCACTTAATAGCAGGTAGAAAAAGTCTGCCTTGTATACAGAGTCAGACTCCCTCCATTGTTTCTTGTAATGCAGATCATCACTGACCTGCGCGCCCCCCGTCCCGGCCCGCTGGCTCGCTGCCTGACGGGCTGAAGAGGCAGATGCTGAACTGAGCCTGCGCCGAGCTCTGCAGCAGCAGCGTCTGGCAGTACTCCATGATGTTAGCACACACCTGAGGACAGAGGACAGCAGGTCATCGACAACGCAGTACTGATGAATAATCATGACTAAGCATACAACACACAATGTGTCAGTGTATCTATCCCTTTCCGCCCATCCCTGTCTTGCTGTTGTAATATGTGAAAGGAAAGTTGGTTACTTCTGACTATGAAAACACATTTCAAGGGAGGAAGCTCATTTATAGGCTGTTTTAATTCATACCTGTTGCATGGCCACCTCCATCTCCTCTCGTCTTTCTGCTGAGTCAGCAGGCGCAGTGATCTCGGCCTGCTTCAGTAACCTCTCCCTCTCGCTGCCCGCCAGACGGCCAAGCAGGGACAGACAGAGACGCTGAAGAAAGAAGAAACACATTACTATACAACACATACATTTGATAGTGTATTACCAGGAATAGCGAACATAAAAAAAACGTCTATACTATCATGATAAAAAACAAAAGCAGCCGTCTCACCTGGAATCTGTTGATGTGACCCTGGAACTCCATGAGAGCCGCACTGTTGACCTCACCGCCTGACTCAAGGGCCCCTGGGAGACCAAGCAGGACATCAATAACACTGTTCATAGTCTGGTCAGTTTATTTGCACAATGGAAATAAAATAGATGGCAAAGTGAATCAAAAAAGAGTCGATGGAGTGTTTATTATTTTACCTGGCAGAGCTGTCTTACTGATGATGCCAGTCAGCAGGGAGAGCTCCTGCAAGCTCCCATACTGAGCTCCGGACAGCGCAACAGGGACTGAATGGTGTCAGAGTGCACTATCAGCCACTGGAGAACCTACACACACACAGAGATACAGACACAGAGAAAGTTATTTATAAAGTTGTCCAGAATACACACATCTTTCTCACTTCAGCCCATCTAGGGTCTACAGAATCTGTACATATATGAGACAGCATTTGTATCCAAGTGGATCCTCAAGAACATACAGACTTCTAGGATTTTTAGGGTTCGTTGATTTAAAAAAATCCAAATAAGATAATCATTTTCTTTGTGAGCAATGGTTTTGTGCGTACCTGTGCTGCCCCCTGCTGGTGGTTCATGGTGGTAGAGGTCAGGATCACCTGGAAGAGCCTCAAGGTCGGTAAGAGAATCTGCCGGTAGCGGTCCATGGGGCTGGGGATGAAGCCTGAGGGGTCCCTCACCACCCTGCAGAGCACCAGGGAACAGACAAACGTATGTTTTGCTATACACAGCTGAGGATCAGACATTATTAGAACAGAGAGAAAGAACATTAAGTCAGTTAAATGCACTCGAAAAAGCAAAAAAGTAAAGCGACTGTGGCTGCGAGGAGTGCCGTCGTCTTTCAAACAGAAGGTTGTGGGTTCGATCCCAGCCCATGCAGTCAACATGTCGATGTATCCTTGGGCAAAATACTTAACCCTGAGTTACTTAACCCTGAGTTGCTCCCGATGGCATGGCCAACGGTGTGTGAATGTTAGGTCCTAGAGTTAGGCCCACTGCTCTGTATGAATGGGTGTGAATGGGTGAATGACCTGTAGTATGTAAAGCGCTTTGAAGGGTCTTAAAGACTGGATAAAGCGCTATATAAGTGCAGTCCATTTACTTAAAACTTTCCTAAAAGAAGAATTTGCTGACTGACTGTTTTTACTTGGAAGAGTTTCATTGTGTTGTTTTACTGAGGAATTAGTATTTGGTACTCTTTACACTTATTTGGTATAAATCAGTTCAAAACCAACAACAACATTCCCATTTTAAACTCCTCTTTCCTTTCCTTTCCACATGCATACCTGTGTGCATCGCTGTCAGGCACCATGTCAAACACCTGACACTCGATCAGCTGTGCCACCAGGCCGCAGCGCAGCAGCTCCACAGCGCCCTGACCCGTCTTAGCCACGCGGGTCAGCAGAGCCTGAGAACACACAGCAGAGTTATACCTTCATAAACCTCTGCTTATAGAGTTTGTTTGATATGATCTATTTGTTGTGAAGAAAACAGTGCAAATAGTGTGTCTGCACATGTCCTCACCATCTTGCTCTCGTAGATGTAGAGTGGTTTGAGGAGGGGGGGCTGAGGCGTGAGCAGGGTCTGCAGGGCCACGTCGTCCTGCCTCAGGCTCTCCACCAGCGAGCGCAGGTAGCCGCTGTTGCAGACGTACACCAGCCACTGGTTCTGACGGTCGATGGCCAGGATCCGGTCCAGCACCGCCAGAGCCAACATCTGACGGGCGAAAATAAAAAGGCAGAGAGTAAGACAACAAGCCCGAGGATAGGCAGTACAGAAATATGATGAATCCTGCATTTACAGCAGCAAAACAGCAGAGGGAGTGCGGGTGAAAGAGAATACAAACAAGTGGACTATCAAATAAAAGAGGCGAACACACATGAAATAAAATGAGTAATCAGCCATGGTAAAAATAAGGAAGCAGCATAATAAAAGTAAGTGAGTGTTAACAAAAGTAAAAAAGTGAACCAGCTTCCAGTAAATACAGCGGTATTTCTCTGAGCTACTTAGAAATGGATTTATCTTATTTTAAGCCTCTCAGTAGACCTGTAATAAGCTTTAAAGTTCACTTAAGTCCAAAGTACTGAAATGGCCGACTGAGCATGCTTTTCTCATGTAATGGCTCTTACCCGGCTGATTTCATGGCCGTCACAGGCGTCCCGACACACCACCTCCATCAGAGACTTGCCATAGCTCTCGATAATAGAGAGATTCTCTCTCTGCAGTTTGGAGAAACCGTCCTCGGGGGCTGTGAGACGCTCCCACATGGCCTTCCCTGCTGTAGGGATGGAGAGCAGAAAACATCTATACATTGTCCCTTTGACATAACAACAGATAAAAAGATGTATCTGTAAAAGAAACGGTCCAAACTCAATTCAGACAATAAATCACTTTATGGAATAACAAGAGAACCGTATCAGATTGAAATAAAGCTTTTGATCCCTAAATATTTTCCAGACAGTCTGTGTTAATGTTTCTGTGTTGCACCTGTCTGCAGAGTGTCTGGTTCGTCAGGTTTCTGGGCGATTTGAAGGTAGTACAGCAGGGAGCCATACAGGTGAGCACGCAGGCGCTGGTATCCTCCTCCTGAAGTGTTAAAGACAATATTATAAAATATCACCTAGCAACATATCCCACGTGACAACATCTGGATTCATGTCATCACTAACCAGTACAAAGGATGAAGTCCAGCAGCTTGCGGAGAATCAGATGCAGGGCGGAGTTGGCGATTGAGGCGAAGCCAGAGGAGACTTCTAATCCCGCCCCCTGCTGCTGCTCGGACAGGACTGATTGGCTGAGGTGAGCTGTCAGAGTGAAGACTGCCCCGGCGACAATGGGCATCAGTTCTCCTGCTGCATCCTCAGATAACACCTGGACAATTCAAAGCACCATTTGTATTTAGTTCTGTAAGATTTTTCTGGTGATTGCTATGTCAGCTATTTACTTCGATTGTAATAAACATGATATCTGAATAAAATCCATGACACCCTTGAGTATATTCCTTAAAGTTCTCCCCCACAATATAATAGAAATACCCATAGCTGCACTCATTCCCCCTTCCATGTGCCAAACGGCCTCACTGACCTTGTCATGCAGGTCCAGCAGCAGGTCTCTGATGATGAGCTGCCTGTCGTCAGCAGGGATGAGGTCAGCGGGGCAGGCGGTCAGCAGCGTCTCCACCAGGCTCCTCCAGGACCGCAGTGCATTTCGCTTTGCACTCAAACTCCTGCGGACGCGGTTGCGCTCCACCACCTGCTGCAGGATGGAGTTCACTTCCTAGAAGAGCACAACCACAGCATTGGTCAAAAAGGGCCATTTTAACATTTACATTTAAACCAGGCATGATGTCTTTGGGTAATCGGACCCAACAAATGCTGCCTAATTACAAATAATAAGTCATTCATTTGAGATGACTAACCTCCATTAACAGCGGCCTCTGTCCAATGGCTGCCATTCCCTGCAGTGCATTCACCTCTGCCACAAGCACTCTATGAAGCAACTGGGAGAAATAATAACATCATTTCACTCATTAGATGAAGATCAAACACAAAATGTTAGTTATGACAACATGAAAATGTACGTGTTTGACCTTGGGACTCACCTTGACGTTGCACACGGTGTGTCCCTGCTCGTTGACGTGCTCGCAGTTAGAGATCACCTGCTCTATCTGTGTGCGCTCAAAGAAGTCCAACTGCAGCAGCTCAGGCATATCCTGACTGAAGTCGATGGCGTCCAGCACGCTCAGCAACTTCCTGCGCACTGATGCATCAAACAGGGACAGGAGGAGAGTAAGAGGTCAGAATCTGCTATAATATTAGAATTAAGGAATTCCTTAAGAGCCTTCAATGACAGTTTGATTACACATCTCAAAACATTCAAGCCGGTAAAGTGTCCTTAAGTGTTGACTGAATTTATATATAGAATGTTCCAAAGAGCACAAACCTTTAGAAACGGTGTCGAAATGCAGGAAGCCACAGACTGATCTGGTTTCTTCTTCCATTCCGGATTCTCCATCAGCTATAAAGTAAAGTAAGGATGTTCTTATGTTCATGCATTAGGGAGCTCTGACTGGAAGCTAAAGAATTGAACTGAATTTGAAGACGGATACCTGTGCGTTGAGTGTGAGGCTGGTCGTCCAACAGCAGGCTGACCAGGCGCTGTGTGTGTGAGCGCTGGCGGTTCAGTGAAGTCACTCTCAGCTCGATGGCGGCTGTTTTCATGAGCCACGACATCTGGGAGAGAGCGGCGATCTGATTACCTGAGGACAGCAGAGGATAAAATACATCTTTAATTCAACAGACATCCTGCGTTCACATTTCCTGCCTCTTTGTTTCATGTTTTTTATTAATCACATCTCTAATCCCTGTGTTTTGATATATTTTAGTACTCAGTAGAGAATGATCTACTCACTGGGCAGGATGAAGGGAAGGTGCTGCAGGTGAGAGAACAGGAAGTCCTGGCTGGTCCTCAAATAGCGCATGGTGGGTCCTGATGTGTCGGGGCAGGCACACAGCTGGTAGATCACCTGAGAGAGGAAAACAATGACAGACGGGGTAAAAAAAACGAAATAAAATCAGCCCACAAAAATACCATGTATACATTCACCTAACGGGTATAACACATTAGAATGAAGGTGTATTTTTAATAGAGGATGTAGTGTACCTGGTAGCAGAGCTCAGCCAGGTGAGGGGCCTGCTGAGTGAGCACAGGTCCTGATCTCTTCTCTGTGCCTCTCTGCAGCAGACTCAGGATTGCGTGCAGGCAGCTGCGTGGACACCCCAACACACCTGTAATGCACACATGCAAGGTCAACATTTCATCTTCACCAGAACACAAACATTTGCTATAATCCCATCCAAACTGAACAGGCCATCAGCTAGAGTCTGACCTGGGTCCTGGAGGTTGGTGGAGGACACAGGCTTCTTGACTTCATATCCCAGAAGGTACAGGGCCAGATTTGGTGTCTTCAGATCCAAGGAGGTGATGAGCAGGTTCAGCAGATGGATCTGTGTTTCATGTCGGATTCTTGCGACCTTCTGTTGTGCGTCAGCGTCTGGAGGTTTAAGGAAGAAGGTGAGTTTGAGTGTGGCCGTGATGATACACAGGCTAAGCTCTCACAGTATCACGACAGGAGGATTTAACCTAATGCAGAAGATTTTTATTATTAACTTCATTTTTCCAGACAACAAAATGAAATCTGTCTCACCATCTCCGTTCTCTGTTCCCTCCTCGGCCTCTTCATTGTCGAGACACTCCACAAAGCCGGCCATTAGCTTTTCACTCACAGCCTGAGAGACAGGAACAAAAAGAGTTATCATCTTCCATCATAAACAACACACAGACCAAAAGTTGCAGACTTTACAACATGAACACAGAAACACCTCAGTGAATTCGAGTAAAACCAAACAACAATGAACACAAGAGCTTTATTCCAATTTATTTAGACAGCATAACATATTAATGTAGATATTATACAGTACAGTATCGCTACACTGGATGAATGTACCAATAGCTTTTATAGAAATCAGGCTATAGGATCTAATTATATCTATTTAAATAATGTAAAATATATACAACTAGAGTAAAATAGTGTTATTACCAATGTCATTTTTGGTATACTGCTCATCATTTTGTAAAATATTCTTAAACTGGGTTATACAACGCTTTTTATTTTGACATACCTGGTCATGTGTGAAATCTCCCACCAGCCTGTTCTGAATGTTGGGGTAGTTGGCGATACGACGCAGGATCTTGGCACTCTGGAAGGAAGCCTCTGGGTTTGAGCTGCTGTGGTACAGATACCTGCGAGGGACAAATATAGACCACCATTAATAATGTGAAGGTCCGATACATGAACACACAAGAACAGACTATCCCAGCAATGGGTATAATTCCACAGTTTGTATTAAAACCTGGATGCCCATTTTTACCTGCCAATATTGACAATGTGATCGGCCCTTCGTGTTTGAGGGCTGACCCCCTGGAGAAGCTGCTCCAAGGGGGAGACCAGCATGGAGGCCTGGCTCTCCCTGAGGAGGTCCATGAATACCACCTCCTTCTGCAGGGCCAAGTCCAGCAGGCACAGGACGCGCAGCACCGCCGACTCCAAGTGCTTCTTACCTGTCGGGGGAGAGGAGCAGAGCTTGTCAGTACACACGCACACAGACACATAAGCAGACTCCCTTTTGTTTTCCAGCAAGTGCATATGTTCTCTCACCAGGGAAGGGTGCATAGGTGTCCAGCTGGCGCACCCCCTCCTCCAGCAGGCTGAGGCAGAGCGTCAGCGTGGGCGAGTCGTTCAGCAGGTGGAACATGAGGCTGTGGCCCGGGGGCTTGTGGGCCGCGAGCTGCTCGCCCTGCAGCTCCACTATCTCCTGGACAAAGTCTGAGGGCTGGGGCTCGTAGTCCCGCAGCAGCTTGTGGAACACCTCCAGCACAGCGTCAGCAACCTCCCACTGAGAGACCACAGCAGGGGAGAGACAACTGAGTATGTGTAGTTCAAAGAGCATACATGCATGCACATGTTAAGAGACCGGGTGAGCACTTTACCTTCTCAGCTGGATGGCGATATGCTCGGGTGGGGAAGGGGAGGAACACAGAGTCACGCAAGAAGTTCAGGTATGGTTGGAAGCCAGGTGCGCGTAGCCCCGCCCCTAAATTAACAGGCAGGCTGCTCTCCACCAATGTGCTGATCAGGTGACAGAAGCCCCGTGTCAGAGGATACTCCTCACAGCTGGACTCGATCTCATTCAGCTCCACCTGAGAGTCAAACAAAGAGAATCAGAAATTGTACAACAATAATGTTCATCTTGTTCAAGGCTGAACATTTAATAAAAAGGAAGGTTTTTACTTTGAGAGATTAAAATAAACCTGTAACTTATATGAAGTAAACTTTTTTTTTAAAACAACCTGCACCATTCAAGTCTACATTATTTTGCATATTTGGATCTTAAAAATATGCCCTATAGGCATCAGTCAAATGTTGATGCTGAACAATGATTCCATGTAATGAAGCATCTTATAAGCCATATCCTGAAGTAAAGCGAGATCGAGAATAATCTAAACTTCGCCAAACACAAAAGACTCACCTCAATCCCAGCTGCCTGCCTCTGTCCTGGGGCTCGCACTGTCTGAAGGATCTGTGGTAAAAGGACATGAAGATAGAAAACTTTCAAACTGAAAAGCAATCGAAACAATGCCATAACAGAATGAAGTATTTTTGTAAAGATAAGAGAATAAAAAAGATAGATACTGGTATCACTGAGATAAAATGACTGGCTGACAATACATTTAAACTTTTGTGTTGGTCTGGTACAATAGCCACAATATTGCCTCAAAGACTCACTCCTCTATCCCAATATGACAATTAAACCCCGACCTTTCAGAAACTATGTTTAAACTTCATCAACTTAACCCTCCTGTTGTGTTCGGGTCAAATCTGACCGATGTACTACTTTCATCAATCATAACTTTTTTGTTTTACATTCGATTGCATTAAGGCTTTATGATATCCTTCACAGTAGACATTTGAACATATAAAATTGCTGATCACCACTTTCATTGAATTTTGGATGATTTAGTCAACTGTGTAACACCCATGGTGTTCCCGGTCAAAAATGACCGCCATAAAGAAAAGGAATTAGTAACCATCCGGATCAGATAAAACACACACACACACACTAGATATGTTTTCCCCCCCTTATGTGCCCATCCCCCCACATGGATCACACCTGGCACACGCAATACATGTTCAGTGTCTGTTCTTTGTATATTTACTGCAGTTTTTCATGTATACCAGTAGTCTGATACAATATGTACAGTTCGAAAGTTAAATGAAATTTGGTGATGATTAATGTTTTTTGTGTTAATGTAATAGCAGTTAAAACAGGACCGGTCAAATTTGACCGCGAACACCAAAGTAAGGGGGGGGAAACGAACACAACAGGAGGGTTAAATTGTTATATTAATTTTCAACCGCTAACCTGAGTGTATTCCAGTGACTGCCACAGTGAGGCAGCGATCTCTGGTGACTTCCCAAAAGCTGCCAGGCAGCGCAGGACCTCCGCCTTCAGGACGGGGGGGACGCTGCACTGCAGCAGCCCCAACATCACCACCACGGGGGTCCACTGGGGATGCTCACACAGCGCCAGGCGAGCATTTTCACTCTATGGAGAAAGAGAACATTATATAAATGTATCTAACAAAACACACCCTAATACACTTTTGGCTCATTTCCACTGCAGGCCTCACTCGACTTAGTACGGTTTTGTTAGGCCTTGTTAGGCCTTGTTAGGCCCGGCTCACTTTAATGCTGTGCTTCCATTACAGTTTAGGAACAGGGGTAGTATCTATAGTAACGCAGTGTAGGCGGAGCCGTGACGTCATCTTCAGAAAAACAACATCAGCCGTTAGCTGTTAGCACTCAAGCTCACAGCTCCTCATATCTGTTCAGAAACTAGACAAAAGTACAAACCACAGACTGTCTGTGTCATGGCTAATACAGTCGCTGCTTTATTTATGTCTGTATAGGCCGTTGTTGTGAGTGTGGACGGTCGGAGCATATGGTGCATTAGCTTAGCCGATCTCCATTCAGACAACACGCATTTTAAAAGGTTTTTCGCCTGCCGTCTGTCTGCAGACTTGTCAAAGCATTAATTCATGGTTTTTACTAACCGGTATCAGTATGTTGTTACTTCGGCATCATTTTGAAACGTGTATTACAATTAAATCACGGTAAAATATGTTCATCTTGTTGTAGTTGTAGCCCCCTTGCCAGCGATGCTCTCACTAGTTTAGCATATTCAGCCCGGTTGTTGGCCCGCTTGTTGGCCCGATAGAACCACGATTTTGTCGGGCCAGAAAAAAGGTGAAAAAGTAGCCCCGGGCCGGAACTAGGCCTGGTGGAAACGCAACCAAAAACGGGCCCGGCACGACACGGCACACTTAAACCGCGCTCCGCGCCATGGTGGAAATGCGCCATTAGAGAAGGACAATCTCATAAACCTGAACATACAGATTTTTTCAGGAGATAAGGTGAGTGTAAAAGGAATTACAAATAGCATCATCACACATTGAGTTCGATCTTAATGATGTTTTATAATCCCTAAATATGAGCAGCAAATAGGCCTGTCCTTAAGTGACTGTTCCTCCATACCCATGTGATGATGGTGGTGAGCAGCTGCAGGAAGGAGGTGAGTCCTTCCAGCTCTCTCTGGGTGATGCCTCTAAGGGACGGGTGGCGGAACTGTGCTGCGTCTGGGTTTGGAAAGTCTCGCCGCAGGTTCTCATGGTAGAGCATCAGGGAGTGAAAAAAGTGTTCCCAAGACACCGGGCTGCCGGACACTCCCTGGAGGTTGTCACCTGCGTACATGAACATGAAGTTAGTTTGGTATTCTTTTGGATGCGTATTACACTAAAGCTAGACAATAGACTTTAGGAGTCTAGTGTGCATATCACCTACATCTGAAGTCATTGCCAACGTGGCATAAAGTCAAATTCAGATACCTCAGAGGCCAAACTGCATTTTGAATGTTAAACGGCTTTAATTTCAGAGAGAAATAAAAAAATATGTGTCTGTTGTTATTCAAACCCAGACAATTATTTTCTGAAATGTTTCCTGTCTTTAGAAAAAATCTGCTCTTACTGTGCGTGGCTCCGTTGGTTTTGAGCAGGCTGAAGGCGTAGTGGGAACACTGAGGCCCGTTGGCGAGTCCTTTCAGCATACGGAGATAGGAGATATAGAGGGTGGAGGGCAGGAGGTCTCCCATCTGACGCACAAACTTGGACAGAACCACCTGCGTCAAAGCATATGTAAAGGGCAAATATTTTAACTGAAAGTTGACATGATATGATTTCTTCCAGAAAGCCATAATCTAAGTCAACAGAATAATTGATTAGAGGAGAAACTTTTTTTTGTGGATGTTCCAGAAAAGGCAGCTCTCACCTGTTTGTGCGGAGGCCTTTGCAGCGCCATCCCCAGGTAGGACCCCTGCAGGGAGGTGTGTTGCAGAGACTCTGTGGGACACCAGAACTCCAGACCCAGCTCCAGTCCAAATGGGTCCTTACTGTAAAACTCTCCTATCTGCAAAGGCAAAGCAGTAACCAAAACTGTCACAAACTCAAACCCACAGTGTCAGGCAGTTTGATTTGAATGTTTCTCGTTTGGTATTGAAGTTTGTAAAAAAAATGCAATAAACACTGACGAGGTTCATGAGATGGTCTAAGTCCTTGCGTAGCGACGATGGAAGCTCGCTCTCCATTTGTAAAGACATGTGCACCAGACGGGCATCCTCATCAGCGCGGTTACGAAGCTGTTTCACCTACAAATATAGCACACATATGTTATTTTCATTCAGTATGCAAAATGATACAAACACAAGCTAAAGACACACTTCAGGATGATATCCGTACATGTCAACTTCTTACTTAAACATTGGTAGCGGACACCTGTGAAATCTCTCACCTTCATTGGCATGAGTGCCAGGAAGTCTGTGATGAGTGAATGGAGGCGGCGGATGTAAAACTCTTCCTGTGCACAGCCCTCACATCCCAGGATGCCCTCCTTCATAAACAGGAAGACGTCTCCCAGCAGAGCCTGGTCGGCCAGAGCCTCGTCTGCCTCAGTGAACTCCACCAGGGCTGCACAGCACACACATGGAGATGCTTTGTTTTATATTTTATGTATGCACCATGACATCAAGTCAAATTCCTCGTATGTGTGAACCTACCTGGCAATAAACCCGTTTCTGATTCTGACATACAAGTATTTGTAACATTGAATAGCTGCTTTAATTGAGACCTTATTTTACTTCATAGGGCAAACCAATAAAAAAAGGAACTTACCACCTCCCTGTGGTAGCTGGGAAAGGACCCTCAGAGACAGAGCCCAGGCCAGGCGACACACAGCCTGCAGACCTGGAAGCTTCCACGGCTGGCCATCCATCAGCCGGCTGTGCACCGCAGACACGTACTGCCGCTCAGTCAGCAATGGCAGTGCCTGGATCAGATCTGGAGGAACACAGAGACAATCACTCATTAGCTGTAGAAGAAAACACTGAAATCTAGAGCAATACAAAAAAGAATCACATGTTCTCACCTTCTCTATCTTCTGTTCCCTGTTCTACAAAGCTGACATCCAAGCAGTAGAGTAGTGCCATGACCAGAGCCAGGTTCACGCTATCCAATGAGCCATCAGCTTGAGCGCTCACTGTCTCCAGGTGGCCAATAAGAGCCAGGGTGTCGTCTTTAGACAAAGGTGACTGGCAGGTCCACGAAAACAGGCTGTCTGCCAAGCCTGTCTGCTCTCTTTAATAAGGTCCGAGACCTGCGGACAGAAGAGGGAGTTAAGTGTTTTTTTCTACCAAATGTGTCTTTTTCAGTTACAACATAACGCTACTGGCTTTGCACTAGTTGAGTATGATTGAAAATCAACTTTTAGCAAAAGAAAGGTATTTCCATTTCAAATGAACACAAAAGATTTGCTTCTACCTCTTTCCGGTGCTTCTCGTTGCCCAGGCCGCGCTCCTTCTGCAGCCGTTCAAATTCACGCGCCACATTGATCTCCGACACCAATGCCAGGACGCGTTTGGTCAGACCCTGGTTCATCAGTTCGTCTGTGAAACGTGTGGTCAAAGCCACCAGCTCTCCACTGAAGGAGAAAACAAACAGAACAAGTAAATAACAAGAACACGTAGTTATTATGTAAAGAAAACAGCAGGACAATTTAACATTTAAAAGCAGCTGTCACTTCTTGAATGCTTCATTAGTAGATGGCATTATTACCTCAGGTCCAGGGTGAAGGTCTTGCCATGGCGTGACTGATGAGTGTGCGCAGGGAGTTGGCCACACAAAGCTTTCCATCCCAGTAGAGTAGCACAGCTACCAGACCTCGTGTCAGACCTGGAAAATGGGGCTGCTGTTGCTCACCTAGACAGAGATACAAATATTTTGAGAATCAGTTGTGTGAAACGTCTATGTCTTTACTACTGCAAATCAGGCCAGGTTTTTGTTGTATCTACCCCACACAATTTATATAACTTCCTTTAGAATTTAGCTTTCAAGTTGTGTCCTTTTATCATGTCTACTTTACCTGCTAACAGAAGCTCCAAAGCTGATAACTCTCCAATATCAAACAAATCGCTGAGGATGAAGGCCTCTGAGAGAAGCTGCTCTGGAAGGAGCCGTGACCCCTGCTGACCCTGGATGGCGATGCCTTCTGTGCTGGCTTTACGCACCTTCTCCCTCTGCTCTGCACTCTTTGGCTGAAAATAAAGTGAAGACAAAATGTTAGAAAATTCTCAAGACACACTGTCAATAGAAAATGCATCTGTCTGCCCCAAGGAAGGTGCAGGATACACGGAAAGAAAACTATCGTCACATTCACATATGTAGCGGGTTACTTCAAGAGTGTTCTCTCACCGGGTTTTTGAAGAGTGAGAGAAAGTGTGGTTTGTGTTTCTTCAGCTGCAGGTCGAGGAGGTGGACGCTCTCTGGCTGTCTCCTCAACACCGCTCCGTCCACTGTCTCCCATAGTTCCTTCAGCGGCCCCCACAGACTGGCTCCTGGGTAGGAAAATGTGTTTTTCCAAGGTCTTGTGTCAAATAAACATGCACAGACCTAGACCCTGTAAAACTTGCATTGGTATATCTTGCTTTATCTATTATGCGGTATATGTACTAATTGTTTTGTGGGAGGTTTTTCATACAAATGACGTTATATGCGTTATAGAGTCAAATTGTAGTCTAGCAATACAAATATGTATGTTAAACAGTGAATAGTATCACAAAGGTTTGTATGGTTGACATTTGTTCCTGATGTTGAAATTGTGAACCATTTTTTAACTTAAACAATGAATAATAATAATAATATGAATATGTTAGTTATTCAAGATTTAGCCTATTTACCGAATCATTTTAGATTGCTTATCCTTGTTTTATACACTACTAGGTTCTGAGCTGTCACTGCGCAACATCAACAGAGTCTGTACATACATATCTGACCGTTAACTGGTACCAGTAAACAACTCTGACTCATTACCAACAGACAGAAGAAGCTAGTTAGATAATCTGCACCTGAATTTAACTCTTATACGAACTTCTTGTTGTTAGCATCCTAGTACAAAATATCAGGCACAGGTGCCAAATGGGTCTTTCCTTGTTCCAAGTAAGTTAGTTTCATTTTTGATCCCAATGAGTAAACTCGTCTACTGACCCTTTTGACAGGGGTTCCGTGAGAGAAGTCATACTGCCCGTATTTTGTTCTAATATAAAAATGTGTTAACGCTAAAGCTGAGCACTTTCCCCAGCAAATAGTTAAACCAAAATGAGCTAAACTAACGTGTTTTGCAGGCTAGGCTAAATTAGCCTAGCAGCCTGAGTGAATTTGAGTCAACCATCGCCATGTGGTCAAAACCTGACGTCGCCTAAACTTGCGCTAAACAGCAAATATGTACGTGTTTATCTGTGAAATTATAACTCATAGCAGCTCATAGGAGTCAACACAAATTGGTAACTGTACGAAATAAATATAGTTCATACCCGAATTTACCGCCATCTGGGCCGCCATGACACACTTTCTGAAAATTGGGCAGAAGGTGTCGGGTTTGTGCCGTAGTGAAATTTAAAATAATGTCTTCTCTAAACACGCTTCAATACTATTTTCTCAAATGATATTAACCCGTTCTACTTAAATGTGAATACTGGGCGGTTAGTTTTGTAAATTAGTTTAAAACATTTATGAAATTCTGATTGACCCTTGCAGGCGAGGTCCTCAGACCGCAGAGGCTATCTAGCTAGCTAAGTGGGAATTGTAGTTAATTAATGTATTTCCTGAATAAGTTATTTTAATACATTTCAAATCGACATAATTTATTGTAAAATTAAGTTCTCTTTCAAATATTATTTCAAACTAAATATTGGTAAATCAGCACCCGTTATGCCTTGAAACGGGTTAATGGACCACAAGTGACACAAACATTGGTTCCGCCCTGTGTTCGCCCGTACTGTTTTGACGTTACACCAACATGTCCATGCAGTCTGACAGTAGGAATCCCGTGACCGCTGGGATGAAAATGTCTCATTCATGAATATAAAACATCGCAAATGTTTCACTTTATTAAAATAGAGTGCTTGGTAACTATTTAATCAAAACCATGGCTCGGGTTGTGAAAGTGTTTCGCACTCTGCGGAATAACTGGAAGAAATCCACATTTGCTGTGTGCGTATTGTCTTATGGAGGCTACTGGCTGAATGGTAAACACAGGTGAGTGTCTCAGGTTATAAAATGATCTCAAATATGATAAAGCATACTGCATGTTTAAGTGTTTTAACATTGTGTGTCTTGTGTTTGCTAGTGACTCCCTTCTGCGGAGGGAGGCCTGTCTATTGGCCAGGGTAAGACACTTGTTTTTGCTCATACATTGTCAGAATTTAAGCCAAACCCCATCTGAAATGCATTTTTAGGCCTAATTGTAATCATCATAACTCCTGATAGGAGTTTGGGCGTCAACAAATAGCACCACATGAGCGTCTGAGGAAAGCAACAGTGATTTTGAACCCTGCAGCCTGCGGTGGGTAAGTATCCTCTCGGTATTTTCTACACTTAAGACCCTGGTCTTTCTCCCAATATTCACAACTTCCTCTCTAAATCTCCCCCAGGAAAGCCAACAACCTGTTTGAAAAGAATGCTGCTCCTATATTACACCTGGCTGGTGTGGAGGTGACAATAGTAAAGGTAAACTTAGTTTTATTTCCCATTTGGAATCCATCAGTGCTACAGTATGTGTTTCTAGTAGGAATCCCATGTGACACCATGAGTTAAATTACTTGTTTCTTCACAGACAGATTATGAAGGCCAGGCAAAAAAACTGATGGAGCTTGCAGAACAAACAGACATGCTGATCGTGGCCGGAGGGGATGGCACCTTGCAGGAAGTCGTCACAGGATTACTGCGAAGGCCCGATCAAGTATGTCTCACACACTTATTGTATTGTCACCAGGATTTGGTTTTAGAGATTAATGCAAAACATGTCCCAATTTTTACATTTATTGATGTCAATAATGCATGTTTAATGACTACAGGACACTATCTGTCACACACCCATTGGATTCATTCCACTGGGCTCCCGCAACTCCCTGAGTCCGAGTCTTCACCTCCTCAGTGACAACAAGGTCAAGTAAGTATCTATTTAAAATTATACTGAAAGATCCGAATTTTAGCATCATACAATCTCACTGGGTGTGTCACACTAACTACATATCGGACAATATATGGACATGACCTTGTTTATTTTTACTGACCCCAATATTGTCAATGTGTTTTACATGCATCTTTGTTTACTTCAGTATGTCACTAACAGCCAGAATAAACAGCAGGGTTGTCCTATATATTATAAGACTTGGCTGCAGCGCATATCACACATTATTGTTGACAGAGCCCCGTAACATTTTATTTTATTTAGGATATTATATATCATATACTTTTGTCTCATTCAAATTCCATTGTCTGAATAATACAAAGGATTAAAGTAAATTGTCTTTTGAAAGGGTGTTCTTGCATTAATATGCTATTATACTTATAGTATATCCGTATCATTAAATTACAGTAATATAGTTTATCTCAATTATTTCTAGGATCATTCATGGTCCAATAATTAGTTATTGTGTAAGTTATTGTTACTGTGTAAAAATACAGTATGTGTATGTTTACGTTTTTTTTTCTTCTCATAAATAACTTTCATAGAGACATTACATCAGCAACACTGTCCATATTGAAGGGAGAAACTGTTCCTCTGGATGTGCTGCAAATCAAAGTAAGGAAAATATAAAATTGAATAAAAATAATATAAGTCTTAAAGGTACAGACTTGGCTTGGTCAGTTTTTTTTTACACGTCATATTAACAGATGATCTAAGAAATATTTAATCTCACATTCATAAAACGACTCTTCTCATGAAGTAGTATAATGTATCCATTGTTGTTTGGATCTATAATTTGTGTCTTTGTGTTCCAGGGGGAGACAGAGCAGCCCGTCTTCGCTCTGATGGGATTACGTTGGGGTGCTTTTAGAGATGTGGCGGCAAAAATCAGCAAGTAAGATTACAACATTGGTCACTCAGATTATAAACCCTGGATAATTCCCCAATCGTGAAAGTAATTAACCTTTTTTTCTAATAGATATTGGTACCTTGGACCACTGAAGACCAACGCAGCACATTGGTTAAGTACTCTACATGTAAGGATATTTTTTTTTGTTTAACATACTTGGGTTAGAACAGTATATTTAACTGGTGATGAGCTTTTATAAAATATGATATCAGAAAGCCATGTGACTTCCCTAGTACCAAACACGTATTTTAAGCATGTTTTATTGTGTAACTTTTAAATTAGCCCTTTTTAATTAGATTTTCTTATGAACAAAGAAACACTGACATGTATAGCCTGTTTTCTACATCAATTGAATATCAGATGGACCTTAAACCATTGTTAACATAAAAGTATTTCTTAAGTGTAGGTTTCCGATCAATACTAGTATCCAACAATGATCCAAATGCTGATATTGAAGTTTTCTATCTCTGATCAAAATAAACAGTCAATTTTAAAATGTGTAATTGTTAATATGTATTAAAAATATAAAGATGATCAGGAGCCTCATTAAAACACATCATTGCCTTGTCTGATCAGTATTATGTAACATACCATAGATAGAGGGTTATTAGCATTACTGCTAACAGTTTACAAACAACTCAATAGAAGAAGAATACAAATAATAATAACAAAATATTTTTTTTAGTGATTTACATCAAGAAATATAATGATCCCCATTTACCACCATGCACACATGCATACAAATATTTAATATATATATATACAAATACAATTTATGCATTAAAAAAAATCCCTAAAATAACAGAAACAAGCAATAAATAAAGAGAAAGACAAAGAAACAGGACAGGGCCTAAAGACTTCAACCATCCATCTGTTCAACGTCATGAAATGATTTCCCTATTTCATGTCTCCCCATTTCCTCTTCACCTTCCCTTCACCAGGAGTGGCCCCTGGTCCGGGAGGTCTCAGTGTCCTACTTGGATCCAAACCTGCGGCCCCCTGATCTGTCCCCTCAGAAGCCCCAGAGACCCAGCCTGCTGTACCGCATCTTCCTCAGGCTGAAACACCGCTGGAGCCCTCCTGTCGTAGGTCAGTGTGTGTCATTGTGTCGACGCTCGGGTCACAGCATGGCAACTTTACACCAACATCCCAACAGTAAATGACGTCCTTCGTGTGTGTGTTCCACAGAGCCTCCAAAAGTGGAAGAGCCAGAGGAGTGGAAAGAGGAGCAGCTATCGACGCTAGAGCTGTTTGTTCAAACGCACAACAAAAACCCAGTGCAGAGGGTCAGTACAACAATAGTATATTTTAAAAAAAATGTACCTGTTCTTACAAAATCCTGAGCAATTGAATACTCAGTCGGTGTCGTTAAACATTTTTTGACTTTTTTTGAATTTGTATTTGTTTCTATTTTTTTTAATTGCAGCGTATAAATGACTCCATGATGATCTACGCCGAACCGGACAACCTCACAGTGGGCGAGTACATCACTGTCGGGTCAGTAAATACAGTTTTTCATTCATCTGATGCAAACAGACACATTTGGCATCCTTTTAAAGGTAATGTTAAATTAAATTCAAGTAAAAGAATGTAAATGTTCTTCATCCTAGAAACAAAAAAGACGAGGACCCCACCGTATTCACTAAGGAGTCCACTAAACTGGAAGCCAGTGCTTGCCGGCTGCAGCTGCCAGAGGTCAGATTTCATGACTTTTTCAATAATTTTACAACTAAAGTACTTCTGATATTTGTCAGTGTACTTTCTAAAGATCAGTATTCCAGTTTTGTGGCACTATTTGACTTTATGTTCTCCCGCCTCGCAGGGTACCGCTGGCTTTTACAACATTGACAACGAGGAGTACGAGGCCATGCCTGTAGAGATAAGTCTGTTGCCACGGAAACTACGCTTCTTTATCAGTGCGGAGCGCAGGGAGCAGCTCCTCGCACAGATGCAGTGATGGAAAAATACATTACAACAAAGAGAAGATAAGAACAGACGGAGACAAAAACTGATCTCAAGAGAAACACAGGAGCAAAGAACCGCCAGACACTCTGAGGTTGTTTGGAAAACAGATGTCATACTAATGGATTATTTTACTACATGTAAATGATGACAGAATATACAGTTTATCAATTATAAAGATCACGTTACACACTGTTGTGTATAAAAGGACCAAGGCTTTGTTTCTTTAGGCCAGTCACCTGTGTACAGATTGACCTGAGGAACGGACGTTATGTTTACTGAATGGTTTACTCATGCCATCACATTTGAACTTGGTCAATAAAAATAATTTCTGTCCAACTCAAGTGTATTTTGTAAGTATTTAGCACATGGCCTCTATTGATAGATTTATGTGTTTCATGATTAAAAAAACACACAAAACTGCACTGCCGTCATAGGTTCATTTCCGTTGTGATCCTCTGGTTCCACACATAGCACACCGGAATTACGGGAAATAATAACAAGACAGCAGATGCAGAAAGACACAATCAATTTAGAAATAGAAATGGCAGGCAGTAGAGTAGCTATGTCAACATGTTCTCATTATATTAAAGTTAAACATTTCAGAAGGACATTGAATATGCTACATGTAACTGTTTCTTTAGGGCCACTTTAAAGGGGCCCTATTATGCTTCTTGTGACTTTCCTGTAGTATGTTATATAGGTTTATGTGCATGTAAATGGTCTGCAAAGGCTAAAATCCCAGTGTTCCCTCCAGAGGGAGTTTCTATCACACACCCCCGCCCTGCCTGCAACGCCTCCATTGGACTCCTTTGTTTACATCCGTAACATAGTGACATCGCTATGTAACACTTGCGCTTCTATTGGCTAGCGCTCCAACACATTGTACGTGATAGGCTAAGGGGCGGGTCATCTCTAAGCAGTTAATCAATCACAACAGAGTCAGACCACTAACCAATCGGAGCAGACTAGGCTCTGGTTTCAGACAGAGGGTGAAAAGAGGTGCTGCAGCACAGACAGTGGGTGTTTCTCAATGTCGAGTACACTTGCTTGGTAGCACATGTCTTCCGAGCGTCTTGCTTCAGAAGCGAGGCAAGAATACTTCCTGGCATTCGGAAAACAAAGAGTGGAACAGGCGAGCAAGTGTGCAGGTGTGCGTCATATGAGAGGCCCCGCCTTACATTTTCCGCCACAGATTTGGGGAAATTGGTCCGTGCGCAAAGCTTGTGGGGATTTTAAGACCGCGGAGTCTACACATGTGCAGCCTCGAAATTTATCCAAACGAAGTACGCCGGGCTCGGTAGAATTCCAAGTATGCTGGACATTGGAACTGTACTTCAGCGGCACTCGATGACGTAGTATGCTTGAAATAGTGGCTCTGGAGCAGCTTTACTCGAGATTAAGAAACACCCAGTATGAGAAAAATAAAGAGCTTTTTGAACATTAAAGCATGGAAACATGTCGAGTAGAGACACTAAATACAAATATGAACCTGAAAAATGAGCAAAAAAGGGCCCTTTTAAACATGATCTGTAAAATGCTCAAGTTCACATTTGTGGGCAGATTGATTTGTTTTTGTTGTGGGGTTGGGGCAAAATGGAACTGATGGACAAAGAGAGAAAGGACCGACCGGAAATCAAAAATAGCCATGCATAAAGAAAAATATACAGTGTACCAGAGCATTGAGCTGGGCCTGGCTGTGAGTAGCCTGCAGGGCTCAGAAGAATATGTATGGGATGGAGGAATGGTGTATAGATGAATGGATATGGCAGAATAAAGGGATGCTGCAACACTCTGAATGTGTCGCTAATGCCCAGATCTTGAAGAAGGAGTTTGGCAGACTCATGGTGAGGTCTGATCTGACAGATGGTGTAAACAGCAAATCTGTGAGATTAAGCATGGCTGCATCCCCGGCCTCTTATCAGCTGGTTGGAACACAAAGAGAGGATCTTGCTTTGATTTTTGGTGGTGTTGATTGCTGTGGAAAGATAGTGCCATAGTAATGGCAGATTTGAATAAGTAATTGACTTATCTTTACATTTTTAAATGTTGTACTTTTTACTCTTCATTCATTTGACCTCTTAGGTACTTTTTATTATTATTATTATTATTATTATTATTTTACAGATACATACACATTTTAACATAATGTGGTAAAACTGTGTCGAGAGTACTTTAGTGATTTTAATTTGCACTTGACATAGAAAACAAAGCATGGTCGACATTGATGCAATATATCCTGACATTCAATCCCTAATATGGGTCAAGCTCTGTAAGTGCATTTCCCATAATGCAACTGGGTAGCATCTTTAACTAGACCATACTTGCTTTACTTGCCATTAATTGTTATATCTTTCAAACCCCACACTTGCAGTTTGTAACACAGGCTTTCTTTTTAAAGTGATAGTCTAAAGACAAATTTAAACTCGACCCTATGATGTCACTGGGGTTATTTTTTTGTATCTTTCGTAATATCCTTCAAGAGCCACAGAACAGAAGACAAGACTCCTTGTTAAGAGTACTGAAAGTAACTGAAGAATTTGTAAAATGGTGGAATGCCCCTTTATATAAAGTAGTTGAAATGGGCTCCACATTAGCCAACTACAACAGTAAAATATTGTTTAAATGTTAAAGCAACATTAATATAAATTACATAAGAAATGTATGTAAGAGAGCAGGAGCCCCCCCACAGCCATCATGTACAGTGCACCTTCTACCGAGACGCCATCGAGAGCAGCCTCAGCAGCTCCATCACTGTGTGTTGGTTTGTAAGACCCTGCAGCGCATTGTGAACACTGCTGAGAGGATCATCGGTGCCTGACTCCCAACACTCCTAAACAGGGCCGGCCCTAGACATTTTGGTGCCCTAGGCGAGATTATGATTTGGTGCCCCCCCCCTCCAAGCAATACACAATAGAATATATAAAGAATAAATGAAAAATCTCTACAAAAGACCAATACACTACAAAAACAGAAACGTATTGACATGTTGGTTATATACATTAAGGAGGTTTCAAATGTATTCATTATTGTATGAACATGTTTTAATTGGGGGGTGGACGTCACATCCTCTAGGGGGGTCCGGGGGTATGGTCCCCTGGAAAGATTTTTTTTAACATTTTAAAGTAAAAAGCTTCAATCTGGTGCACTTTGAGCAGAATTACTAGAGACTAGATCTAGGGGGTACAACTCTAAAACACCCATATGAAAAAGATCGGTTTGCATTTTAATAATCAAATAAGTATGTGAACATAACCAATAACCTACCATAGCCAATAACAAATACATGGCACTTATTTTATTTTTGTTGTTCATTCATATCTTATTTTACCTAGTTAACATTTATTTATTCATGCATATTTTTGTATCTCTCCAACTTTAAACGATATTTTTGGTTACTGTCCTATAGTATACATTGGAATGATTTCAAACCTGTTGTTATTTATCCTAATAATTATAAAGGAGTGCCTTGGAAATATTTGTTTACATAAATTGTGACCAAACCGTTTGAGACCCACTGAGATAACTTAGACTAAAGTGAACTATCTAAACACTCCGAGTCCTTTACCTCACTGAGCTGTAGTTATCAGCCTCAATCCAACAACCATCCGCGGTACCGATGCGCGCCCTCTCTCTCTCTCTCTTGCTCGCTCAGAGGCTCGCTCGCACTTTGGCTGTGAGCTGCACAGCGCACATCGTACAGGGCAAATGAAAAATGTTGCCGGCCCAGGGTGCAAAGGGTGTTTACTTTATTCAATTATTAATGTAAATGTATTACATCAAGGGCAGACAATTAGGCAGAATAAAAATTAAAAATTAATTATTTAAAAAAAAATTGAATTGAATTTTTTTTTCTCCCATCGCAGCACCCCTCCAGATCTGGCGCCCTAGGCGACCGGCTAGTTCGCCAGTGCCTAGGGCCGGCCCTGCTCCTAAACCTCTACAACACCCGCCTCACCCGCAGAGCACTCAGCGTTGTGGGTGACCCCTCCCATCCCTCCACCTCCCCTTCAGGGAGGAGGTTCCACATCCACCAGACTCAAAAACTGATTTTTCTACGAGGTCGCAGGATGCTGAACTCTCTCACCTCCCTCCCACCTCTCCCCCCTGCCTTAAACTGTATGTGTCTATGTTTGATTATGTAGGTATTTTAAGACATTTAACTTTTATTCCTCAGTATCGTGAGAAACAGCAATTCGATCTCCCTGTCTGTATATCACACACAGAAGATTGACAATAAAGTTGACTTTTTCTTTTTTGCATCGGGAGTTCATTTACTTTGAATACCGTAAGTATATCTGGCTGTAAAGTAGTACAATATCTTTGAGGGAAGAGAAGTGTAGGTAGTGTAGGATTATAAAGGAAATAGAGAAAACGGTTGAATAGAGAATTAGATAACACAAACTGTATTAATGTTTTATTGTTTAACGATGGCAGTACAGTGAAATGAACTCATGCTTGACTAGATGTGTACATTACTGACATCTTTTACAGTGTTTCACATTAGTAAAGGTGAAGACTTATTATTCTGTGAGTACTTGTTATTTACATTACAATCAAGAAGGAAAAGGTTACACTTTTTATTTGCTGCATGTGTGCAATACTTTTGCTATCTCTGACATTCAGTAAAGTGACAGGCTGTACAAACGACTCTGATGCTGGTCTGTGAACGACTCCACAAAGAAGGCATGTTATACAGTAAGTGTGTGTTGTGTACATTCCCTTATACATTTAACAAACAGTAAAGCAAACACCGTCAGAGGCAAGTGTATAGGTCTGCTGAGAAGTAAATAAATGAGTCAGGGTGAACAGGTTTCACAGCAAGGTCCTTCAGAAGTGCGTAGGATAATGTACTTAGTCAGCAAATAGATACAGTAATGAGTCTGGTTCACAAATCACATTTCCTTAAGGCCCCATTTACACAACAAAGAATTTAAAATAAAATACTTGGTTCACTTTTATTCTGTTTTTGTAAACCCAGAAAATTGGTGGAAGTCAGGAGTTCTCAATCCCAGGGATCAGCCCCTGAAAGATCATTTTTGGAATGTGTTAAAATTCATGACATGTTAAAAAGCTTGCTTTTTGGGGGGTTGGCAGGAGAACCACTACTCCAAATTTGAGGGAAATATATGCCTTTTGTGTTCCAACATGGAACAAATGATTGACAATGATTAAACACGAAGAGATGTTTGTCAGGGACACAGACAAGCAAAGAGGATCTTTTTGAAGCTGCTCAACAAGTATACCATCACGGACTCCTCCCTCAACGCGTCACAAAACACATATTGGCCTCTGGTGATGAAACAGCCACAGGTTCAAGTAAAAAAAAAAAGGGAACAATGAAAGCCTTTATACAGTGCAACAGACTAATTCACAAACATTTGCTGGCTCAGACTGTAGATCATAGAATAACAAATATTAAGCATGTGTGCATCAGGAGATCTTCCAGTGGTAGACATGGTGCAGCATTCATTAGTGTTATACAGTAGAGTCACATTCATGGAATATTCAAGAACCTCAGCCTCACATGTAACAGAAGAGTTTCCTCACTGTGATCAAACAGACACATTATCACATCTACCTCATGTTGAAGGTGCATAAAAAAGGTGATTAAAGTATTAACAGCTTTCTCTTCTCAATAAGTGAGTCATTTTCATAATCATTTACCATCCCCATTATTAAAAAAAGAGGATAACTAACAAACGTCATTACTGCTCACTTACAGTTGTTAAAAAAAATAGAACTAGAAAACAACGTGGAAAATGCACAAACATAAATAAGGCCGATTTCAATTGGCAAACACTTCTATTCAGTGCTGCAATCTGCAATCATTTTTATTATAGATTAATTTGGTGATTATTGTCTAGTTTACTAGATTAATCATTTATTATATCTATTTATATAAAAATTGAGAAAAAAGGGAAAAATTTCAATCCCATTATTTTAATCTGAGGTGATATCCTTAAACGTCTCATAATCTAAGAGGCTGAAAACTGATTATCTTCTGTAATATTTGCACGGAAAATTACCCTACGATTCTACTATCGATTAATCAGTTATCAAAATAGTTGGCGATTATTTTTCGTTGCGGTTCTAATCCTATTGCTTCCCTTTTGAAAGGGAAATAAAGTATTCAAAAAGCATCCATTCTACAGTATGTTATAACAGCATTGCCCCCTCCACCTCCATAATATGAATCTTACTCCAAAGCTGCATGTTTGTGAATGTTTCAATGACTTCTCCATTGTGATTGGTGCAGTGGGGAACAACGAACCATCCTGTGCGGACCAGAAATGATCAAGATGTCCATACTTTAATCCAGTGCTTCAGCTGAGTTGAGACTTATTTTCTGACGATAAACAGCACTGAGTGATATAGGATGTGAACGGCTACAGTATAAGACCACACAGCTGCCAGGCGATACACAGTCTGCTGGGCAAGTGTTACTCAGCCACTGTGGACGTGTGCGCCATCATTTAACGTCCTCGTCCTCCACAATGTTTGGAAACAGTCTCCACAGGTCAGATGAGACAGACAGAGGGAAAACCGACACCCAGTGGGGGACAGCAGATGGAAATCCCAGGGGGGGAGGCATGTGCGTGGGCCACGAAGGCACAAATATCCAGTGCAGTTTCCCAGTCTGAGGTGGGGGGTGGGGGGGCTCAGTGGCAGCAGAGGTTTTCTATGACCAGCGTGATGTCTAGACCGTACACCTCCAGCAGGTCCACCAGGAAGGAGCGGTCGCCCTGGGGGTCCAGCCCCATGGCCCTCACGTGCTCAGCGGTCAGGGTGGGGTCGTTGCTCCCCGCTATGTCTGACAGCGTCTGGAAGATGCGGTTGTTCATTTCCATGAAGAACCTGGGAGTGGATTAAAGACAAGAGGGTCACGCTATGGTCGTCAGCGACACATTCAAATGAGAAAACCATTCTTAAACAGGACTCCCTAAAGTTACTGTTTGGATAAGTTAGTAACATTGCAACCTAAATAAGGTGTTTATTGATTTTATCTTTGCGTTAAATCAAAGTGTAGACTTACAGAAGACCTAATGCCTGATTTTCAAGGTGTCATTTTTTCACTTTTTATCATTAATTTACAAAGATACACTTAGATTGTTGCTTGTGTACAGCTGGTATGGCTACGGACATTTACCTGCCTTCTTATAAGATATTCAATTGACCATAACTTTAGACTTGAAAATCTGTACAGCTAAATAGTGCCTTTATATACAAAATATCATTGAGCTCGATTAAATAAAAACATTCCATTTCCATGTACATAGGTATGAGACAAATAATATTCCTAGAAATTAAGGGAAAATATATATAGCATATTCTGTTTGCCTTCATACATGCATCCAATAAACTGATCTCATATTGTACGTATATATTTCCTAGCTAGTTTCCATTCTTTTTTAAGAGCTTTAAAAACAAAAAAAACTATCCCGCAATTACTGACACTAATCAAGCCAAAATCATTTAGATTTCTTTATCTGAATGCCAGCAAACATTTTTTACTAAAGTGTTTCAATCACAGAGCTCGCTTAAATCTGCGTTGAATACATCATTAGGGAGCCCCCTCATTAAACGTACAGCCTGTGATTAGGCTCACAAGCAGCTGTGAATACATTCGTCAAAGACTCACAGAATAAACAGATCCTCTTCATTTGTGGTGCAGTCACCATCCACCTCCTGAGAGTACAGCAACATTTGCCTGGAGAAAAAAAAAGGTCAGCATATATTAATATAATATGTAAAAGAAATAGGATCTTAAGGCATCTAATAGTGTTTTTCGCTGACTAGATTTAATAAGTGTCCAGGTTCATATTGAGGCTTTTCTTATAGCTGTCTAATATAAATGCAAGTATCACATCTGAAAATCTACGGGCCATTGTAGGAAAGAAAAAATGACAGAGCCCGGGCGAGGGTGTTATATATTATTCTAGCAAAGGTATAACTTTACATTTTATACAATAGTGGAGTTTTATTCTAGTAATTTTGTGAGTTTTCTACTTAAATTAATTGCTTTAATCTCATAGAATATCCAAGTGCTTTTATTGTAAATCTGTCCTAAATTCAGATGAATTTTTTTTACATTAACCCCGACCTTGCCGCATTTAAAACGTTTTGTTAACCTATAATAGCCCTCATACTCCCTTGTAAAACATAATTGAATTTCAAGTATTCTACAGAGTGTAATTTACCTCTGTTCGCTCAGTTTCCTGTACTTCTCCTTATCCGCTGCATTCACTCGGAGCAGTGGCTGCAAATGGCTTCTGTGTGTTTTCACATTCTGGTTATCAATGTAGACGTCGTACAGCCCCTTCTTCTCCTCGAAAATCTTCTCAGTGGTGCCTGAAAAAAAAACCATACTCATTTATAAAGAAGCCTTTACATAGACTACAGATAGTAGTACAGTACAGTGAGCGCTTTACTCACAGGCCACGTATGACATCTCTTTCTCCAGGGTGGGGATGTCTGCTATGTTGATGTAGAAGAAAGGCCGTAATTCAGGAACAGAGACACCGATTCCAGGAAGAGAGACATTAGCCAGGCAGCAACAGCAATACACTGAGGGGAGAACAAGAACATAGGGAATGAAACATTTCCAAAAAAATGGAAATTTAAAATAAAAGGAAGCGACATTAGTATGATTATTACATCCTGGCTTCTAGTGCATGTGTGTTTAAGCTTCTCACCTCTGTAGCAGACCACACCCACAGGTGGAGGGGAGAAGATGAGGATCCGTTTCCTAAGCAACGCAAACTTCCACAGCACCATGATTTGCTCCCCGAAAAACTGGATGAACTGCGACATACAGCCGGCAGGGTGGGTGATCTGCAGAGGGACAAATATGTCGTTGTTGTTTTTCTGTTGTTTAAATCTGCCATTACCTACAGTATACATGTGCTCCACTGCTAACACACCTTCATTTCTGGGTGCATACAGCGGTTGATGGAGGTAACACTCCAGGTGGGGCAGGCGGTGACCAGACCGTTTCCTGCAGGGGGGAGGACGGCCTTCTTATCCTCGTAGAAGGCCTCCAGGGGAGAATACTGGCCCGGACTCTTCAGCTGGAGTCTAAGACGGAGAAAGAAAATGAATGTCAGGTTAGAGTCAATCAACCCTTCTTAGATTTATGTCACTAAGAAGATGAAGTATTGCTTAGTTGTATTTAAACAAATAACATATTCATTATGTGTCAATGTTACTTGACCATACATGAATCTTACAGCAATTATTTTTAATATAATGATACGAAAAACTGTAGTATATCCGAGAAAAGGTAATATCATTTACGAAGCCTATGTTTATATATGTTTTAATTATATATTGATTAATATTGATAGTGTCATACAACATAGGGATGAAAAGGTCAATCATATGCAAATGAAATTTCATTATGCACTAGTGCAATATCTAAATTACAGTGGGCTGATTATATATACAAATATTCATTATATATTAGTACTATTAAGCATTGGTGTTGCAAAGATTTACCTGCCTAAGAATCATTTTCTACATAATCAAACAAATCTTTGCTCTGTATAGATGTAGAATTTTTCAATCATTTTAATATATTTTTTAATAGTGTAAAAATTAAAACAATGATTATTCGTTTCAATATCATGAATCATATCTGTTCAGTCCTATTCTTTAGTGTATCAATATTTACTTAAAGTCTAAGTAAAAATAGGCAAAATAACAGATTATGTTTGGTCCGTTAACTATCCCTTGTTCTTACATTGCATAGCGGGATAATTTGAGGCTACACACATTACATAAATAAACATTTTCATTTTGGTTTAGCCACCAAAACCATAAACGCATAACATATTTATAACACCGTTTGAGTGGCTGTTAAAAAAATCCACAAGAACCACACATAGATTAGATTACCAATCATTCAGATCCACTAGTACTCAGCTGTAACCTGAGCCATATGTATATCTTAAGGGGAAACTGTGGCTGCATCAGATATTTATACATAGTCAATGATGAGATAAGCTTTCGTGAGAGGACCGAGGCAGAGTTACTGAGGAGAAGAGAGGCTGTCAGGGTTTATTCCACTTCCGTGCTTAGACTTCATACTAAAACTGCATTTAAATTGGGCTCCTGTGACGATAGCTGTAACCGGGACTCTGGGCTAATGTTTAATAGATGAGGGAACATTTTAACCAAGAGGGTAGGAGGTAGGAACATAAGGAAAAACCTGTTTACACAACCACAAGAAAAATAATAACAGAAATAGGGTGGTCGAAGGTGAGTGAATAAGGAAAAAACAATGAAAAAAAAGACTCATAAACACAAAGCATGTCTTACCTGACTTGGTTCTCCAGGAAGTGCATGTAGCGGTACAGCAGGGTGTAGGAGGGAGACAGAATTCCCACAGACTTCATCCTCGCTCCTCGCTCCAGCTCACTGTCCACAGGCATGTTAGCAAAACAGGCCAACCCAAAGTAACAGCCCTTACGGAAATATCTAGCCGAAGGAAAAACAGAAAATGGGAGTTAATGATTTCTCAAATCATAGATACAAAACAATTGCATAGATCAGACTTGTGTATCTCTTAACTACTAGATTTTAAGGCTGCAATCGATTTAATTATTTGTCATGCAGAAAAGGCTGTTTTCAGCCACTGAAATATTGATATTTTCAACTTTTCCCTATGTCTGTCTCTGGGCATTTTTGGCTAAATTGTTCTCTTTTTTTAGCTGATTAATCGATAATGAAAATAGTTGCTTTTTTTCTTGATTTCATGCTTCCTGACTGGTGTGGTGAGTGGGTGAGTGGGAGTACGTACATAAAGTCACTGTTGATCCGATGGGAACCACTGGCAATGGACTTGAATTCCACTCCGTCCAGGTTGATGTCGTGAGGCAGGCACCACTCCACCATATTCCCTTTTATTCACAAACACACAAAATAAACCACAGTTACTTCCCATTCTGTCCACTTTCATCCTGGCCACTTCCCCTTATCCTGTATTTTAGTCATGTAGGAGCAAAAAGTCAGGGACAGTGGAAAGCACTGACTCAGCTACTGTAAATATACACTGACCCCTTCTATGAAGCTGAACCACTGACATCCTGGTCTTGTTTGTTTGTTATATGGCATTGTTTACCTTCTATACCAGCTCTTGCATACTCTTTACAGTTTGTCAGCTTGCTAAATCTGGCAAGCCAGACCAGGAAATTAATTTCTTCTGGAAGGGTTGGCCCATAACAATAAGGGATATTTCACCACTGTGGGTTGTTAATATTGTTTACTAGCGTCTAGACATTTAAAATATGAGTTTACCACCCCACCTGCTGATAGCACTTCACGCCCTTAACCCCTATGACTCAGTATTAAAGCACATCAGACATTCCAAGATAACAATCATGGGAAAATCGTTTTAGGAAAGGTAGCTATGTCATTCACAAGTGAGAATTGTAAACAAATTAGAAAATATACATCTTGTTACAATATGATTGCTTACCTGATCTTGTATCAAAGGTAACCACGAAAACAGACACGATCTGGTCCTTCTCCTCCCACTGATCCCTCACCGAGAGGCCGGGGAAGGGAAGATTTCGATCTGAACCGAGGGGATCCGGGCGATGCCACCCGAGCCCACAGATCTGTGTCAGCGGGCGGCCCGAGTTTCCGTTCCCGCTGACAACAACAGCTGTTCCACTCTTCGTCGGGCTGCAGCTGATGGTGGTGTCGACGGTGCTGGTGCTCCACCCAGTACCAGTCGCGGTCCCCGACAGTGTGCGACGCCCGGCTGGCTGCGAACTTTTCTCCGCCCGGGCGTCCTCCTCCTCCCGGAGCGGCGGATGCAGCGCGGGCTGGGCCGCCTGGTTGGGGTCGGGCGGTGGGATCTCCTCCCAGTCCAGTAGCGGGGCTCGGTCCGACTGCTTCACCATGATGATACTTCCTCGGAAAGCGAGAAAAAATAACACAACAGTCCGCTATCCAGTAGAATCGAGCACTCTAAACGCTTCGCTGGAGCCGGATCATGATGTCCTGCTGCTCGCTGGGTTGTTTTCTGTGTATTTGTAAGCGTGTCACATTCACTGACGGGCTTCTTTTCCTCCGCCTGTCTCACTGTTTTGATGACGTAGCTGACTTCCGCCCACGTGTCTCTATTACTATTTCATACAGTGACCCAATTTTGGTTATGGGCATTTTATGCTGCCCATATAAGGCTTAATAATATTCAGTCGAATGGACATACAGCATAAACGTGCCTTTTGACTATTACGTAAATATTCGTGATATTTAGATTGTATCTAGTTTTACTTAAATTGTTCATTTTAGTGTTGTTGTGATAGAATTACACATTTAAATATTTATTCATATACCTTTTAAAGTTCTTATTTTGCTCGTTTTTAAAGTAAGGCTGTTAAAGTGGATTTCGCAATTAGCTGCCATTTTTAAAGTCAGGTGTGCGGTTTGTGAACAGTTCAGCCAATCAGAGAGGTAGCTGTGTTAACCCGAAGGCATAAACAGGAAGTCATTTACATACAAAGCGCGAAATTCAAGCGTGGTATGGCGGTGGGGGAATTCAACGTCTTAGTGAGTATAAATGATGAACACATTATCACTTAAATCACATGCTGAAGGTACATTTATGACCATATGTGAAGCACCTGTTGACATGTCAGAAACGCCTGGAAAATAATATCAAAGTGTCTCTGGAAAACTGCTTTTTGTTTGCCCTATATTTTGGTTAGAAGAACCTCAAGGAGAAAAGAGTAAATAAGTAAAGTGACATAATGATTTAATAATGGGATTTATGTTGCAGTCGTGGAGCCAACAGTTAATAATAATAGTAGTAGTAGTAGTAGTAGTAGTGTAGTAGTAGTAGTAGTAGTAGTAGTAGTAGTAGTAGTAGTAGTAGTAGTAGTAGTAGTAGTAGTAGTAGTAGTAGTACCAGTACCATACTGGATGAAGGCCTACGGGTTTAGAGACACATGTTTTCCTCTTTTCCTTAATAGACTTAAATGCAGGCTTTAATAAAGGTCCATCTTATCTTATCTCATCTTATCTTTACAATCTAATGCATTAACCGCCATTTTAAATATTATTGCTCTCTAATGGCAAGCAAATGCATGATTATAGAAAGGACAGCAACATGAAGACTGCTTGCTACCTCAGCACACAGCATGTAGATCTACTTTCTCTACTTTTTTTTTGTGAATGTCTTTTAATGTACCCTTTTTAATAGCAGATTTTACACACACAAACCAAATACAAATGTCTGATATTTGCACACAAAAAGTAGACATTTAAGTGTTTTCTATTCAGGTATTTTAGGGGAAACCTTTGCCAAAACTCCCTGGCCCTGAGCATGTCGATGTTGTTTGAGGAGATCAGCCAGCACCTGGACTTCTCTAGCTGTGGGGAGGAGGGCAGCAGCAGTGACAACAGCTCCGATGACTGCACCTTCAGGTTCCAAAGTCCTAGGATTCGAAGTCCCAGGATTCGAAGTCCCAGGATTCGAAGTCCTAGAATCGGCAGTCCCAGGATCGGCAGTCCCAGCTCTGCATGCCGGACGCCCAAGGTGCAACGCCAACGCAGCAGAAACGACACAATATGTTCCCCTTTGCAGTGTACCAGCCCCATACCTTACGCTTCCTGGAGGAAACTGAGGCTGTGTGACTCTCCCAGCACACCCAAAGTAGGCAGCAATTCAGACTGATTGTGATCTCAATTTTAAACCAGTTTTACTTAAGTGAAATAAATTGTCTTTCTCTTCCCCCCCTATAGAGCTTACTATCTAAGTCGTCCCAGCCTTGCTCCAGTACTAAGATATGTTGCCCTCCTAGGACCCTGCGTTTTGCCTCAGCTTCTGCCGCTAACCACATCAAAGCACCCCTGGTCAATGTTAATCCTTTCACCCCCGACACAGTCCGCAGGAACAGCGAGCAGCAGTGGAGGAACTGCGGTAGAAGTGATGATGATGACGATTATGGACGCAGGTAGCTACTGCTTTGTTGTAGATCTGTGAGGTTATGAATTGTAAACACCAGCATGACCCAACATTTTAGTCACAGATGGGGATTTGTTTAATGTGGGAGAAATGTGTAATTGAGAACATCACAGGGAAATAAATATGACTATTATGTTGTAGGTGTCACAATAAGACTTATTTTTAAATGGAATTGAATTGGTTGCTATAGATAACCCACAGGAATAACATTTAAATAGTTAGAAGATGGATAGATAGATACTTTATTGATCCCAATTTGGGAAACGATTGTGTTCAGACATTAAAATACAAATACTTAAAATACTTAAAGTGGAAAAGTTAATTAACAATAAAAAATAGTATATAAACAATATAAAATATTCTGGATAATAAATTATTCTGGATATATAATTCTCCATCTCATACATATGCCTGACTTGTTAATCCCTTACTAATGCAGTTTCTTTAAAGAGTATGTAAAGGCCCTTTTTTTTTTTCATCTTCCAGGATGAAACACAGCCTAACGTCATCTGAGGAGGATGATGAAGCCTTCCTCCCACCTAAGGTACAGCTATTTTCATCAGTGCTTTTATGGTGAATGTAACCCTCCCCTGTCAGATGCTTCAGATATGATTTCATCGTCAGGCTTTGTCATCTTTGTCCGCCTCTTCACTTCTTTTTCTTGTCCAAAATGACATGCTGCCAGTGCTACTTCCGTGATTTCTCTAAGGAATATCCAGCAAACAGAAAAGCCTGTCAGAATCCTCATCTCTGATGGAAGTGCTACCATATTTGGTTACCCATCAAAGAAAAAAAACCTGATTCTCCTCGCTGTAATGAAACTCGGGACTGCCCTCTGTGACGTGTGTTCTTTCTTTAGAAATTTCATTTGGTTTTTAACTCAAGGCCCTCCGTCTGTTTATCTGGCAGAGGCGAGCTATCCAAGCCTTTATGCTGTCACGCTATGAGAGTGAGTTCCTGGAGCTGGAGTGCATTGGTGTGGGCGAGTTTGGAGCAGTTTACAAGTGTGTGAAGAGGCTGGATGGTTGTTTGTACGCCATAAAACGCTCTCGCCGACCCCTGGCAGGCTCTACCAATGAGTGAGTCCGCAGCATGTCGCCCCCCTTTTATTTTGTACGTACATTGATCCAATTTATCTGATTGTTTTTTTATGTCTTCTCAGGCAGTTGGCCTTAAAGGAAGTGTATGCACATGCTGTTCTTGGGCACCACCCACATGTTGTTCGCTATTATTCAGCATGGGCAGAAGAGGATCACATGATTATTCAGAATGAATACTGCAATGGTAAGTTTCTCATTACCCCCAAATTAGGAAGACCCTAACACATTTCTAAATATCTTTAAGTCGACTCAATTAAATTGTGTGGATTTGATGTGGCAGGTGGAAGTCTCAGTGTTGCCATTGTGTCGAAGGAAGATCAGGGTGAGCTTTTTACAGAGGATGAGTTGAAGGATCTGCTCTTACAAGTGTCCATGGGGTTAAAGTACATCCACAGCTCAGGCCTCGTACACCTCGACATCAAACCAAGTAAGTCTCATTGAGCAGTTCTAGGTCTGCATTTCTTTTTCTGTACAGTCTTAACCAAAAAGTGTGCTGTGCTTAAGAACCGTCTCTTGTTTCAACTTTTTAAGGTAATATATTCATTTGCCAGCGTCCCAGCACAAGTGCATCAGGTGAAGGGGAGAGTGAGGAGGAAGATTACCAAAACGCTTCAGCGGGAGTCATCTACAAAATTGGTATTTTATTTAAAGTTGGATAACAATTTTTTTTAATTGTTGTCATGTTTTTTTTACTGTCAAGCCTTCTTGTTTCTGCAGGGGATCTGGGTCATGTGAACTCAACAAACAGTCTTCAAGTTGAGGAAGGGGACAGCCGCTTTCTGGCCAGTGAGGTCCTTCAAGAGGTAACAATGTTAAAGGAAAAGTTGGCTTAGGTTCTCAGTTGGTTGCACCTCAGTGTAGGAATTGTTTCTAATGTTCATGTCTTTCTGCTGATCAGGATTACAGCCAACTGCCCAAGGCGGACATTTTTGCTCTTGGCCTCACCATTCTGCTGGCAGCCGGTGCTCCTCCACTCCCTCTAAATGGAACTGAGTGGCACAGCCTTAGAAAAGGAGAGCTCCCGAAACTGCCAAAGGAGCTATCTGCTCCCTTCAGAGGCCTACTTCAGGTAGTTTAATTTCTAAGCTGATGTTCTTGTTTATTTGAAAACTATAAATGCCATGAATAGTTACTGTTTTTATATAGTGATAAAAATGACTTTTCACCAGCAGTTATATATTTTTTTTCTGTCAGTTGTTGCTGGATCCAGACCTGACAAAGCGGCCATCTGCCAGGGAGCTGTGCAAGCACCCAGTCCTGCGGGAGGGGAGGACGGGAAGGGTGGCCGCTCAGCTACGCCAAGAGCTCAATGTAGAGAAGTTCAGGACAGCCATGCTTGAAAGGTAAGAAGGAAAAAATGTTTGATAATTCTTGCATACCAGTTGAAACCATTCATTTATTGCCGTTTTCTCCTCAGAGAGCTCCAGGAGGCTCGTCAGGCTGCATTGTCCCCCAAGCAGAACCTCCCTCCAGGGTTGAAACTCGCTGCAAAGGTGGGGTCCCTACCCAGAGCACGGAGGCTTATTGGCGGGAAGGCGCCACGATCCATGAGCTTTGACTGCACAGGTTATTGAATCTAATGGAAGGCCCACATGCCAGTCCGAAATTAGTCACTTTCAGCAACCAGGCTGTTGTAAAAGGAAACCATGTCTCTTGGATAAGGCAGGGTGACCCTTTCCCCAAACGGCAAAGACTTTATTGAGACTAATAGAAATAAGTGGATTGACAGTTTTAACTCACATGTGGACATCATTGGTTTTAAAGGACTAGTCTGACTGACTTAAACACTTTACAAAGTGATTTTCTGGCAGTCGAATTTTAATTGGTGCAATGTACTTTCTTTAGAACTGTAAATAAACATTTTAATCTTTTATCAGTTGGATTTCCTTTTTTTTTTTCTTATTGGATTGAGCTTTGTAACTCATAGTTGTGTATTCTGTAACCCAGACAAGTACATTTGGAAAGGCTGCTGGAAAAGCCACACAGGGAATTTCCAGTGGCTTTTTCTTTTGTTATCTAGACCTGCAGCCAACTGTATGACTGTATGTGAAACAGTGATTGGGAGACTTGGAATTTAGGCTGAGACCTACGTGAAAGGTTATTAATGTAATAAATACATGTTTTAATGTTTTATGAATCACGTGCATAATTTAGGCTTTTCACAACAGGTCACATCAACCCAAAGTGGCATGAATAGCAGTAAAATAATTTTCTATCATCAATTTGTCTTATGAAGTAAAAACTTAAGTCATTAGATACTCAAAGATAAAGATGCAATCTTTCAAAGCAATTAGAGGAAGATTTTTAAATAACACATGTTACTTTTTAAGCTTTATACACAATGGGGCAAATGCAGTGGTGGAAAGTAACTAAGTACGTTTAGTCAAGTGCTGTAATTAAGTACAGTCTTGAAGTAGTTGTACTTGAGTATTTTTACTTAATGCTTCTTTATACTTCTGCATGACTACAAGTCAATATTTTACATTTCTCCACTACATAAATTTAACATTTAGCTACTATTCATAACATTTGACATAATGGACTAACTGCTTAAGGTACAAAAAAGTCGAATTCTATAACAAAAAGTATATTTTTGTATGAAAACTTTGATTATCAACAAAAGTAAAATGCTACTTGATCCAACAATAGTATCAAATCATTTTCGAAATATATATATATATATATTATATATATATATATATATATTATATATATATATTATATATAACAATATAACAATAAATCAAACATGGAGGCATTTTTTCTGTTTTACTTTGTATACCTTAAGTACATTTTGCTGATAAAACGGTTTTAAGGTTAACGTTATCGATTTAGCTGGGATTCTGTTTGGGACTGTACAGATGGCAAAGTTGTGAGAACTAAAAAACTAAAATGTTTTCGCCTGTGCTTGAAGGCATCAGGAGTGTGATTGGTCAGCCCCCTCCCCCTCTCTCTCCCCCCTCTCCCCCCCTCCCCCTCCCCCTCCCCTCCCCTGCAGCATGTTCAGATTGATTCAGATCTGATGTTATGCGGCTCGCGTTACACTGGCTGCTTGATGCTGCATCGCACATCCCTCTCAATGATCGCATCCAAAGGCGATAAACTGTTACTTGTAAAAAGTAAAAAAACTGACGTCCAAAGCCCAAGGAACGAATGTGAGTGAACTTATTTAGCAATCATTTCCAGTTTTACTTTTGTTTTGAGTCAACTTTCCGGCTCGAAAGTTGAAGTAAGCTAATGTAGCATAGATAACTTTAGTTAGCGTTAGCTTATCTTGCTAGCTTACCCGTAGACGGTTAACGCTGAGGGTTCTGCAAATGCTACTTTAGCTTAGTTTAGTTGTTTTTCGCCCTGGTTCTGTAGTTGATACGGATATATTATATAGCTGTTTATATTGCTAATGTAACCCTAATCATGCTTGTATAAATTAAACACAATCTAGAGAGGTCATCGATGGATGAGCTGGGGGACCTGAACAGTGGGCAAAACGCTGCCCTGCTCATGTGGGTCTTCCTTCAAGCGGACAGTAGCACCCCAGAGTTCAGTAAGGAGCTTCTCAGCCTCGGCAAGGAGTTGAATTCTTACAGGGACATCAACTTTAATCGCCCCTTTGAAGAAGATCTTGACGATGGAGAACTTGAAACTGACGGACACCTGCCCATCAGAGCTGCTCTACAGGATATTCTGCCTTCAGTGGAACTGCAATGGCCCAGTAAGTAACTAAATCAGTCCTTTTAATATGTACTAAGATCATATAGGGAGTCACTCATACTAGCACTTGTACATCTTTGAAATCAGCTGTTTATCTCCATGGCTTGTTTTAGGCTGATATTATTCTAAAGTATTATTAAGCATGTCCTTGTAAAGACAGTGTGAGGTGAACTCAAAACTTTATTTTAACACAATTGTTAACCCATGTAATGTTGATGTTATCCTACCTTATCAAAGTCAAAGTTACTGCCATTATTAGCAACAAAAGTGAAGGAACACATATCATGATCACTGAAGTGTACTGATGTTTATCTCGTCTTGTTTTCCTGCAGTGGGCTGGGCACAGGCAGCAGATTGTCAGCAGGTAGCAGAAGTGCTGAGGGGAATCGCCGACCAGCTTCAACAAAATGTTGTGAATCAGGCTACCCAGAACCTGAGCAGGAACATGTCCAACACCCCCTCTGAAGTGAGTGCTGTGAGCTCAGTACATGTTCATGTTGGACTGGATGTGTCTGTCAAAGATAATCATTTATAATCTGACTCAAAATGTGGTGTTTTTTTACTTGTAAGATAATGATTATATGTTGTTTAAAATTGTCCGGTTTACACTAGGAACATTTGAATGGAAGTAAGGTGGTTTTAATTGTATGATCTGTTACATATGTAACTTGTATATTTTATATTATTATTTCATCTTTTTTGTAGTTGCATAATGTATACTAGTACTAGGTGATTAAGACATGTGATCATGCATTTTAGCAACAAAAACAATTATGGAAAAAAGTGTGAGTAGTATTTTCACTACATATCTAGCATAGCATATTTATGATCTACTTTCCCTGCATCAGAGAACTGTTTATCTATTTATCCTTGGGTGAAATGAGGTATTTGTATTTCCTCTACATACTGTATGCACCATACACCAAGACAGATTTATTGTAAATGACTATTTACTTTGCTATAACACTATTCAGATTCAAAATGGTTTGTAGTTGCCCAACATCCCCAAAAACCTAAATGAATTTAATAATCAATGTCCACGTGAAATCACCTACAGCAAGCGTTTAACTAACGCTGCAAAATAAAAGAAGTGTGTATTGATTTCTGCCTAAATTGATTGAACACCATTTTGCTGTTTACATCAAGATGTTTGCCACGTGCCAAATAGAAAACCTCAAAAGATTAAATACTGAGATATAAACACACTAGTAATATTAAGTTGCATAGAAGTGTGTTTGTTGTTGCTCATTAAATGACCTAACGGTGTCGATCCTATTGTTCCTCTGTTTCCCAGCAGTGGACGGAGCACCTGAGCCGGGAGGTGCAGAGTGCGATGATGCAGAGCGTGGGTCTGCATCATCTCTCACGGGAGAGAGTCATGCTGGCCCTCACGCTCACCCTGGTGAAGGGGGTGTGTGTGCTGGCCCCTCAGCTGCTGAGAAGTCTGTTCGTCACCGCGCTGCAGTTCCTCAACCACGCCAGGGCTACAGAGGAAATGACTGAGAGACACTCGGCGGAGGAGCGCTGAACCTGAAACCAGTAGCTGAAAGGTGCTGAGTCGACCGTACAGTGAAAAACCACTTTTCAGAAGAAAGGGAAGTGACACTGAACTGTTTGAGTTTATTTTCATATTTGAAAACGGGAAATGAAATGGACACTTTCATTTTTCTCAACTTTGTGCTTTAAGTCTTATTGTTTCCAATTTAAGCTTGCTAACATGTCTTTATTTTTATACTTGAAATACATCATTATTTTTGTATTTGATTATTTTGCTTTTGGCATATACATGTATGGCTATTATTTAGTGTGATTTCATTAAATGTTTACATTCCCGTTACGAGTTTAATTTCAATCTAAAATTCTGTATTTTATGATAAAAAAAATAAAATGTATTGATATGGAAACGTTTAATCTACACAGCATTCAATCCAAACAACATATAGGTTTTCAAATGTTTTGTTTTATTATTTCATATCGGTGTATTGTAGGAAACTGAAGGTACAAAGTGTTGGACATCCATCCTGCTCTGCACTTTAACAGTTTCCCTTTGAAGCAGGCATTGTCTGAGTCCATCAGTATCACTAAGGTCACCACTGACTGACTTACAGGGATACATCCTTTCATAGAAGATGGTATCTGTTGTGCACCACATTTTTGCAGCCTTTTATAAGCTCTGTGATACAACTTACCGTAATATCCCCAAAATCATGTGATACTGCACAACTCAATGACACGAGTTCTCAAAGTGCAAGATAACTAATTTACTCTACACAGACTATGGGGGGGGGTCCGGGGACATTCCCCTCTAACAGTTCACATTTTGTTTAAAAACTCTCCTTAGCTGGTTGATATTATGGCAAAAACATCTTGTAACAAGAGGTTGAATTTGACTTCCAAAACAAATCTTTATCACAGCATTCTTTACGCAAATATAAAACCATACAAACACAATGCTGGTTAGTGTTGTTGAAGGACCCCCTTTTTGTTTTAATACCTCATGTTCTACACAGGGAGGGTGTGGGAATGGTACATTCCCAACAGGGCAAACAGTCACTGGTACAGATGCAATTGTGAATAAAAGTTGTGGCATAAGCGAGTTACATCATGAGCAGTAATAGTAAAGAACACTGAGGACTAAAAGGGCTCGGAGAAAGTAAAGACAGAAAAAAAACTGCAGAGAAAATGTGTTTTTTTTGTCTAAGGAAGCGTGGTAGCCCATTCAGCAAATTCAATGATTGGATGACGGAATCTATGTACTACAGTGGCTGACATTTTCTTTTTTAGCGAATGCTAACAGAATGAGGTGCAGTTCACACGAGGACTGGGGTATCTTTAGAAAGTACTAGATGACCCCTTACTGTAGAAATACAATAAGAACTAAGATTACTTGCTGTTTTCAAGTTTTTTTTGGATCTTCACAGTATATTCAAATTTGCATACCAATGATGGCAAAAGAATGACAGGCTGGATGTATCAGTTCCATACGTTCATCAATTCTAGGGCAAAAATGTTTAATGTTTGAATACACACAAATTAAAACACGCTGTGAAGTCATACAAATACGTTATGCAGATTGTAAAGAGGAAAAATAGTTGTAACCTAATGCGCCTGTTCTGTGTGAAACCGACACGTAAAATCAAATAACTGGTTTCCTCCATAGGTCATACATTTGTTATGTGTGAATGAGAGAAAGAATCAGAAGCACAGATAATGGAGGGAGATATTAGTAAGTGCTGTTTTGTTGCATAGAAAGGGAGAAAGCCGGAAAACCTTTAGTCCCACAGAAAAACAGGAAATGTTTGTTGTTTCATCAAGGAAGCGTTGTCAGTGGATTTTCAGTAGGTACACTGACTCAAGTGGTTCCAAAGAAAGAGCCACAGACTAAACAGAAACTAGCAGAAGAGGGATCAAAGTTCACAAACTTTCCAATCTGTGGCTATAAAAGGCTGGAGAATTTCGACACACAGTTGGAAGATAACCAAAAAGGAATAAAGAGAGGAAATAGGAGAACAGTGGAGTGCATTGTTTCCTCCTGCTGTGTTTGTGGAGCAGGACTCCCAGTAGTACGGTTGCAGATGAGATGTTTTCTTTTGTTGCTGGGGGTCATTTTCACAGATCTTAAACCTTCAAAAAAAACGCATTTAATACATCCAACACACTTGGCAAGAAGAGTCCCACCATGTGTGTACTAATACATTTATTTTTCCTTATCTTGTAATTTCATTCTCCTCCCCTGAGATGTGCTACTTCCTCCTGTAGCTGATGAAGCTGTAGGCCACGGCAGCAGCGAGCACCAGCGCAGCGCCTCCGTACAGCAGCAGCGAGAGCTCTGCTTCTGGCTCTGCTTCGGGCTCCGGCTGCTCTGGGGTTTCCTCCACCGGGGCTTCTACAGGGACCAATGCATCCTCCAGGACCAGGGGCTCAGCGGGCGGGGCCTCAGTCTCTGGCTGGGGAGGCAATGCGACGGGCTCCGGCTCTGCTTCGTGCTCCGCTTGTGCTAACGGGGTTTCCTTGGCTGGAGATGGGGGGGCCACCTCAGCAGGCACTGGGGCAGCTTCTGGTTCTGGCTCAGGTTCTGGTTCAGGAACAGATAAAGGTGCTTCTGGCTCAGAGGGAGGGGGAGCTTCAGTGACAGGGGGAGGCAGCTCAGGTTCTAAGGAGATGATGGAAGGCTCTGCGGACAAGCTTGCGGGTGTCTCTATGACAACCGGCTCCTCTAATGAGAGCAGGGAGGCTGGGGCCGTGGAGTCACCGTCGGCCGACTCTGTGACGGGGGGGGTCTGGCCCCTGAACTCCTCCCGGAGCTCGGCCATGTCGCTCTCCGTGCCCAGGATGCTCATCATGCTCTCGTCTATCGCTGCCACGTCCCCGCCTTCCTCCAGCAGCTCGGCGTCCTCGCGCTCCACGTGGACAATGTCCGAGTTCGATGAGTTGTTCTCGCTGCGCTCCTCGGCCAGAGCCGCCGCGCCCTCGTTGCTGTCCAGGCTCTTCACGTCTTCGGGGTCCATGGCGCTGACCTGTGCCCAGGACTCGTGGCCGGCCAGAGACGCGGGTAAGCTTTCCGTCTGCCACGAGCTCTGCCCGCTGCTGATCTCTCCGGTGCAGAGCAGCGAGGAGGGGGGGCTCAGATGGTCAGGGTGCTGGTCCCCGGAGAGGATGTAAATGTCGTTGCTGTCTTCAGCGATGATCACACCTCGCTCGTCCTCTGACTCGAGGCTGAATACTTCACCCTGGGATAGACAGAGACAAAGAGGATGTCAACATAATATTTTTTTTAAGAATTTTGAGTAATAGATGGAAAAGTTAAATGTGATCATCTGTATAATGCAACATGGCAGAGGATTTTTTCACCATGATGCTACTTTAGAATCATAAACTAAGTCAAACTAAAGTCACTTTTCAACTGACACTGCTTTATAGCTTAAGTTGCCCTTGTATGCCACCTAGTGGATTGCAGATATGTATCAGCAATACATCTGGAGCCCTCTGTAAAGCTCTCCCATTATATAACATCCATAATCATATGATCATTTGGGAATGATTGACTAACACAGAGGTCGACTTACTGAAGCAAAATATATTAAAGGAATCAAACGGTAGAAGTAAATACAGGTTTGACTTTGAAGGTCAAAAACTGTTTTTATCAAGTCAGAATATTACCTAAAACATATTGTAGCATGAGAGTGACCGTACCAGACATATCTTTCCACTTTGCTGAGTGTGCAGAGACGTGATGCAGAATTTACAGTATGTAGGCCAGCGAGTGTTTACAATGAGAGCAGGATGCAGGCTCACTGGAGGGCATATGTGTGAACACGCTGAGTGAATAAAGATGTTAATAAGACGTGGTGTGAATGGCACACTCGATTGTATCCTCTCATTGTCCAGCAACACCGCCCACACACAGCCCTGCGAGGCCAGGTTTAAACCGGTCCTCATTTTGGACTTGGGCACGTTAACATCTCTCCTCTTACATCACAAAAGGGCAGCCCATGTTATGTCAGAACAATCTGACAAAACGCACTGCACACAAATCATGACTTTTTTTAATCCAGCTATCCTACTTAATGCTACACCAACAAGGCTAATAGCCATGCTAGCAGCTTTGTGAGGATGTACTCTAGCCCAGCAGTACTTTGAGCTAAATGCTAACTTCTGCATGCTAACATGCTCAAAGTGACATTGAAAACATGCTAGTGTTAAGCAGCTATAATATTTAGCATTTTAGCATGCTAACATTTGCTTTTCTAAACACAAATTAGCTACTGTAAGGCTTAAGGGAATAACATTAGTTTAACTTATGTATTTGGTCAAAAAAACAAGTATTGGATGCAATAAATCATTGATCAAATATCCTTCCAATATTTGTTAAATACTTTAATAAAAGGAATTTAAGGGGATCATTAAAGTCTGTAGGATTCATCCTCTGGGGAACATCTCAACATAGTTTCATGGCAATCTATCCAATACCAACTAGAAATACAAATTGGCACAGACAACATAAAAATCAATGATCTGGTTTAACAGGGAAGAAACTGGGTTGAAACTACATTTTGGATCGGTCGTAAGCAAGCTTCTCTGTTGCATGTCACATAAGGTGTGACATGAATGGTCAAGATTCAAACAGAGGAGGGCGTAAAGGCGTGTGGGTGCAGCAGACAGAAAGGTTCTGACAGCAGAGAAGGCTACAATGTCTCATCTGAGAACGTGAGGGGGTTATTATGTTCCTGTCCCAATCTGCATGTGATCCACACAACGTTTAACTTCCAAGACAGCACACAGTATATGCAAACCATTATTGACCTATGCCAGTGGTTCTCAAACTTGTTCTGTCATTTGAACAGGTGGGCCTTTTCAAGCCCCACCTGTTCCTCATCGCTCCAATAAAATGGTAGGCCAAGCTTAAAATTGTCAAATGTATCGTTCTATAACAGGGGTCTCCAACCTTTTTTAGGATGATAGCTACTTTCAAAAAATAAAACAAGTTGTGAGCTACTTTTACTCCTCTTTTTTTGTTTTTTGCAGTGTATATATTTAGCACATTTTAACATTATGATATGCTTACCTTTAACCTTTGTGTGCTGTTTGGGTCTGTGGGACCCGTTTTCAGTGTTTACTCAAAGAACATGTATGCAATTTAATTATTTTAAGCTGCTTTATTTGGGGGTAGACCTCTCCTCCTCTAGGGGGGTCTGGGGGCATGCACCCCCAGGAAGATTTTTTTTTAAATGTTGAAGTGAAATGCATCAATCTGGTGCACTTTGAGCACAAATGAATTTCTGGATACAGCTCTCAACACTCAGATGAAAGGGAGCTGTATACTTTTCAATAATCCAAACATCTTTAGAATATGATCACAACCAATAACAAATCATTTAAACTTGTTTATTCTTATCTTATGTTACCTAGTTAGCATTCTTTCTTTCTATTTATGCATATTTTACTAATCACTCCCCTTTTAAACTGTTTATTTTTTATTTTACTGTCCTATAGTACACATTGGAATGATTTCTTACTTTATTTTTTACAACTAGGCTATATTAAATAGATAAAGGTGTGCGCTCTAGCTCTCTCGCTCTCTCTGTGTCTCGCTCGCTCACAGAGGCTGTGTGCTCCTCCGTGGCGATGACGGCTTGCGTTAAAAAATAATAATAAACATAGGCCTATTTGTAAAGTGGGGGGACACAAACGGGATTTCGAAAAGTGTCACGGTTAAACTCCTTATGAAGTGGTGAGGTGCCGCTCCACATTGCTTTTCTTCCCGACTGCAACGCTGTTGTGTGTGTGTGTGTGTGAGAGAGAGCGTTTCACATGTTTGTATGAAAGATTTTTACATATGTCTGTAAATGATTTTGGTTTCAGTTGTGTGTGTTTGAGCAGGCTCGGATTGGCCATCGGGAGATTCGGGACTTTTCCCGGTGGGCCGCTGGCTCTGGCATAGGTGGGCCGTTGACTTTCACAGCGCCGCTGCGCCGGTAGCGCTGTGAAAGTCCACCGCCGTTGCGAGTCTCCGGCTGTAACAGTCCACTACCGCCCGCGAGGACCCAGGTTCGATTCCGGCCTGAGGTCCAAAAAATGTATTTAAAAAAATAAAATAATAATAACAATCTCCCGTTCATTGCGTCCATTCGCGACCCACCTATCAAATCTCTGCGCCCCACCAGTGGGGCGCGCCCCGCACTTTGTGAAACGCTGACCTATGCAGAGATGATTTTTAAAGGACATGGTCAGGCTGTGAAGGTTACTTTCCTTACAAGGACACTGGGCCAATGCAAAGGCAGCTGCATCCAGGGAGGCAGGGTAGAGATTAAATCTATCAGCACTCCACCGTTATCCAACATTTGCTTCCTCCATAAGCTGATTTGCATGTGGGAGAGCGAGAGTGTTGCACAAAAGCTTCGCTCTCAGGTTACAGCCATCAGCCGGACAGAACAGGACAGGGATGCCATGTGGTATCAAATCCACAGCTAAACGTCACTGGCGGTATTCAGGAAGAATTACTCATCAATCCTTCTCCTGTATTTATAGTCCTAAGTTTCTGTCATGAATCAGTGATATAATACTTAAACTGACATTAACCCCTTAAATCAGGTTAGAATTGACTAACACAATGACAATAATGTCGTCAGTAAAAAATACAACAGTTTCCCAACCTATATATATATATATATATATATATATATATATATATACATATACAGTCCCAACCCGTAGAGCACAAGCACAAACGATAAACCATTTCTTACTTCAAGTTTTATGCACTTAGGTTCTGATCTTCGTTAAAAATGTATGCGAAAGAAAATCCAAGTTCCTTAACAACAAATACTCCTGAAAACCACTTTAAAATCAGCGTCAATAATTTAGAAAAGCATAAATACCGAAAAAGATGCACCTGATGAGACAATCCACTGTCTTGATTTAATGCTCCACGTTGCTATGTTGAAGCGGACTGAAGCTTGGAAACACACTTAAGGTGTGATACTGTTGATAGGGGTGTTTCACACATCTCCACCCTCGCCTCAAGGAAAACACAAGCTATATAAAACAAGTTCACATTCCTGCTGGGTACAGCCTACCTGTCTCTGCTTTACCCTTTTTTTCTTGCTCATCTGCCCGAAAGATCATTTAAAACTGAAGCTTTCTTGGAAAACACTGAGATGTTTGAAAAGGAAACCAACTGCCTTTTTGCGACACACTTACGAGTGCTTGCTACATTGCCAAGTGACTGCCACATACCGTCAACATGCAGCATCCACTTGCAAATCCAAACATTAGATGTTACAAAAGGCACACTTCCATACAAAATTCAAAACCACAACACGGCAAACTTTTTTAACTGATTTTTTTATGATAATGCAAACCATTGCATTTCTAGTTTGGGTTAATTTTCATGAAAAATTCCCAGGCTTACACATGCTCTTCAAATTTACAAGGATTATGTCATTATGTCTTAACGGACAAGAGCTGTGAGAGGTCACACAGCAGCCGACTGAGAGGGACTGCTCCTCAGCATCTCATTGTTCATTTAATGTCACCCAGAAAGGCTATGCAGGCTACGGCCAGTCCCATTTGACCCTGAGCCAATGTCACTATTTCATCCACAAATAAAAATGCTACTAACACAGTATTTATTAAAATGATCTTCTTTCAACAATAGCTTTTGACTCCACAATGGTTAAGCAAATACTTTTTGATCTTTTCTCTTTTTCTTTTGTTAAGGAATAAATATTCGTATTGCAGATAGGACACATCTACAAAAAACTATCAACAATGTAAATATAAATAGGATTACAAAAATACAAACACTGAGTTTCTTTTTTACAGATTTTTTTTTTTTTTTTAAAAGCAGGCTAGATTTGTTGTTTGCATATCATGTTAGGGAGCTACATTCTTTTCAAAGTCACTCTTGTAGAGCTATTCACCTTAATCAAGGAAACTGATCACTCTATTTATTTTTAATCACAATGCGCAATAAATTCCTCCATCCTTATTCTAAGCAACACACAATGTCAGCTTGTGTTAGATAGAAAAGAGAACTTTAGGACAGAATGATTTTATTGCATCTTTGCACAGCCATGGGCAAACTGCTGTTATGTGTAGCCACACTGTCTGCATCACTAAATATTGGTTTTTGCCGCCTCATCATTAGTGTTGTGGCAGCAGTGAGACTGATGGATATACGGAGGGACGGAGAGGATGGATGGGTGCCATGTTTGAGCGCTGGCCGTCGGCCATGACGCTGCTGCTGTACAAGTTATTAAGAGAGCTACAAGTGGGCCAGTCCCTGGTGATTATGTTTTTGAAAGGATTATGATGAGTTATTTTTGGGGGCTTCCTCAGTGTGCTCAGGCACTCACAGTGATGCACATACCCCACCTCAGAGCTGGCGAGAGGGTGGTTACATAACATGGGGGAGCACTAGTGTGGCTGCACAGTGACGTGCCCTTAAAGCACCTTATCTTAAAAATATCATCACCAAAATGCATCTTGCTTAACTAAAACCAACAAAGCCAACATTCAAATTGTTCAAAATGATCTGAATATTACAATAAAGTGTTAACTTAAACTTAAAAAACAAATACATTTTTTCTGAAAACATGACAGAATCCATAACCATAATATGTGCAGTGAACATAGTTAATGGTTTTTTTCTTATCTATTCCTTAACATTTTGTATTATATTTGACTCCATCGCTATCACTATTGTCTTTTCTTACCTTCGTTGTTTGTGTATTCTGTCTTCTGTTTATGCAAATGGCGAAAATAATAAGATAAATGACTGAAATAAATAAAAGAATCATCACTGCAACTTCCCTGCTTTCAGGCAGCAGCTATTGCCAGAATAACACCGAGGGCCTGTTAACGTTGCTTTATTACCTTTGAAGATATGCTGCTTTGCCTATCAGTTCATGACCAAATATGCAGTAAAAACATGATGTATGACTCCATCATCCCTTTCTCTTTGCTAAGAGGTGAGGTGTAAATGTTGGTGTGCTACTTTCAAACCTCAGGAGTAAGATTACATCACGCTCACAAGGACGGTAATATGAAATGACTGTTGTCCCACCAAGCAGTTTTCAGTGTCAGACTCTGAAGGACAATTGTCTAATTCCTCGGAAAGAAGAGACCACGACAAGGACAGACAGACAGGAGACAAAATAATAGAGACATCCAAGAGAGGACGTTTGGTGTTCAAGACACTACAACCACCTAATTCTGCTCTCCAGTTAAAAATGTGTACTGTAACCCCTCTTTTTCACAATGTCCACCATCATGTAGGCCATTTTCTTTTTCTCAGCCCCTTCCCCCTTGACCCCCCAATCACATCCTACCCCCCCCCCGGCTTTGTTCCTGCCAAATGAAGTGTACACCACATTAGGGTCATAATAATCCTTATTGTATTCTAATGTATCTAACAAAAGGAATTACAGGAGGCCCCCAAACCTAGCGACTTCGCAGGAAACTGACCCATACTAACATGTGCGTTTAAGACCTGAAAAATGTCGCAATGGATAAAATATGATAACGAAATCATGTTCATGCGCTCCATCTTCTGTTCTCTTATACGAAAGTACTTGATGTTCCTTGTTTAGTATCCATTAGCATTTGTCTGTTTTTTCGCACTACAACTCGACATTTAATGGAATATTGTGCTACAATTTAAAAGAACAAATAAGCCATACGCTTTTTGCATGCATGCATTGTGAAATATAGCAAGATAGGAGAGACATATATAGCGGAAAAGAGTTTGTCACTGCTGCACGGTCACTCTTTCACAAGGACGCATAGATCCAGACCAATGAGCTCACTCTATAGCTGCTTCCTCGTCACCAGTGTATCCTACCTCAATGTGGAGTCTCAGAAAGCCTGGGTCAAACAGCGCAGTCCTAGCGATGGAGTGGCGAAACAGAAGTGTGCATGCAGGCGGCTGTCAAACTAATGGAGATTTTACTTTGCTCTCACTATGCCCACCCTCATCTCTCACCCCTCCCTCTTTCCTATTCCCTCCCCTCCCATCGCCACTCTCCTAATGCAATCCCTCTCTCTCGCTCTCTCTCTCTCCTCCTCTCTCTCCATCCCTGATCCTGCCCCCGATCATCCGTTGATCCCCCTCCTGTGACGTAACAAGAATGGCGCTTTGTTTGGAACCGAGCATTATTGTTCACGTTAAATTGCACAAAACTGGGCAGAGTATCATCACGGTGAGGTAATGGCGACCGGCGCGATGGTTAACGCGTCGAGTCACGTGACCCCGTCATCAGCCTGACCTTCATAGGGAGCCATCTGTGACGCAGTGCTCCACTTATTACAACATTGGAAATCCTCTGTATGATTAATCTAAAACATGTTGTAGCTGAAATAGTTGCATGTGTATGATGATATAAAAACATTCCTGCTTTCCATTCATTTGCATGAGTTAACAGCACACTGGAGATGCTTTATATGAGGGCCTTCTCACCTGAGGTCATATCACAGACTGTTCAGCACCATGAGCAGAGTTAAATACACCTTCATAAATATGCACATATTTAATCTCTCCTTATAAGAACAAGCAACATAATATATAATAGAAATACAGTTTTTGGATCTAAACTGTGACTTTAGGTCAATAGATAGATGGTAAAGTTGTGAATAACCACAAAAGGAGAAGGACAGTGATATATTTGAAAATATTTTACAGTTTCAGCTTTTAAAATGAGAAGATGTTTTCCTTTTCATTTTAAAAATGTATAGTTTTTTTTCCTGCAAGTACTTTTACTTCTAATACTTAAAGTACATGTTCCTGATCATGCTTACATTATACTGATCATCTTGCTTAAAGGTGGGGTAGGTAAGTTTGAGAAACCGGCTCGAGATACACTTTTTGTTATATTCCATGGAATGCTCTTAACATCCCGATAGCAATGAATATCTTAAGTGCTTTGACAAAAAATACATAACAAAATGTCATCTGTGGAAGCCGTAGTACTGTAAAAAGCACGACCAATCATTTTTAGCCGGCTAAAATAACTGGATGGCCTACCTGCCTGTCAGCCTTCCATCTGTGCACAAACTTATCTCGTGCCCTCATTGGTCATGTGCGCGTTTGTGTGTGTTGGAGGAGGGGCTCTGTGAGGAAGTGGCGGATTTTTTCCGGCTGTGTATTTTTAAAATCTAGCGCACTCGAGCTGGTTTCTCCAAAATCACCTACCCCACCTTTAAGTTACATTACATTGCATTTAGCTGACGCTTTTATCCAAAGCGACTTACACTAAGTGCATTCGATCAACAAGATAAAAACTTGAAGAAAACAGAATCATATAAGTACATCAGGTTTCATAGAGCTAAAACATTTCAAGTGCTACTCAACTGGCTTTAGATAAGCCAGTCCTTTGTTAGTATATAAGTGCTTTGTTAGCAATTCTTTGTTAGTAATTCTATCGCTCGAAGTGGAGTCGAAAGAGATGAGTTTTCAGTCTGCGCCGGAAGATGTGCAAGCTATCTGCTGTCCTGATTTCAATGGGGAGCTCATTCCACCATTTTGGAGCCAGGATAGCAAACCGACGTGTTTTTGCTGATGGGAACTTTAAGCAATATTTAATGCTGTATAATGCAGTACTATTTTTACATTGGAGTATTAGTAATTAAATTAAAGGGGACCTATCATGCAAAATGCACTTTTTGATGTCTTTTATACATAAATATGTGTCCCCGGTGTCAGGGAACTCACAAAGTGTCAGAAAACAAAACCCTCTCTCTTTCCTCCGTACCCACATCTCTAAAAAGAAAAAGAAAAAAGGGGGGTGCTAACAAGCAGATCCAGAATTTTCGCTCCTATAACGGCATTGGCGACATCCGGCCGACGTGACACGTCCCAACCTATCGTCTCCGGCACACGTGACACGTCCCAACCTATATTCTCCGGCACACGTGACACGTCCCAACCTATCGTCTCCGTATACAGTCGCAGCTGTGTGTCTGTGTATTCAGTAGGGTGTCTGCTGGAGGCTTAGAGTAAAGTTGATATAAAGTTGATTTTTTATTTATTTATATATATATATATATATATATATATATATATATAAATAAATATAATGGCACTGTTCTAGCGGTAAACACTTAAGAAAGAACATGTCAAGCTATGTGCTGTATCAGAAACAATACGCGGCATGTTTTGGGACTAATATGCTGTGTGTTTACATTAGCAAGCATGCTAACACTCAGAGCTAACCATGGAGCTAACGCTGTAGGCTACTGGAGAGAATATGTGTAACGTAATGTCCTTGTGTTAAACCCTGCGAGAGAGAAAGGTTTGAGCTCCATACTGTTTCAGAAATAAAGCTTGAAGTGGTTAGGAGCATAACGTGGCATTTAATTACCGCAGCGTTTAGCTGAGCTTCTCCCGGTAGAAATCTCTCTCTAGCAGGGGAACGCTGCGTGACGCTACAAGGGGGTGTGGCTAGCAGCAGACGTTCAATTTAAAGCAGAATCAGCCTGTTTGCAACAGGGCTGCAAAAGAGGGGTATGAGCAGTATGATGCATGGCTACAATGGGGGATCTGTTTGGTATTTCAAGCCCCGGCCACACGAGGGCGATAACGGTCGTATCTGCTACAGTTCACTATCAGATAGACGGTTCGGCCACACGAGGCCGACATGGAAACGCAGAAAAACGATAACGATAACGGGTCCCAAGGTGGGTAGATCTGCAAACGAAACGCTCTGGGGGGGCAAACGGCTCCGTGTTTACGCCTATACGATCATTTCCTGATAACGTTGAAGCAATAGCCCCGCCTCTCCCCACCTCTCCTGCTCAGAGATCAGCTGCTGGGCTGTCAGAAGAGGGGGAGGAAAAGAGAGGCTCAGTTTTTTATTATTATATTATTATATCGAGTCGTTATTCATTTGTTTTAAAGCTCAATAAATAACGAAGAAGACCTCTGACCGGCACTTTTCTAATTTTGTCCGGAAGATTTAAACTTTAACGGACATGTTGACCGGCGAAAACAAATCTAACTGAAACTCTGCCGCACGGTCCCCTCGTCCCTTGGAAGAGGCGGAGAGGTGGGTGTTTTTCATCTGCTGGTGGACTACCGGAGAGATATACAGCAGGAGCACACGCTTGCCTCGGGGAGGGAGAAAAAGAGCCAGAGCGTCCACAGCGGAGAATAAACAGAAGGGCAACCATGGCAACCATGCGCGGGAAGTCTTCTTCGCTGCTTTTGTGGCAGGACTACAGCGCCACTTACAGGCCTGGCATATGTACTACAGCGTCTCCAGTGCTTTCGAGCGGTCTCGTGTGAACGGACACGTTTCTGGTGCCTGTTGCGTGTGGACGGAAGACTTTTTTGATAACGATTGCGGTCCGTTTGCGTTATCGTCCTCGTGTGGCTCCAGCCTTAAGCAAAAAATGTCACAGACATCTTTTGTATAGGTATGGCCCTACAATATATTTTTCCAATATAGCATAATAGGTCCACTTTAAGTAAAGGATCTGAATACTTCATCTACCTCTGTAAAGCTAGCTCACTGCTGCCCTCCTCTGGCTAGTTTGAGTTCTGTACATTTAATTATATGTCATATAAATATAGTGCAATTATGTTTCCAAATAATACAACACTTTCAGGTGCCAAAGTATTAAAAGAAAGGTGACGCATATAATGGTTTTCCTCCATTATGTGTTAAAACTCACCCATCCCCCCTGCTGCATGATGTAGCCTGCTTCGTCCTCCTCTAAGAAGCGCACCCCCAGCTGTGAGAGAGTTTGCAGCGACTCGCCCTCGCTCTGTAGAGCCTGGAGCAGCACAAAAGGGACGAGCACCTTGGAGAGAGGAGTAGCAGTTTAAGGGAGAGGCCATAAAGAAATCAAAGCTGTAGAGACACAAAGTTAAGAGACATTCGTAAACCTCAGGGGGACTCACCTTGCTCCAGCCTCCCTCTGTGTATGTCGAGAGATCCCGCGTCGCGTCTCTAAATCTTTCGTAGTCCACAGGCCTGAAACACACGCAGACATCATCTCTGGTAAGGATTACATTTAGTGTTGAAAATGTTTAAATGTACCTAGAATAAAAAGAGTTATTGTTAAGCCATCTAATACTTAAGATCCTAAATTGACTTTATTGTTCACCTTCCAAAAGCTATTAAAAAAAAATCCACACCTTCTTCCAGGTTCAAATTGTATTGTTATGTTACTGTATGTTCTATGTCATTTGCATGCGTTTGTCTTGTAACGGGAATGTATGCAATGCTAAAAACGAACAAAATAATTGTTTATATTTACATATCCATGAAAAGCGTACAAGACCTGTTAAACTCTCATATAAGGCTGAACAATTATTAGAATGTTATCTAAATAGAAATATAAGAAAGAAAAATGTGTCGAATAAAGTAAAATAAAAAGTACCATGATTATTTTAATGTTTTTTTAAAATACAAATTAGAATAATGAAAGAAAAGTTGTAATTTCTCGAATATCATGAGTCATATCACAATTGCAATATTACATTACATTACATGTGATTTGTTGTTGCATATGTTAAGCCAATAACATCAAGCAACAACTGTCGGCTTGTAATTGAGTTCATCTCAGTACATTTAGAAATGAATCAAAACCTTTTCAATCAGTTTCATGACACAAAGTATTTTCCAATCTCTGCTAAAGTTCAAACATTCATTTAAAAGAAAACTACCTTAAGCAACAGGTTAAGAATATTGACTCTAAGATTCACATTTATCCCACACGATATTAATAGTGTGAATAAAGTGTAGTGAGGAAAAGAGCAATTATTGGATAAGAAAGTGTCAGTGTGGTTGCTAAACCGACCCAGCAATTCTGTTTCTATATGAAATATATATCTTGGATTAAGTATTTCTGAGCAGTCAAGACAGGCAGTGATCATCTCAGAGCATTGTTCATCTGCACTACTTTTGTATATATTATACAATCCATCATGACAGTCAAAGAGTTGACCACTGACCTTTCGAGGAGTGTGTGTACGGCTGCTGCTAGGTGTGTGTCGAGGTCTACGGCCACCCGGTCTCCCACGGCAGCGAGGCAGTCCTCTACAGAGGTCTCTGGGACGGTTGGGTTAAACACCAGCGATGTGTGACGGTCGAAGCCTGATGTGAAACAAGCTGCTCCACACAGAGGGGAAGGATGACTCAGATCATGTAAAGAAATGATTCACATTGCAGGAACAAAAAAAACGGGTGGTTTGCTCCATAAATTAAATGCACATCAACACATACGCTGATGGTTAGTCTGAAGTCTGGGTTACTAATGTGACTCCAGTTCTCTGAGTAGTAAATGAGTGTCTATCTGTCAATCAAATATCTCACCTCGTCCTTGCTACACATATACAAGGAAGGGTGAGTGACTCTGACTCACGCTTCTGAGAGAACCGTGGTTATGTAAAGAAACCAAAGTCCTCTCTCCATGCATACATTTCATGTTTTACATTCACAAAGATTGAACTTTGGATTCCACTACACAGGCAGACACACGGTATGAACAAAGAATGGCGCAGGGAAAGACAACATGGAGTGTGTGTGTGTGTGTGTGTGTCCACTTACAGGCAGCGATTTCATCTTCCAGTTGTCTCAGCTCTTCTTCATGGCCTTTTGTCAATGTGCTACTCTCGCTGTCAATCAGAGCATCTCCTGAGAGAGAAAGACACATGACATGAACCAACGGCCACACAGACTCACTATTCCTAAATTCTATACAAGATACAGTATATAGCACTTTAAAAATAATTTTAGACAAACACTAAAAGCCACATACACTTGACTAGAAATATTTCATTCTCTTTTGTGCTTTCTTCTGCAGCTGTATTATATCTGAAATGTTATCAAATCTATCAATCAGAATCAAATACGTGATTTATCCCAGAAGAGATTGGGTTTGTGAAAGTGGCTCCATTTTAGAAATAAATAAGTAAAATAAAAATATTTACATCAAATATATTTCCATTAAGAAAAAGTTTAAAAGTTAAAGTAAAAATGTGCAATTCAAATAAAAAATATATATAAAGATATTTATATTAACATAAGACATTTAAAGTAAAATAACTGACATTATTGGATTTGATTATAAATGGGATGTATATGTATTTGCTTGACTCATAAGGACAGGTTAATGATGCCTGCACACTTGGCATGACTCTAAACACAGTTTGCCAAACACAGCAGTAGTGCATGCGTAAGGGGGGGGAATAATGTTTGCATGCTTACGTGCAATAATGTACCAATACTGGTGTTCTTGTGTCACATTCATTGATCATGTTAAAAGGAGCAATGAGTTGGATATTCTTTAAAAAATAAGGTAAATACTTTGCTCATACATAAATTACGCCTTTCAATTATCGCTTATGAACCACCAGATGTGTGTAGTGGTGAGACCCTGCAGCCCTCTGCCTTGATTTTCTCTTTTTTGGGGGGGGTTTTGGGAGGTTTGTGTGTTTCAACCTCTAAAAAGAGGTAGCCACCAAGTAACAGATCATAGACACGCATCCAGGAGGAAGCTATGAAAATAGCAGAACCAGCTGTGAAAGAATTTAAAATATTAGGGCGAAAAACCAGGCGGGCAAATCTTGTTTCCAAACTCAAATGAATCTGAGGTCATAACTGAACCTTGTTTCACCAGGGAAAAGAGGCTCACTTTGAATGTCGCGTGTACAAACTGCAACCGATATTCCTACACATTGTGCTTTTAAGTAAATTATTTACATGATTCAGTCTGCACTGCTGGGGGAATGTTGAACCATGTGAGAGGTGAAACCGACACAAAGGCTGCTGCTGTGTGACCATGACTTTAAGTCACGCTAAACACATTCTGAATGTAGCTATTTAGCTTGGGAAAATCCAGCAGTCATTTGATAAAGAAGGGTGACACTGCTTCATTACACACTCAACCCAAAGACATTGGTTCTTTCTACTATCATGGAACTCTTTAAGAACAGCTAAACTGGGGACGAGCAGCCAATAGAGGACGAAACACGATGACCTTGAAGTATCATTCTTAAAAGCTAACTGATGTGTTTTTCACTGTTGAAATGACAAACGGAAGGAAGAGGAGGACGCTCAGCAGACCCCTTCTCTATTCTCTCTGTGTCCCCTCACCCTATAGGAACGCCCCGAGGGCCACTGTTGGTTTTTCCTGGGCTCGGTGCTGTTTCAGCGTTCAGCCAGACAGCTAACCGGCCAACTATTCTGCTCTGGTTCAATGGCGTGTGAGTTATCCTGCAGTGATTCCACATGACAGGCTGTCAGAAATTGGACCGGGTCAAGCGGAAAGCAGGGATCAGCCACTCATCTGCCCTCCTCCGCCCATTCTGAGCACGCACACAACAATAAGGGACCAGAATTAAAGAAAACTTGTTCTTTTTAACATTTGGCGCTACGGTTTTCTTTAAAATAACACGTTTTTTGGTTGTGCAGAGGGAATGACATGCATGGCATAAAATGCTAACATTTCTTATATTTCTAGGCGTGATGTTTCTCTTTCTCTAATACATCATATTTGTTTCCTCATTAAAATGTCTCAAAAAGTCTTCACATATTTATAAAATAACTACCAATGTGACATATCTCCAATTGTGAGACAAAAACCTCAAAACTATTTGTTCAAACTCTGTTGTGTGTCATTTGTATGCTAAACACAAATGCTACAAAATGGAAAACAGACATGCGGAAAGCCTGGGGCCAAACTTGCAATAAAAGTCAAACCAGTCTTTGCATCTCTGGACACCATATTGGAAAAGTTGAAGATGAGCTTACAGGGAACCTCACGTGATATCTACTTGTCTAAAACGCTGGGGACTCCATAACTTTCTTTTTAAAATTACACACAAGTCTCTTACAATGTGTCACAGAAGCAGGGGCGGATCTACCGGGGTGGCATGGGGTGGCAACTGCCACCCTAAAAAATAGCCTTGCCACCCCAGTTGGCAGCTTTGTTTTGAAATAAAAGTTGTGGCTCATCAGACATTTATGAGAGAAAATCCCTAATGTCCGAGTGCAAGTGAATGCAGCACAAGACGCGAGCCTTGTAACCCCTCCCCCGGCCCTGGCGCGAGCGTGGAAATGTGATTTGCGGCGATTTCATTTGAACGGGACGGCGAAAAACATTCCATATATATATATATATATATATATATATACGAATCATAGACTGTATGTATATATATATATATATATATATATATATATATATATATATATACATACAGTCTATGATTCAGACCCAAGTAGATGGAAGGAATGAGGTATTTGCGGTCTACAATGACAGAGAAGAGACAAGTTTGGCTATACTCAGCATTGAATCAAAACGCACTAAAGCTTTGGATCTTACTCATTTTGTGAGGCGTTTTGCTGAACAAGATGCTAATCGCTGCATTCAGCTGTTATAGGCATGCCAACTTGATGCTCTGCTCACAGATGACTCGATGAGCATAGAAAACTGTTAAGATTATGACCTTACGTGTATAAATATTTTTTCTTCTTTGTGGGGGTCTGCCCCCAAAAAACTGTTTTAAGTCCTGAGAAAGTCAAATAAGACGGTGTGTAAAACTACACTGCCCAGCCAAAAAAAAGTAACCACTTTGATTTAACTAGGCCAGTAGGTAAGGACTTTCAGTTAAAATATAAATATTGTGGCTTTCCAAGTTAACATTGATTGATATGACTGCGATTAAATCAGCATATACTTCCGCCAGGGGATGCCACCCCTCAAAATCTCCTGCCACCCTCTTGCCACCCCATGAATATTTTTCTAGATCCGCCCCTGCACAGAAGGCTAAATGGAGCTAGAAAACAGGTGGCAACCTGCCTACACACTCTGAATATTCTTTTTTAGCCATGTGCACACAACTCTATTCGTGTGCTGTGTGACTGCACAAGTGTGAGGTTTGCCTGAGATATGTGGCACACACACTGCACAAGTGAAGACACTGTGGAGAGGTCCACAACCTTGGCAGTAGCTACACTTCAGTAATGAGAAGTGTTTCTTTTGGGGACATTGCATTTCTGCATTTTCAGACTGAATCAATACCTTAATCACACTAAACTACGTTAAGAACCAAATTAGCCGCTAATCTAAAGTCTTTTTTCTCACCTTGAACTGTGTTGCGTGCCTGTGATCTATTAACAGGCAGCATTCCCAGATAGTTGAGCACAATGTACTTGGTTTCATAGTGGAAACCCTCAGGCACAGTGGCAGTGATGGAGGCAGAAGAGGTGGGGCCTGAGGTAGCCATTGAACAGACGTGGGTCAGACTCTCAGGCACATACGTTGTTACAGTCAAAGCTGGACGTCTCACCTGAGGGAAAAAGGAGCAAGGAGGAGGATCATTTACTTTTTATTTAGACAATCATGATTGAGGCAGCACAGTGAAATCTGGCACCCATTAATAAAACATGATCAGTGTAGAAAAAACGTCCTGATGACATCTGTTGTTGGACTGTAAAACAGCTGTTAGGTAGATGACTGATTATAAATGTCCTACTAAGTGTATCATAGCATGATAGCACATTATCCTATGCCCTTTGTGCCAGGTGGACATCACTTGTCCATCTGGCAAAGGGGTGATAAAGCTTCAATTGATCATGTCGTTTTTGCTTCCTGCATAATTGATAACTGATAACAGAGAGGAAGATTGAACTAAAACATGCCTATCTCACACATGCAGGCTATATAACGTTACTGTACATACATCATGACACAGTCCACTTACATAACACACGTGGTGAACAGTGGGGCGTGAAAAGACCTTCAACAAAAGCCTTTACTGAACAAATGTTTCCAGTCAATGTAAATGGGTCTGTTCTATACTGTTACGTTTACTGTGGTTTTCTGGATATTAAACCACCGTTTAAAACCTTACCGACTAAAGAAAGGTTGAGTTTAAACGCTCACATTGTCCTCCAGAGGGGAGGTGAAACCATGCGGACCAAATTGTCAAGTTTGACAAATTAAAAAACTACAACTTCCGGATTCAACTGTCAAAATAAAACCTCTTGCTGGCTAATGAGGAGTTATACCAATGTATGTGCAAATACAAATATTATAACTTGTTGAATTATTATAACACAACTAAATATTTTACGTTTGTCCTTCATGTTTTCAAAGTGACAGCATGGACCCAAAAGAATAGCCAAGATATTTGCTCACTTCATGAACCAGCCATTGCTTGTTAAATAATGATCTGTCTAACGTTACCGGACAAATTACATAAGAGTCCGTTACACTTAAAAAAAGCCGGGTTTTCGTTCCTTTTCACCGAAACACCTCGGCACACACGCAAGCTATAGCTAGCTTGACGTGACACGCTTTATACGCTATTTTGGAGACGCAAAAAACTTAAATTTAACTTAAATGCAACCAAACTGGAGTCCATTTCTTACCGTCCTTGGCCAAAGGCAAACAGGTGCTGACAAACGACAAGTTGAAGGAATATATACGACACAGTCCCCAGCAGCAGCAGCTGAAGAGGCACAGCACCACTGGCAGCAGCACTAGCACACGGTGTGCTTTGGAGAGAGATACAAGCTAGCGAAAGTACAGCACCAACCTTCCTGCCATACCTTTCAAAATAACACCCTCATTAGTGGCGAACGGTCCTACAATTTTTTGAAAAAATAACACTGATAAGGTGACTTAGCTTTAAAGTAAACGTGTATGATATTATGAATTGAGAATGAAGTAAGCTTTCCAGTGTATCCTAGCAACTGCACGTAAAGGATATGGAAAATGACATCACGGTAATTAAAGCACCTTTCAATAAACTGAACTTTTGCACAGTTTGTATCCATAAACATATAAACCTGAACAATTTAAAATACCATACAATATATAACGTATGGGATCTTGCAATTATATTTTTAAAAACTGCCAGAAAGAGTGCAGACGACCCCTTGCATAACATCTTTAATATTAGCATTGTTAAAATAAATATCTCAATAGTATTTCGTGAATCATTCTCTATTTTTGTTATAAAAATTGAGAGGGGAGTGGCGCCCCTATCTTGAATAAGTGTATTATTTTGAAAGTTATAACCGGATGTTGTTTCGTGTCTTTAACCCTAGCTCGACGTGAATGCAACACGAAAAGGAAAGTGTTTTCTCCCAACTGTCAGTGTTTATCTGCACCGTACAAGTGTTAGGGAATACTTTTTGCCCTTTTTTGACAAACGTTAAATAAAAATAATAACATATTAAGGACCAGAAATGGCGCTCACCGATGCTGACGTACAGAAACAGGTAAAGTAGACAATTTTGACTCTGAACTGTCAAGTTTAAAACTATTTATCCCAGTGACGAAGTTATAAGTTAAGCTAGCTGTAGCTTAACATGACAAACATTAACACTTGCTAACGGGCTAAAACTAGCGTCAGTTGCTAAATCATTATGCACAAGCTAACAGTCGTTAACTTATGAGGTTGTTACTAAACTCCTTTACGTGACACTTTATTTAGTTAAAATATGGGTTATTTAAAAGTGTTAAGTGTTGTAAAAAAAAAGCAAAACAAATATGGTAATGTTCCGTTATATATATTAGGGTTAATATTGTAGTGCTAACATTATTTAAAGTATGTGTTTAAGTAAGTATTGGGTTTTTGCTTGGTATGTAGCCTACTTGCATTTATAAGGTTGACATAAACTTTTTGTGACTTCAACATTTTAACAGACTATTTTGTTTTTGCAGATCAAGCACATGATGGGCTTCATTGAACAGGAGGCCAATGAGAAAGTTGATGAAATTGATTCTAAGGTAAGTCTGTCTGTCTGTCTGTCTGTCTGTCTGTCTGTCTGTGATGTTTGCTGCATCACATACGTGTGATGTTTGCTGCAGGGATCACAGTCACTGGTCTTGTCATACCCATCTGTTTACAGGCGGAGGAAGAGTTCAACATTGAGAAAGGGCGTCTGGTGCAGACTCAGAGGGTGAAAATCATGGAATACTATGAGAAAAAGGATAAGCAGATTGAACAACATAAGAAAATGTGAGTTTTCCGTCATTTGTTGTCAGTTTGGAAGATAACTTAATTGACCAAGGAGTTTGAGTAAACCCTTAGCAGAGAAAATCGAATTTACCCATTGGCCCTTTTCACAATGTTTTACTTGAAAACTTGAGTTAGAGTTTAGGTTTTTGAAATCAATCAAAATAAAAACTTAATGTCAAAGAGATAGACCTCAAGTCTAAAATCTTTGACTCAGACATTTTACATATCTTAACTAATATAAAAGCTGTGTCAACAAATCAGTTTCTCACAAGATGAATATATATTTGTTCCTCCTACAAAGTCTTTTAGTCACTTTGCTCTGTTATTTTGTTGTTTGATAAAGTCAGGGTTTCTCATTACAGTTGAGCTTGGCTACATATTTGTAACTAAATCTCCATAAGAGCATGAACATCACCATATCTGCTGTGTAAAATCCAATTGTGCCGGCAAGGACGTTTTTTAATCAATGCAATGTGACGACTGGGTATCTCTCTGAACATCTGGATTATAGGCGTGCAGCATTTCATGTTCATGTCTGCAGATAAAATACTCCCTGACCTTTCCTTTCACTCCCACAGACAGATGTCCAACCTGTTGAACCAAGCAAGGCTTAAGGTGCTGAAGGCTCGGGACGACATGATCACGGTAAAATCAATATGAATATTTTACACAGTTCATGTTACACAACTGACACATAACTTTCTCACATTTACATTCAGTATATTGATAGATGAATACAAAAACACATATGATAAGGTGCATGAGTGCTTATGTTTTGTCCTATAAAGATGTGATGAGGTGAATCCAACTTTGCAAAGTCAAACTAAGAGGTTCCTTGACAAAAAATATATTTTTCTCTTCAAATGTTGTTTTAATTCTTAGAGAATTTTAGAATTTTCTTGTTTTTGTCATTCTCGTAAATGAAGCAAACTGATTTCAGAGAATATCCAGATAATATTATTTAAATAATTATATTATTATTTACCAACATTGGTCCTTATGTGCCATCTTAAAATAAGAGGGTTGATGAGCAATGTGACTCCAAAATCTAAATGAATCAGGAAAAGTTTTTGTTCCTGTCTTCTTGTCTCAGGATTTACAGAATGATGCTCGTCAAAGACTTGCAGAGATTGCCAAGGACCCGGAGAATTACTCTGTCCTATTGCAGGGCATGTTGCTTCAGGTAAAATCCCAAACTACTCTCCTGTTGGGAGGACACAGTTGAGTCAACAACTTAGCGATTTGTTTTCTGAGCCTTTTCTTTTCAATTTTATAGGGATTCTTTCAGCTACTGGAACCTAAAGTGACCGTCCGCTGCCGACAGCAGGACGTAGAAATGGTTCAGGTGACTATAGTGTGCCATGTGGTGAATATTGTACCAAGTATTTTGAAAAAGCCAAGGTTATTACAACTGCCTTTGCATCTTTTGTCACATTCATGATAGTCGCTAGCGTTGTTTTACAATTTTATGTTTAAATGTTTCGACAGGAGGCAGTTAATAAGAACATCCCCATCTACAGAGAGGCGGTGAAGGTCAACATAGTCGTAAAAATCGACACAGTGCGCTTTCTTTCGTCAGACATGTGAGATGATTTGATGTACTTTACCATCAACTCTATTGAATGTTTTTTCCAGAATACTTTTTGTATGATGACTATGATTCAATGTGTCAAGACAAAGCTTGACACATGCTTGCTGTTAATATTTGTGTCTACTCTTTGTTCTAACAGCTGCGGAGGGGTTGAGGTGTATAACGATAATGGGAAGATCAAGGTTTCCAACACCTTGGAGAACAGGCTGGAACTTATTGCACAACAGGTAGAGCATATTTGATTTAATCTTTATACACAAACCTTTAAAGGTCCCATGTCATGGCCATTTCTACTGATCATATTTCCATTGTTGAGGTCTACTAGAATACATTTATATTGTGCAATTTTCCAAACTCACATTGGTTTCTCATACAGCATCTCTGTATATTATGTGTATTCACTCTCTGTCCTAAACGGCTTGTTGGAGCTCCTGCCCCCCCCCTCCCTATGAGCCCACTGTGCTCTGATTGGTCAGCTCGCCCACTCTGTTCTGATGAGTCCACCACCGTTACAGCGGAACATCAGTGATTATGTGTTACAATGGCGTTAGCAACCAGGAAAGGACACCAGTAAGGACAAACAGATGAGAATGCTGCGTGGGGTCTGGGTGCCGTGTTGGCGGGACGTTGCGCGGCTCGCTGCTGCGAGGAGCGGACAGTGTGAGCTGGGTTCATTTCCTGCTTGCTGCGTGGGGTCTGCGAGACAGGGTGAATGGACGTGGGAAGGGGGGGTGCTGAGGGGGCACCCTCAGCACCCCCCCCCACATCCCCAAACGCGGCGCACCCACAGTTTCGCCGCTGCGAGGCTCCACTAGCACCCCCCCCCCCAGCGCGTCACAGTTTTGCCGCTGAGAGAGTGTGTGTGTGTGTGTGTGTGTGTGTGTGTGTGTGTGTGTGTGTGTGTGTGTGTGTGTGTGTGTGTGTGTGTGAGGAGCTCCACGGATTGGTCCATTTGGACAAATGGACTGTGTTAGAGTTTTACTCGCTACAGGGTGTACTTTGAGGGTTTGTGACTTTGCACACCGTTTACATGCATAAAAACCTTCATAACACACAAGGGGACGGGTAATAACCGGAAAAGCATGACATGGGACCTTTAACACATTTTAAATGTAGTTTCTGCTGTTTGCCTCTGGAGGGCAGCACATTCCTATACTTTATTTTGGAGTTACTTTATTGAGCAGTCTTTTTAAGCATGGGGAAACACTGATCCTTCTTTTTGCTTGGATTGTTTTGAAGGCAAGTGGATTCATTTCGATCAGTTATTGAAACTTTATTGAGCTATGCTATTTTCCAATTAGAACTCTGAGAACACACGTCCCTACCTACACACTGCATCCTGTTAAAAGTAATTGTATAGGTTAATATTATTTTAAAGGGGCCTTTTTATGCTCATTTTCAGGTTTCATATTTGTATTTAGTGCCTCTACTGTGACATGCTTTAATGTTCAAAAAGGTCTTTATTTTTCTCATACTGCCTCTTTTCACCTTCTGTCTGAAACCAGAGCCCAGTCTGCTCTGATTGGTTATCTGTTGTGATTGGTCAACTGCTTAGAGATATCCCACCCTTATCACGTACAATGTGTTGGAGATTAAGCCAAGTGCAGTGTTAAATAGTGATGTCACCATGTCACGGATGTAAACAAAGGAGTCCAATGGAGGCGTTTCAGGCAGAGAAACTCCCACTGGAGGGAACTTTGGGATTTTAGCCTTTGTAGAGCGTTACACACAAACCTATTCAACACACTACAGGAAAGAGAAACGCCCCAAAAAGCACAATAGGGCCCCTTTAACATACTTCCTTTTGTCTGCACAAATTAAAAACAAATATGTATCACATGACTCAACCGTCATACAGACATTTTATAAAAGTAGTTTATAAAAAAGGTGATAGTGTTATTTGTTTAGTGTGCTTCCCTCAGCACAACTCCCATAGAGAGAAGACGTTTCAATCGGCAAAATGTTTGTCTTTTAGGAAATTACCAATATGATATAGTTATTTTCGGTGATTGTCATGTTTTTTGACAAATGTATCCATATTTCCTCTTTCTAGTTTCTCGTGATTACTTATTTGTGTCCTCACTTAACACCTAACAGATGATGCCTGAAATCAGAGTGAAGTTATTTGGGGCCAATCCAAACCGCAAGTTCTTGGATTAACGGTGGATTTGAGGAAGGCAGCGAGGACATGCATGGCTGGAATAAACTGTCTGAGGTGAACACAGACTTTCATCTTACTGAGCGAGAGTCCTCACAATCACCCACCACACATTAAGGTCAAAGAGAAACCTGGTTTACTCCATGGGATGCTACTGATGTGTTCATATATCTTTTTATTTTTCTACTAATGGACTGAGTAATAATACAGCACATGCACTACAGGGAATGTCGTAAGGACTATTTTAAATTGCATTGCAAATAAGTTTTCCTACTGTTGGGAAATGTTACTCTTTACTACTTGATCAATGTGATCAAAGCTACATATTAAGTCCCCAAACATACTCATTTTCATACTATAATGTGTGTGATTAACTGGTATGTTTGCCAAATATCCCTTGTGTGTGCATACGGACAGCAAAAAGGCTGTTTACCAAAGTTGTGAAGCATTTAACATAAGAAAAAAACCAAAGAAATAAATGTATTTGACACAAAGTAATCCGCATGTATGAGATATCTTTATTTACAGCTTGTAAACAAACATTTTACTCAGGCAAAGTTCACTCTACAATGAGGAAAATGTAGTAGCCTAGGTATACTAGCGATATCAAATTGTGCCTTGCATTAAAAATGTAAAAAAAAAGAAAAAAGGAAAAAGCTTTTAGTGCCACCCAGTGGACTTACGGAATGGCAAACAGTTGGCAACACAACGTGCCATACTCCCTCAGTGGGTCTAACAGAAAGAATTGTCCTCGCTAAATTGGACCAAATCAATGTTTCAGCACCACCAATTCCACCGAATCCATTTAAGACTTACAGTTCTGATGCTTTAGAAACGTACAGCAGTGATAAGGCTTTAATTGCATTTTATTTTAGTGTTTGTGTACACGTTATTTGAAGCAATGTATTTTAACATGTAGCAAAATGAGCTCCAGGCTTCTTGCATGTTTTATTTAAATCCTTTCTAGTAGGGTTGCAACGGTATAGAAATTAAAAAAAAAATCATAGTGTAACACAATCATATTATTATTATTGTAATCATCAGTTACAGTACAGATTTATAACGATAAACGGAATTACGAACCTTTTAACAAAAATAGCATATTACTATGTTCTCTAAAGCATGTTAGCAGCACTATAGCATGTTAAAGCAACTACCAAATAAAAGATAGCATCATCTGTTTGCTTATAAAATATATATCCTATTGTTATTATAATAAAAAATGTAGCATTGTAGGTGAGCGAAAGCACAGTCAGGCTGCCCCTGTCTTTACATTTTACTCACCCTATTGTCAGTTTGTTTCCTTGACACTGTAGATAAGCAAATGCACCTTGCATAATAACCGTCACTTTTCATACAAAGGTAAACCATGAGACCGTTGCAACCCTACTTCCACACTGTGTAGAGAAGAAGAAGGCTATACGAGACAGTGGCAGTCTAACCTGTGACCTTTAGGCAGGAAGTGAGCTGTGAGTTAGGGGTATATTGTATGCTAATGCACAGGATTAAAGCATTACCATCAGATTAACAAATTACCTTAGTGTTTCTGGCAGCCAGCACCTCCCAATCCACTGAGGGAATGCAAGATTACAACTCCGACCTCACGGATGGAGTGTGAGGGACGCGTAACAAGCTAGGCTGAAGGAGATTAAGCTCCCTTTGCATAGAAAACACATGGAAATCCAAATGATTGGCATTTAACATCAAATTAGCCACTGACAACAAACCGTCATGACTTTTGATAAAGATTGAAATGAGAATTGTCACTTGCATAGAATGCATTCTCCGTCCTGACCTTTATAAACGATCAGATTAGTAGGCAATTAAGTTAGCAGCCTCGAACAACATGCAGCAGCCTCTTATCCTGAAAGAATAATCTCTCTCAGGTGAAAGGAACAGCTCCAGACATATTGCGGCAAGAACACGGAGATAAACCCGGACACTTTGGGACACATACCCTCAGATTAGTCACACACATACACAGGTCCCTGTTTAACCTACGGAACCCCTTTGACAGCATGTAAGATCCTAGAGAAACATGATTAGAGTGAACCCTTGGGTCCACATATTAGTAAAAAGAGCCTCTTCATATTGTAGACCATTCCTCGTCCTTTGGTTAGCAGATGGTGGCCGTATTTTCCCCCTTTCTGTATTCACCTTTCACTCAGTTGTGTCATTCATTTGTCACAGAGACAACAAAAACCTCCACCTCCAATGCCAAGCAATGCTATCCCAGCAAATCTAGCAGCGTCTCCCCTACCCCGAGAAAGTAGACACCCTGCGCAATGCCAAACAGGGGAGCAATGACCAAAGCACGACATGTTGCACCCTTCAGGAATGCTGATGGGCCCTCCCGCATCATGATGCGCCTGGAAAAGTACACAGACAAGAGGACCGGATGAATGAAAGAACAATGCTACAAGGCTCCTACACTCATGAATATTAAGGCAAAATATGTTTAGTTAAAGACTCAAATCTTACTGCGTGCAGTCAACAATTCCTTTGTACGTATCCTCGCCCGCCCCTTTTTGCAAGGTCTGCAGACGAGTCTTGATGACTGTAAACAGTAAAAACACAGAAGTACAGTCAAATCAAAGACGTCAGGTATAGCAGGATGGGGCCAAACAATTACAATCACAGGAGAGTTGTAAATAATGCACACATGTAGTGTAATGATAACCACATTTAAGAGGTCAAAATTCTCCTATTCACTCCCTAACTAAAAAAATATATATATTTAAAAATGACCATAGTGTAACTGCAGCTGGCAGTGATGATAAATGATGCCAAAGTGTCTTCAGACACGGCCAATAACGATATATAGTTTGCTAACATTAGCTAGCCTTAGCAACCATAGCTTCTGGTCATACTGAAACAAGTGAGGCTGTTTATCTATACCTTTGTGTGTTATTATTTGTATTTTGTATTTTCATCTTTTAAAAGTTACATCGCGAACTTGACCAAATACAAAAAAAAGTCTTGCAACTTAGACTTTAACATCAATGACTTGTGGCTTTACTTTGATTTCAGAGTTGACCTTGATACCTCTCCCTAAGACCAAAGATTTAAAAGTATGATATTTAAAAAGTGTACAATAAATCAATGAATTTCTGTTAATTTCCTGAATGAACAAATGTTAACAGTATCCATTCCCTAGAAAGTCGACACTTAATTCCCTAGATCTCCTTTTTGAACCAATGTCACAGCTTCCAATTAAGTTGTAGGAAAGAAGCACAGAGAACTTAAAGTACGTTATTGAGCAATTGTTGGGGAAAAGTATACCACAGAAAATTAAGTTTGAGTACAAGGTGCTATACAGTGGTAAACAAAAAAACTAAACGAATTACAGTATACAAAACCGATTGTTGCAAAAATGACTTTAGATTTGGTGAAGAGCGGATCTTTACTTTTCTAGGACTCTGAACTAGAAATGTAGGGCTTGTTACGTGACTTGGTAATTGAATGCAAAATACTTGAGTCTTACTTGGGACTATTTGGGAACAATGACTTAGCCCATCTCTGTACTTTACCATATTTCAATCAAGCATTGCAATTACGACTGTTGATACACATGCCATCTTTGTGAATAGCAGAGGTGGTTTCATTCTGCCACTCACCATCCAGTGGTGTAACAGCCACAGCTGCCACAGAGCCTGCACCGCAGCCCGCCATAAACGACTGCCAGAATGGCGCCCGGGCCTGCACATCACCCAGTTTTTCACGGCCCAGCGCGTTTAGGTTGGCAAACAGCGGGAAGTAGATCATTGAGAAAGGGACATCTCTAAAAGAGATAAACATGGGATGAACTAAAAATAAAGAGGTAGAGTAGAAAAGCTGAAAGAGAGAAATGGCTCCATTCAACCGCAGTAGGCCTACAGCAGCCAGACATAGCTGCAGGCATCCATTGATTAATTAGAGTTGATTGGCGGAGGGGCCAGGAAATACGACAAACGCAGTGTAAGTTATGCAATGAACAATCGACTTGCTACACTAAAGCAGTGATGATTGGGTTGAAACAAAGTACAGTCCAAGCCGTAGCACACAAGAATCTGCGCATGGTCATGGGGGACGGATTATTTTCCAAGGTTTAAAAATGTCTGGAATAGTTCGAAATGGATATAACAATATGTCAAAAGTTATTGAGAGTTTGCTTGTAGATAGCTCTAGTTAGCTACAGACTAAGATAGCTCTAGTTAGCTACAAACCTTTAGTTAGCTACAAACTTCTAGTTTGTTAGCTACAAACTTCTAGTTTAACGTGAAAGTATCATACACATTTTGTTCAGCAAGATAATCTCGACAAATGAACACTACTTTTATGACGTTTGAAACATAACTGCTATTGCTAGAAGTCAAACGAACACATGACGTCAACTTTATCACCACTAAGCTAAAGGTGGACTTGTTGATGTTTAGTGATTAATTTAGTGATTTAATTATGTTTAGACGTCACCTTTAGCATCTTGTTAGCAACTGCCTTTTGTGAGACACGTAAAAGCTTAACATTTTACGAGTGAGTTGTTTGATCACATTATCTATCTTGACGAACAAAACATAAACATATCTTAAACTTGGGTTTAACACCGACCTGATTTTAGGCATCTGAACAGAAATGCATACATGCATGTACATTTAAAGAACAAAAAGTAAACACATATTCTGTATTGGGTCTGGTAGTGTATGTTTACATATCTGTATACCTCATTAAGGTGGCTCCTGCCCCCCTGTAGAGTCCTGCCAGTCCTTTAGTCTTTAGCAGCTCCGCAGTGATGCCCATGGCCGAGGCCCGAGGTGGAGGGCTCGGCCGCGCTGGCGGGGGGGCGACCAATGTTGGTGCTGGACCAGGGGCAGCAGCCTGAGCTGGAGTTGGGACAGGTCTCTGGGCAGCTGATTGTCAAAAACAGAAAAAAACTGGTTAGAAAGCACATGCAGGTAAATGTCATTGTTTAGATTTAATTTCCAGATGATGTGCAGCCTTTTGCGCTTACATCAACGTTGACACACTGCTTTTTGGTATTTGTACCAAGGAAAAACACATGGTGAAGAAAAAAACATTAACTCCAGTGACTCACCAAGCCTTCCTGCATCCTGCAGCTGGATCTTAAGCATCTCCATGGGAGTGGTGACGACCACCTGACAGGTCCCAGCCCCACAGCCTGCCAGTACTTCCCCCCACAGGGGCAGATACCTGGAAAACATAAAATAGTGACATAATAGATATGCTGTAGGAGTATGCTTCTGTAAAAACACACTTTGAGTCCATACATTGATTTATAAAAGCAAGCACACAAGCTTCAGATTTTTTTGGATCACTTGTTCCCTTGCCATGTTTTATGAACCAAAGCACCGCACAATACATGCTTATCAACACCTTTTTTCCTCTTTTTTTTGCAAATTTCATTTCTAAGTCTAAGGTCTTAGACTTAAATGCTTAAAACAAGATTAACAAACACATTTTACCTACATATAAAATGTGTAAGAAATGGGCTGTCACAATTTTAAATGAACGCTACAAGATTATCTTGACCAAGATGACTCACTTTAATAAACTATATCAATATAAAAAATGTTCGCCAATATCACCATAACCCTATGTAAGAAAACAGTATCTACTATAGTGCAAAGTTGGTTGGAATGCTTTTTCATGTAGCTTCATTATATGTTGTATCATCGATGGGCAATAATCAATGTACCCATCTCTAGAAAGCTTCTGCCTGAAGATGTCATTGGCAGCCAGCTTGATGGCTTTCTCTGGTGTGACCAAGGTGAGGTTCACCGCAGCACCTGAAGAGACAAACACGCAGATGTCAGTGACACACAACAGATTCCACTCAGGTACACAAATAGAACCAACCCTACACAACAGCTTACGGCTCAGGTCTAACCGCTGAACAGATGCTCTTATTTTGACAATAAGATTGAGTGGCTCACAGGACCAACAACATCGTAGGACGCCAGTTTAAGCTCGTAGTCATTTAAAGCACAGTTGTAGGGTTGTTTGTCTCAGGGATTAGAAATGCAAAAAATACCTCTGTAGCATCCAAAATAGCCTTCCGAGCGCACCGTCTTTGACAAGCAGTCCAGCCTTAGAAGACAAAAACAAGGCGATTGACATTTTGTCTGTTTCTCAGTGAATAAACAATAAACAAAACAGAATCATATATTTTATAATCCCTGGTTGAAAGTAACTAAGTGCATTTGTGAGTATTGGACTTAAGTACATTTGTGAGGTACATGTACTTTACTTGTAATATTTTAATTGTATGCTTCTTTATACTTCTACTCGGCAGCAAATATTTACTTTTTACTCACTACATTTATTTGAAAGCATTAGATACTAGTTACTTTTGCAGGTTTATAATATTATTACAAAAATGCAATCCACTAATACACTTTAATGCAGTATTATGGATGGAGATATATGGCCATTATAAAAGTTATCTAATTAGAAAGAAAAATCCCAAATATTCCATATTCCAAAAATTGCCACTTTTTTAAAAAGATTATTTAACTTCAATTATTGTATTACATTTATTGCTGCATGTATGTGTTCATCACTTCAATGTTGGACTTGGTAAAGGTGACTTTACTACACTATTTGGTAATTTAGCTTATAATACCATAATGTGTGTTGATTGAACAATGAAGTAGCTGCAAATAAAAATACATATAATTATAGATTATACAAGGCTGCTGTCAAGTTTCATATGGAAAATATCCACAAAACAAACTTGGAATAATGACCTACACTTTAACCAAGATGTTACAAATACTGATTATTAATGCGTCCAAGTTCCCCTAGCAAAACCCCTGAACTGCTCGTACAGAACTGTAGGAGCAGCTCTGTGAAATCTAATTTCCATCTCTGACTCACAGCTGAAAACCACAGTTTAAAAAGTGCTGGTTAACACAGGATGGCCACACCCAATCAGAACGATGCCCAACAGATGTGCGCAGTTATAAATTAAGGGTCTTTTAAGGACACAGAAGTCTTTTATTCTGTAAATCTTGAATTCGTGTCAGATTAAAACTTCCTCAAAATAGATCTGGTTTTGTTTAAGTTACTATAGCAACCCAAAATACACAGTCATTCCTCTGATATGAGCGCGTGAGTGATTTTGCACAAACTCAGAAAAACAGAGCGTTCAAAGATGGGATGTCAGTGTTTATTTGTTCTGCTCCACCCTCTGAGATTCATTGGGAAAGTATGTGGGTCAGTTTCAATGGTGTAAAGTATTGAAGTACATTGACTCAAGTACTGTACTTAGATAATATTTTTGAGGTACTTGTACTTTCCTGAAGTATTTCCATTTTATGCTACTTCATACTTCAACTCCACTACATTTTTGGAGGCAATATTTTACTTTTTACTCTACTACAGTTATTCAACAAAATGAGTTACTAGTTACTTTACATATTCACATTATAAGCTAATACATAGTATACATAAACTAATACAAAAACTATGACATAAAAGTATAGTTTGAGGTATGGAGCAGCAGTATACAAAGTCATTAAATTAGCTCCACCTTTACCAACTTTGATGAACACATTAATGCATGAATAATTGTAATCCAGTCATTGAATATATTTCAATTTAAAACAGGCCATTAGGCACAGTAAGCACTTTAAGTTTTGGTACTTTAACTACATTTTGATGTCAATACCTTTGTACTTTTACTCAAGTAAGATTTTTTATGCAGCACTTTTTCTTGTAACAGAGTATTTTTTAAACTGAGTATTTCTTCCGCCTGAGCATTTTTCTTTACAGTTTAGAAAGTTAGATATGCAGAAGAAAGATGTCTAGGTGTCTTTTGCAATTCCCTGACTCAAAGTTTAATTTAGAGGCTTTTTTGTATTGTTCAGGGATGCTAAAACATAAAAAAGCATTTAAAGCTCTATATTTGCAAGTGTGTGGCAGATCATTTACAGTATTGGGGTTAACTCGGGTGAGGGGAGCCCTACTCACATTCCTTCGTAGACTTGGACGCCCTGCTGGTTTTGCAGGCGGGTCTTGGCCAGGTCAATAGGAAACACACATGTCACACCAACCAGGCCTGCCACGCCCCCATTAATCAGCTTAGCAGGGAGGCTGCTAAAGGATCAACACAGACACATGCACACACGCATGCACGCATCCACGTAAATGCAGTTGCCCACACAAAGCCACGCAAACACATCCATTCATGGACCAAGATACAAAATACAGACACACACACACACACACACACACACACACACACACACAAAGAGTGTAAACGCTAAATCCAGCAGCTGCTTCCACTTAGTGAATACAATTTGATCTGTTTTCATTAGTCTAAACAAACACGTTAAACGTACTTACCTAACTTGCTTCTCCGCCATCCTGCTTGTGTTTGGGCTCCAGGCCCACTACTCCTCCTCTCCTCTTCCTCTCTCCTCCTCCTCCTCCTCCTCCTCCTCCACGTACCCTTCCTATTCGTCTTCCCTTTCCTCTTCCTCTTCCCTCCCACACTTTAGCGCAGAGAACCAAAGTTGTCACCAAAGCTCAAAGCTCACCTGCCCACCCACGCCACAAAAGCTGATCACTGCTTCTGTTAATGCGGCAGCAGTTGGCCGCCTTCTTCTTCTCCTCCTTGGTACGGCAGGAGTGGATGATTTTTGTTTTTTATGGCAAAATCACTGATGTTTGATCTCCTGGCCAGCTTTTCTGCTTTGTTGTATATTACACCAAAACCAAATGTCTCTCCCACTGCCTGGAAACACAAAAACACACACAGTTTGATGTGGTTTGAATGATTTCAAAGAGTACAAATAAGACCAATGTTCCTCTATTCTAAATGATGCTTTGTGAAGGCATTCAAGGCCATATAAGTGTATCTTTGTGGTGGAGGGTTGACACACCTAACATTAACCATAAGAGCCAGGCAAATCCAGATTCATAAATGTGAAAAGTGGAATATCCCAGGACCAACACACTGGACATCACAGGACATCTTGAGTCTCTCTAATCTGCCAGCTAAAAGGGATTTGATCTAGCAAAGGAGACCTGAAAATGAGAGGCTTACCGGTATTCTTTTACCACATTTGGAATCCAGCACTTAACAAAAGACTGGATTTGAATGGAAGTGGGAAGATTTGTTTGACTAGTTTCTTTTCTGTAGTTGTTCTCGAAGTACAATAGTTTGCAGCCTTAAGAAGTGTGTAGCTCAGATAATAAAAAATGCTGTTGAAGCCTTATTTTGGGTTCACAGCTCTTGCTTTTCTTTACTATGTTTGCCTGTTTCTTCCTTTCTTTTTCTGCCTTTTTCCTCTCCTGACTTCCCCCTTCCCTCAGCTCCCTAATTAATCTCTCTCTTAATCTCTCCACCACCATTCTGCCTCTATTTTTACCACTGTTAACCTTCACTCTATCCCCCACTCTCCTCTCCTCTGAGAGTAAAGGAAGCAATCAATTCCCCTTTGTCATCGTCTCATCCTGAATTGTATAATTCATCTCCAAATATATATATTTCCTTTTTACTCTGTCTTTTCCATTGCGGGATCCTAGTCACATTCTACACATGCCTTTCACTGAGCCTCTTTCAGTGAAACTTTCTTTCAGCTCAGCTCCATTCACCCACAGTAGTGACCCTGCCAAAGCACAGACAAGGGCGCCTCACCCCAAGCCAAACCTAGAGCTCCCAGACCTCAATTCCCCCCCGAAAAACTGCACTGGCTCGCACAGTTCACATACAGCACAAATCCTCACAAAACAGCTTTCATAAAATAAAATCATATTCTTCCATAATAGGGATAAAGCAGTGGGGGAATGGGGGTCTTACCTCTGCCGGTGCATCCCACAGACAGGATCAAGCTGTCCACTTTCCTTTCACTTCAACAATGCTTGCAGCAATGGTAGTCAAGCGAGAGCGATCTGAGAGAGCCAGCCGCCACTCAGGGGCCGTTGCACAAACACCAGCATTGTCCTGCAGCCTAAGTCCCTCCCTCTCGTGGTGACTCCATGTGTGACACGGCCCTGGCAACACAGCTCTGCACTAACACAACTCGACATAAACTCATGCTGCTACCACAAAGCACGCAACACACACGGCAGGAAGAAATACCCACACTGTGTATCCTTTCTAAGAATATATTTACATAAAACAACAACTAAAAAGGCTGCCCATCAGTAATAAGCTCTCTATTCAACAGTCTTAGTATTACATAATACCTCATTAAATTCCACAAATGTTCACGGACTTACAATTACTACCAGAGTAACAGTGAAATACCAATGTGATTATCACTCTTCGGGACATTATATTTGTTATTATTGGGAAATATCTAAAGGTAATTAAAGGATAATAAGGTTATATAAGGTGGTCAACAAATAGTGCATGTGACTGCCACAGCAACCACTCATTGGCTCTGAACACGTTTTTTTTTTCATGAGCATTGACTATTGTATTGATTCTTGCCGATGGAAAAACAATTACTATCAGGATCACTTCACTCATCAGCTGAGAAAATCTTTCATTAAGGATTTTTTAGATTACCTTTAGCAATTTAAACGGTTTTAAAAAAGGTTCCTTGTGTTAAAAAATAGAAACTTGCTTATGGTCTATATATCAATATGTGGCATTTAACCCGTGTTGGAAGAAGTATTCAGATTAGGGATGTGCATCTCCATCACTGAGGCGATGCATGCGCATCTCGATACGTTGCCAACGATACGATACATTAACGATACATTTGAAACACCGGGCGATGCCATAGGATACGATTCACCCGTTGCGATACAGTTCGATACGATTTGATTCAACATTATGCGATTCGGGGCGATACGATGTGATTCAACACGATGCAAAATAATGATACTTCAATATGACGACAGAGGATTTTGGTTTTATTCCTTATATGCAGCAAATCATAAATTAACAAAAAAGTGCTTTACATATTTGGTTCTCTCTACTAGTACTGCGCATCCCATTATGCTGTTTCTTTTTTACCTTAAAAAACTCTCCAGAGTAGGCTACAGTACAATTGTATAACACCTCACAGTTAAACAATTTAAGGATGCATTGCCCATGATTAACAATGTGCAAATAATAACTACCAAAGTGCAATGCCCATACAACTGCCAGCCTGATGTGCTTAACACTCATTCAAAGGCTAACTCACCAGTGAGCAGAAAGCAGTGGTTTCTATATGAACAATAAAAAATACAAATAACCTTTCACAAACAGGTATTTCATAACTGCTTACAGTAAGGAAGACATTTAAACTATTATTGGCAGTCACAGGCTGTTGTAAACTAAACACCACTCTCTCTGACAGAACACCTCACTGAGTGATTTAACTCATATGTCTAACTTTCAGGTTTTTCTTTTCAGCCGCAGACCCCATGCCTCTTTATGTGCGTCGCTAAGTTCCTCGTACTACTTGTGTACTTTAAAGCGGCACGGCATCGTTTACAATTTGCGAGCGATTTTTCAATTTGACCGTCTTTCTTGAAAAATCCGAAGTGTTGCCAAACGTTTGATTTGTAGGTATTTTTCGGTGCGCTGTGTTTCTCTTTCTCCTCGACTTCCATGTGTGTTGATAACTGAGACTCTCGGCCTCCGTAGTGCGAAGCAAAGATCGTCTCTGCTGAGTGCTGACAGGATGAGAGGATATTATATGAATGAATCGTTTTTTTACCGATGCAAAGACGCTACAATCGATGCATCGCGAGTTCAACCCAAACTGTAGCCGATGTGCACTCTTTCGACCGGTGCACTCGCATCTTGAACGTTTATGCCGGTGCACCGATGCGAATTGGTGAATCTTAACATCCCTAATTCAGATCCTTTACTTAAGCAAAAGTACAAATACTATATTCCACTACAAGTAAAAGTCGTGATTTCAAAATTCTACTTAAGTTAACCCTCCTATTGTCTTCGTTTCCCCCCCTTACTTTGGTGTTCGCGGTCAAATTTGACCGGTCCTGTTTTAACTGCTATTACATTAACACAAAAACCATTAATCATCACCAAATTTCATTTAACTTTCAAACTGTACATATTGTATCAGACTACTGGTATACATGACGATAATTCCTTTTCTTTAAGGGGGTCATATTTGACCGGGAACACCATGGATGTTACAAAGTTGACTAAATCATCCAAAATTCAATGAAAGTGGTGATCAGCAATGTTATATGTTCAAATGTCTACTGTGAAGGATATCATAAAGCCGAAATGCAATCAATACAAAACAAAAAAGTATGATTGATGAAAGTAGTAAATCGGTCAGATTTGACCCGAAGACAACAGGAGGGTTAAAATACAAAAGTAATGGCATCAAAATATACTTAAAGTACAACCACTAATCGTACTCATTCTGCACAATGACACATGTAAGAATAATATAAAGTACAGGAGTATTATCAACTAAATGTACTTCAAGTATCAACAGTGAAAGTACTGGTTATGCAGAATGGATCTTTTCGCAGTATTATATCATTATAGTTATTAAATTATCCTGTTTTTGAGCATTTTAGTATAGTAGTTGATCAATTTGGACCAAATGTAGATACTGTGTAGATTATTAGTACAGTACTGCATTATACCATATCAGCATATCATGCGTTTTTATATGTAATGACTGGACAGCAACTGATTTAAAGGTGCCATGAAAGCACTCCCAGAAAGAGTTCACCACTGCTTTATATACCGGACCCCTGTGTGTTCTGTGATCTAACCGAGAACTCTTCTTTGGGGGTTTTTGTTTCAATGGGCCACTAAAATCACCAGGGTTACAGCGCATACTAAGATACACTCCATGATCCTGAACCAGAAAAAACAGCAGTGATAAACTCTCAAATGTCAAACAGTAGGGAGCTGCCTTAATAAATAAAGTTAATTTAATTCAAGGAGTAAAAAAACTGAAGGCAAAGAAGCTGGTATTTAAATATACACTCTGAATAGCATCCCTTAACCCTCTATTTTTCAACATAAAACACTGAGTTTTGAATTTGAAAGTTGGGCTCAGTTTTAAACCAAGATGACTTGGCTTGCTCTGTTGCCTAGCAATGTCACACACCTCACATGGGACTGACGTAAGAGTGTCACATTTTAGTCAGTGGCGGTTCTAGACCAATTCTACTGGGGGGGCCAGGCTGGGGCCAGTTATTTCATGAGAGGGGCACAATAAAAGCGGGTTAAAAAGACAAAGACAGTATAAAGTAAATGTGTAAAATAAACATAAAATACAGTAATTGGTATCTGTTTTTGTAAAGTTATTTGTTTTAGTCAATTTAAGTTACAGTCCTTTGTTTCAGTTGTTTTTTTCATTTAGAGTATTTGTTTTAGTTACTTTAAGTGACAATATAATTAAAAAACATAAACAGTATTAGCTTTTATATAACAGTTTACTCTCCACTGTACATCCGGGTAACTGATTTTATTTAGTTCCAATAAATCGTAATATTGTAACCTTTTTTTTAGAGGGGGGCCACAGGGGGGTCCCTGGTCAGTGTTACGGGGGCACTGGCACTGAAAAATAACTAGTAGCTAATGATGCCGCATAAATGTAATGGAGTAAAATGTAGAATAATGAGTTTCAGAATCAGAAATATTTTAATAATCCCAGGGGGGGATTGACAGTTGTTCTATTTTAAAATGAATAGAATAGAATAAAATAAAAATAAAATAAATATATTATATAAACATAAGAAGTAAATATGTGCAATAAAATATGCAAAAATATATATAAAAATAGGAATTAAAGTAAAATGTCAAAAAATATATACAAATGATAAAATATTAAATAAAATAAGAAGTAATGTGCCAGAGTGTCGTTTTTAAATGTATGGGACTAAAGTAAACTTCCTGAAAATGGTCAAAGCCAAACAGTACAAAACTTGATTTCCCCCACTTGTTAAAACATAGATTAGAACATTGTCCAGGTTTAAAATCCAACCCACTACAACATAGCACCCATTCAACCAGACTAGAGGGACAAATGAATGAATGAAGTCATGTGGAGTAGATTCACTTTGAGTGAATATCTGTCTCTTTAGGGCCCTCTACTGCACATAAAATGTATTGCATATGTAGCCAGACCTAAAACAGTGGAGCTACTCTTTAGATATGACTGGACAACTTTTCCAATGAGACACTAGATCATTAAAGGGATTTGGAAACCGAGAGTGATCGTTCGTAAAGGATAAGCGAGTGACCTGAACATTTAGCTGGATGGGAGAAACGTTTGCTAATGATTGGCTTGAACCCTCCCCTCAGTGAATCCCTGCACAATGGCCTGCAACTGACTGAGAGCTCAGCTGAACTAAATGAATAGATTGTTTCAGGAAGTGATTCAGTTCAGTTCATTCACCCAAAACATTCAATCTTGCATGAATGACACAGCACTACTCGTTGGCCCCATTAGCGGAGTAAGGGAAGGAGGCTGGTGAAAATGGAGCTGTCTGTGTTTGGTGACCCATGACCTTTCCTCCTGCACTATGATGCCATTTAATCATCATCAGCATCTTATTTCTGTTGCTGCTCAAACCCCTGAATTTCATCAATAAAGGTTAACTTTCCTTATCCTATCTTAACACACTTTGTCTGTGTTGTTATTCAACTATTAATTAAAACGCATCAATGGGGAATTTTGTTATGCTGAGACAGCTTTTGTCAAAGTTAAATGGTTCCCAGTGATTAACAACACTGCAACAGAAACAAGTAATAGTGCTTATATGCAATATGGTTATAAAGCTTCTCTAAAAAACAGTGATGGGTCAGGACTAGACTGACTGGTCAAGTAAATCAAGAGTGTGCTTTGTGTCTGTTTGTGGCACATTATCACTACTGTAGTTATTCAACATATTTATAATATACAATATGTATATGTGTGACATATTCAGTATATATAATAACATGTGTATATATTGTATATTGTTCATTTACTGTACATAACATGTATAGGCTCCTAAGACAATGAGCCCACGCATGAGCTGTCCTCTTGCACCATCCTTAGGTTTAAATGTAAAATTGCACCTACAGATTATTCTAGTGCCACCCTCAGGGAAAACATTCACATGTTTCCCAACTATTGTGTAAAATTACAAGAACAAGAAACATTTGGGATTTAATTAAGCTGCAGGTTTTAGAGGGCCTTGAATAGTTGTTACGTTTTGTTTGTCAACCTTTTTCATTATATTACATGATATTGCAATAAACCATGAATATTCAAACTCTGTATGGTCTAATTTGATATGCTCTTTACAAATATATATACCATTGGGATATGGGTGCTTAGTCATGTAACTGTCAACATCCCTGCAGGGTAGTGTCTGCTTGTCACTCACTGTCTCTGAGCGCCACTGATGTCCCATAGCATGCATTTTTTCATATATTACGTTAGGGGGAGCCCCTGTGTAGTGAATTGCCCATAGGTTCCGCCGTGGTGTTGTTTACAAACTGTAAATGTAATCGGCAATGTATCGTACGCGAAAATGATCCCCTTAACAAGCCTTTAGGTGTTGGTATTCTTTAAAAGTGTTTGTTTGTTGTAAGTGGGCAACATCAAATGGGTCGTAGTTTAAAAACCTTGATAATAGAAAACAGACAAAAATATAGTAAAATATGCAAAATAATTATACAATTTTCGCCGCACACACTAAAAGCGCAATATATGTAACAGGTTACCTGGATGGATTGTACCTGAAGTTTTTTTTATTCATTCAGCATTTAAAATTATTCCCTTTAAACGTTGGCCGCACTATCAATCTAATGGGGTAATGTTGACAATATACTTTTAGAATGATAACTTACTGATGTATCCAATGTCAAATACGTTTTAAAAATATATGTTATCATCGTAAAACACCACGAAGCTCACCACTATTCAAACTATTTATGTCCACCTATAGTTTAACATATATAGCTAAATTATGGTTCCCCCCCGCTCGCTGTGTGATGGTATCGTCCTTCCCATCTGTTCAGCTCCAGTGAGACTCTGTTTGAAACAGATTGTAGCGCTTCCCGGGTCGCAATGGCAACTGTTCGAACAGGACCACAGCAGCAACTTTTGTCGCATTTGTAATGATACAGAGACATCATAAGTCGCTGAAGAAACTACTTTCTAATGTGAGAAACAAACGTACACACTTTCTCAAGTCCGAAAATGTCCCAGGGATGTACCGTTTCTGTGGAAGAGATCCAGTCCTGGTGGGAAGTCCCCGCCATAGCTCACTTCTGCTCGCTGTTCAGGACAGCTTTCAACCTTCCAGACTTTGAAATAGAGGTAAATTAAAAGTGTGGTCGCTTTCAGCAACATGAATGTCTTTGGTTACGGAAATGAAAAGTTGTTTGTGTCAGCTTTTTTGTCTGCGCGGTCTGTGGAGTTTGTGTGACTAGCTATCGTGTAAACCAGCTTAGCAGTGTCCTCTGAAACTTCTGTTACTGGCAATCCTGTTAGGTAACGAGCTAGCTAGCTAGCACAGCTAAAAGCTAGCTTTTTTTTAAATTACTGGTCCTCAAAGCTACAAAAGTTCACAACAGACGTCGGCTGAATATAGCAGTCATGAAATAGTTGTATGGTCTGATGTCCTAGTAATGTTACGTGTTGCTTTAACCTTATATCCACGGATGCTCCTAAGTAACTTCAGATTAAGCTGCTTTTGTAACTAGTACCATGTGCCACTCGTTTGTTTTCATTTAGCCAAAGCGTGACTTTATTTTTAGACCATTCAAGCATAACAAACCTGTAAGATGACAGCAGCATGACAACATGCTTGTATGAGAAAGTGACAAAACATTACGAAACGTATGAGCATTTATGTTATCCTTTTGAAAATATAGGCAGTTTTTGCGACTGTGGAAACGTGTTTGTAGATCGAAAAGTCGCGCAATAGCTTGACTTGTTCTGTTTACAGTGTGCCTGTTTTTGTTTCGTATTTTCTGTCATATAAAGTTAATTTCATGGCGTGAGGTTGGAGTTTATTGTCTTACTGTAGCCAGCCATCTGGCTTGGGTAGCCATAGGGACGCAGATGCTGTTCAGGCATTGTTTGCTCGCCCTACTCCTGTTTTGTTGCAAGAGGCGATGCTTTAAACGTTTATTCCCCTCATCAAATTAGTATAATAAGTTATATATGTAAGATCTGCCGCTGTGCTCTGTCAGAGAATGAATGAAATGTATTACACTGCGATTACATAATACAACTTTATTCCTCGATGCGACCCCCCTTTTTTTCCTTTAGATGTATCCGGACGTCACACAACAGATCATCTCAACACCTATCTATTCAAGTAATACATCAGAGTAAATGTAAATGGTTTAATCCATCGAGGAATGATTGCACTTTAAAGAAATTGCTAAGGTCAACAACACGCATCAACAGTCTCCATCACTCATTCATCCCCACCCCCTTCGGCAGGGAAACACACGTAGGCATCGCTTTGTTATTAAACGAGGTGCAAGCCAGATGGGGGGGATCGCATTGCGCCTAGTTCACATGAAAGTTGAGGATCTCCTTCAGATGGCGTTGGATTTCCACCCAAATTAAATATTACTAATGAAGCTGATAATGTGTTATCCAATTACCAATAATTGATCGGTTGAGCATCTTGTTTTTAACTTTGCTAATGCTTTTATAGGTGTGTTTATCACGAGGGTCATTTTGTTGCTTTACAATCACACATGATGTATTCGTCTTCGATCACATGTGCAGATACACCCCCCCTCAGCTGTATTTCATGAAAATATTGAGATTGATGTAGTAGACTTCTACATTGACATCTCAATAGGAAACACAAGTATGTATGTAGCCTACACTGTCTGAAACATCTACTTTAGACTGTTTTATGTGTGAAAACAATAAGAAGTGCACATATTTTCTTCTTTCATTGTTTGCACATTTGTGTCCCATGGAGTTGATTTTGACATTACTCTACTGGGTCACGGGATGATTTTCAATTATATGTGACAATGGTTGAATCCTGGATTTTTCTTTTTTGAGTGTCAGATTCTCACGTGTAGGCTTGCAAGGTTACTTTATTTGGTCAAATATATGCATGGGTGAAACCTCCTAAGCATTTGAATGGAATACTTTTCATAAGCTGTCAAAGCACAATTTGAATCCCTTATTGCCAGACCGAAGCCCCACAAAACTGGGTGAAAAGGAAAAAAAAATTATATATTTTAAGACCACTTTTAAGCCTACACATGATGATTGTTGGATACTCAAAATATATCATTTGGGTTTGGAAGCACTTTAAATATACATTTTCATTTTTTGATAAAGTTATTCAATTTGAGTGTATGTAATATTTAGTCAGATTTGAATTGATATTATTTACAGGTAAGTTACCTGTAACAAATTGTCACAAAACAACACCAAGAATGGTGCCATCTTTAACCAAGCGGTCTTGATGTTTATGCAGAATGCTCTTTAGAGTGCAAAACAAGAAATCATGTTTTTCATGCATTCTTTCTTCTTTTTGTATTTGTAGTTAAGTATTTCTGGTTTGAATAAGACAGGTTGCTTTCTTATATTGTAGTGTACAAATGAAATGCCCTTTATGCTGTTACGTGTTGTTTTCTGGGAAAGTGGTAGACTGAATCTACTTTTGTTGTGGAGACTACTTTTAGTTTTCAATAGTTTCAATAAGAACCCATTTAGAATTGATGTGCCTCTTGGAGCCTCCTCGATCCGAATAAACTGCCATTCTGAAATATGTCACTAAAAGTTTTTTCCGTCTTTGAAATATTGAAATATCGAAATACCTTTCTGCCCACTTAAGTGAAGTAGTGTTTAGTAGATTCCTAAACAGTATGCTTAATGCATTCTGTGTTTGTACTGCTATAAGGCTGTTATGCCTCTGGATGTGTGCTTAACATTTCTATACGGTCTTTCACACAAGATTGTGCTTGGAGCTCTGCTTTGACTCCTTTATGCACCTTGCCATTTGGTGCGTAAAGAGGGCTTTTGGTCTCAGGAAGTTATAAACATGTCCTATTAGTCTAATCCTTGCAGCTCTGTGGCCTTGCCAGCTAAAATACTCACACTTCTGGCACTCGAGTAATGTAGAACAGTAGTCGGCAATGGCTTGTTACATTTGGATCCAACATGTTTACTTTCCGAGGACATTGCATTAGTAGAAATAAGAGGAACTGTCAGCAGACATGTTTGTTTTGCTTACTGCCACATACCAGCAACAAGACAAGCTGGCCTGGCCACTGTTGCGAGTGTAGCTCTTTGGGCTGTCTTTTTCCCTCTCAGTTACCTTTGTCTTGACACGTATCGTAAAGGTTAACGGAAATTGACGATGCACTCAGATGTAATAATCAATCAATATAAATCTGTCACCTGACAAAGTCTTTCAACCTAAAGATCAGTTTCTTTCGTCTTCCTCTAAGACACGCTTTTGGCTGCGCTTGTGTTAGAATGGTTGTGTAATGTCCGTCAGCTCCAGTTGCACTCCTATCTCTGGTTGTGTAGGTAGAATTACCCAAGAATCAGGGGTGGAGAAGGGGGCAGGAAGTGGCTGTCATTGGTCATGACAGAGTGGGGGGACGTCGAGTGATTCTACTCCAACCTGGGCTGAAGTGTCAACATTCTCTGACATACCATCGGCCCCTCCTTGCGGACAGAGCATCTTATTGGCTGCTGTTGTCTTGTGTCAGTATTTGCCACCCTGTCCTTATATAATAAACATCAGAGCTCAATGTTGTGGCTGCTGAGGTTCCAACTAACTCTGCATTGTTTGGTAACAAATGTTTTTGTCTTTATAAATCTATTCTGGTTATTCCCTCTGGTGTTACCTATGGGAAATGAGTATGAGAATAAGTATGTTACGGAGCTCATTCGTTAAGCGGGACTGCTTTGAGATCTCCTTGTCTATTTCATCACATTTAAAAAAAACATGAATAAATAGAGTTAGGGCTGTGCAATATATTGCTATTATATCAATATTGTGATACAAGACTATATTTTGCTTGGATGGAGGTGTTGTAATGACAAAAGGTTAGTCATTTTCTGGTTTTAAAAGCAGCTACTATGAAAATATGTTGGAAAACACGAATGGTCAACCCAACAATATCGCCACAATATCAACATATATTTGGTGGAAAATATTTTTGATAGTTTATTTTCTCAACATCCTCCAGCCCTAAATACAGCCCTTTTTTTTACTTTTTGGATTGTTTGTTCTATTTAAGGTGAAGTGCAAACATGGTGAAGAAATGAAGTACTGTGTACTGTATACTGTGTACTGTGTCTCTGAAACACCTGTTTCTCCTTCATATAAAGGAGGCTTTGGTAATGAATGGCACATTTGAGACCACAATGCTTTGTACCCTGTGAAACTTCTACCAGGGTGGATATTGACAAACCCAGTGAGTGCATCGGACAGCACCGCTGTGGTTCTGTCGGGGCAGCCCTTTCCTCTCTACGGTGCTGCTCAGTGATAATGGAGCCCCCCCCATCTCCTTGGCTAGCCTTACAAAACATCCTCTTGCACATTGTTGCTTGGCTGATACACTTCACTGTTGCTGGTTTCCACTTTCCTCAGTCCGCAAGCAGTGAGCTGGGGAAACAGTGTGTGTGTGGAGGAGAGAGTTGAGTGGGTGAGATGGAGAGGAAAGAAAGACTGAGTGGAAGGGAAGGGGGAAGAGGGGTAGTGGTGAAAAGTGTCCAAGAGAGAGGTCAACATGGCTGTCCCCTTCGCCTGGCTTTTTGTCTCCGGTCTATGCTTGATTTCTTGGCTGTGTGTCTGTGAAATTATTCCTAAAATCCCACAGCCAACAGCCTCTGTCGAGGGATCCTCAATGATGTGCCCTTCATTGCCAGACATACCCTTCATGCCAAGGACCTCTGTCCCCGTCATCTGCCCGCTCCCCGCTCTGCTGGCAGCCTGTTCGGCACATTGTCACGCATTTATTCTATACATCTTCATCAGATGCCTGTCATAATCTTGTCTCTTGCCAATCGCTTTGGAGACATTCATTATTGAACAAGTGTTTAGGCGAGTCTTGGAACATTTGTATGCCTTTTTTAAAAAGTAGACGTCCTAGTTTTTATTTCATTTTCTTTACTGTATGTCTAAACAACATAGCTCTTGCCTAATTGGTGTAAAAAGCCCCTTTTAATATAATCTTCTGACTGTGGCATTTGTTAGTTTATCATTTTATTTTTGTCAATAGATGAAACGATAAAAACAGAAGTTACACAGCAAAAGCATGCCAGCCATTTTGAGATCTTTGAGAAACAATATTTTCTTCTCTCTTGCCAAGATGTAGTTTGCTAATGAATGTCTTCACCATTTTATTTTGGATTATCAGATGAAGAGACCTTTGACATAACTACTTAAGCTTCTACAGTACACTGAAGTTGCCCTTTTTACTTCTGCCTGGAGCAGAATCTGGGCGTAAAAAAAGGGTACATCCTTTTTTATTTTATCTTGTAAAGTATCTAGTGTCAGTCATGGTTACCAGAGAATATCCCAAAGACTGGTGATGGATTCTCCTCTAGCGTCACCGACGGGTAAAAAATGCATTCCTCCAATATCAAAGCAACACTCAAAACTTCCCTTCACTTTGACCTCAGCTGTTGTTTTGTTTGTTGCTACTAAGCTGACAGGCTGAGGTGCTAAACCAAGACGTTGATTATTGTAAACACTTGTACACGCGTAACATCAGCATGCTGGTGTCAGCATTTAGATCACTTTCAGTAATGTTTGAAGATTTACAACCTCTGTACCTTTTTATTTGAACTTTAACTTAGAGCAGCTTTTTTGTGATTGATATGAAAATCAATTCAATCCTTTAAGCTAGGTCTGGGGTTGACGTTACATTTTCAAGTCATGGGCCATTTGCGTTATGGCAGCTGTTATTTTACAGTGGGTGTCGTTTAATGATGTCCCAGTAGGTTTCATCACAGGCAAGGTCGACACCATGGTGTTACAAGACTGGCTGTTGCACTGCAATTGAGCACATTTGTAAAATATGCTTCAGACATCGTGGTGATTGTTTCTGCCAAGTCCTGTTTTCTGAATGACTTGGTGATCCTGAGAATTGTATTTGCTGCTAAATAATGTCATGTTCCAGTTTATATGGCTTCATTCTTTTCTGTCTCTTTAGATTACATGATCTCATTCTGAAACAAGAGATCAGTGTTTACTGAACAGACCCTTAAACCACTTGACTGGATATTGTTTATTCAAATAAAACATATTTGCAGGGCCACCTATGAAGAACTTATACTCAATGGGATGTTGTAGATTTGTTAAGTTGTGTTATTTCAATAATAATGTTTTAAAGTATGCGATTGGTTGATTCAAAAATGTATATCTTTATCGCCAGCTTTTTGGCATCGTGAATGACCTGATTGATTAAGCCTTGAATGATTAGTTGGACACAATCATTTGTCAAATTATTTGCAAAAAGCACAGTCAAAGTTCTGCCTGCTGCAGTTCAGTGTTTTCCCATTTGTCCTTTTTACACATGCTGCAAAGACTTTGCGAGCCGAAACTAACTCTTACTAGGAGCATTGGGGCTTTTCTCCGGGTTCACACTGGTTACAGAATAATGACAACAAAGACACAATAACCAAACCCAAGTTCTGAATATTTCCTTAACTTATAACCCTTTACAAACTTGTGTTTTCAGGTAACCTACCTGATTAAATCTCTTCTCAGTAGATTGTTCTTGCATTTCTGTTTCCATTGTGTGTGTGTGTACCTGCTATGGAGGGACAATATACATTGTATCATCAGTGAGTTGGTAGGGATGGTGACATCACAAAGCTTCCCAACTTCAGTGTTATCAGATGTCTTATCAGCAAGTTGAAAAGGTGAATTATCATCTTTTTCATCATAACACAGCCTCATGTTCTGTTTGGCTTTTTCAAGCACCATCCCTATCACTCATCCCACTACCTCACATTACCCATTTGCGACCCCTCTACCCCAACCCCTTCTCGAGCCCCAGTAGCCTCCCTGTCTCTGAGCCTCAGCCCCTGGCATCACCATGACTAAACCCCAGATGGTGGTTCTTTCTTTCCCTTCCCCCTGGAGGGTGGAGGCTCTCCACTCTGACTGGGTGCTAGCTGCTGCTGCCTCAGCCCATCTGGGGAGGGGGCTCCTGTTTTCGTAAAGCCTCCCGTGTGATTGTAAAAGAAGATTTAGTCCTATTAGATCTGGTAAATAAGCAAGAGCGCGCAGCCTGGGAGCACGTCCTTGTTTCTGTTGTCTTGAAGCAAATGGATTAACAGGGACTGGGATCAGGGCTTAAGTGATGCTCCATCATGGCCCGACTTCAGACAGACACACTCTTGCTGATTCCTAGTTTTATGGATTATACAGTAACTGTCCCTTTATATGTGTTGCCAGTCTGGCCTCAATTAGTGAGCTTTGACATAAGGACCATGGGTGATTCTAGTGAAGATGTGTGGCAAGATATCCGCAGCAAACGAAAGCAGAGGTTTGAGGCTGTGGTATCAGGATCATCAGGGATCAGTCATGGTTGGTTATGAGGAAATTACCTTCAACTTTGCACCGTTTTACAATCTTTATCAATTCTCAGGCTGGAGATTAGAGCGTCCTTCACAACAATGATCCATTCTCATCCCAGATCTGCGCTGTTCAATCATCCCTCACCCCTTTCCCTTTCTTCCCTCGTGTCCCACCCACTGACACATCCCCAGCTCAGCCCTTCTTACAGCCTCACAGACAGCAACCTCTGACACCTTCCTTTTCCAGATCAGGCTCAACACTTTTTCACACTCTGCGAATAACCCTCAAAGATCAAGAACCCTTTTTACACGTCTTTTTTAATACCCTCCACTTGCATTCACTGTGATGGGGGGGCTTTGTAAGTGGCTGCAGCCCTTCCCCCAGTTGTGATTGACAAGTGAGAGCAGCAGTACATGCATCAGATGGTTTCACATGGGGAGTGTGTGCACAGAGGGGGAGGCAGAGAGGCACATACACCGGGGTTTGTTTCAGCCAGCTCCATTGTTGCAGCTCCCCATGGTTCCCTCTCTCTGTCTCCAGTCTGAGGCGGCATCCCTCCAGCGTTGGTTCCTCGGTCTGGGCTTTTTGCGGCTGCTTGGAAGTAGAGATAAGAGAGACTTAAGTGATGACAACTACACCAAAACACATCTCATCCAGTGTGAGCCATGGAAAACGTTATAAAGTAGTTGGTTAAAAGTGTCTTGTGTTTGTTTTTGGTGTGTGATGTAACATACAGTTGGAGTAGTTAATAAAGAGAGACATTTGTTTTGGAACATATTTCCGTTTGTTCGTAAAGAAAACAACATTTGCAACAAAAGTACGTTGAAAAGAGGGAAGTTTGAATTCAAATGTTTTATAGTGACGCTGAGTTGTCTGTCAGCTGGCACAAGTGGATGCAGAGGAGGGTGTGGATTTGTGAGGCGTCTAGTGGTGCAGACTGGCACACTCTTGGCTGACTACATGGATAGCAGGGGGCCTCCGAATGAAATAAAGGTTGGCACTCTTTGAGTGTTATCAACGCCAATGTCTCTCTTTACACACTTTGTTTTCAAAATATAAAATGCTGACGTATGCCAATGCAATATGGAAATATGAGTTCTGACTTGACGTTCAAACTAAATACAGTGCGCTGTGTTTAAAAAAAAAAAAAAAAAAAGGAAAGAAAAGGGAAACACAATTTGCATTACACGGTTGTGGGAATGTTGTTTTGGTTACTTATGTCACCATGATATGTAATCTAGGAATGCAGCGCCTGGTCAGAGGATGTTGACAGCCCTTTGTTTGGGGGTGTGTTGGTGAGACTGATATTTGATCCAGCTGTAGAAGTACAGTTGTAGAAACTACTTAAAGGCTTATCAGACACCAAAACATTGATTCATTGTTTTATGAAACTCGCATATAGGATATTTCAGGTCTGGAAAGTTATCTTGGCAGCAACTATTTTATCTTTGGTCATGGCAACGACAAGGTAGACTGTGCGGGTACAGTGTTGATGTTATGGAGCAATCTAGGTGGATGGATATCTACAAGGAATGTGCACCTGCACATGTTTCATTAGCCATCGCAGCGTCTTACTAGATAATGTTGCATTGCCATGCAGCATAAGCTGAGCGTATGTCTACTTTTTTCTGGCCCACCCTGCTTTTTTTTGCAATAAATGAAAGGGGGCTTTTACAAATGAATTGGAGGGTTGGGATTGTTCACACGGGGTTCATGTTGGTCTGAAGTTGCGCTGTTGTTGGGAATGTAGGAACCCTGACATGCCAGGCTATATTCAAAGACAACAATACCTTTCGCTGTTATGTCACGTATTAAATGTTAAATGTTGCCTTTAAACACAATGCAAAGATCTCAGAATACAATACCTACTCATCCATGAAGCTGATCAGCTATTCAGACAGCTCACATTCTCCAACCTTCTCTGATGCATTCATTCAGCATACTGAACAAAAAAGACATGTTGGTTATCAGTGTTGGGAGCAGTAGACATATTTTAGCTTCGGTAAAAGAAGTAGACTAATATCACGTTGTGAACCATTCTCTATTCAAATGTAAAGTCCTGCATTCACAATTATTTTTTCTCCAACATTAAGTATTAAAGTATTGGCATAAAAATATACTCGAATAACCAAAAGTTGTATTACTCAATAAACCGAATGGCCCAATCATTTAAAACCACTTATATCATACCATTGAATTGTAATTATTTGTAATATATTATATTGGAGATGTTTTAATCTACCCTTTATACTGCTTGGTAGCTTTATCTCTAATTTTATATTAACATTTATTAATTGATAACGTCTTCATTTTGTATTACTCATCTAAATCTGCACTGTCATTTATGCTTTAAAGTAAATCTAATGAAGCAAAGTGGAATATACTGTAAAATGGAAATACTAAACTAGTACCTCACTGTTGCCCTTAACAAAAGCATGTGAGTAAATGCATTCCACCACTGTTAGTCACGAGTACACCTGCAAACAGCCATTGTTTGTTGGAATCCAGGACTAAGCCGTATGACCAGAATAAATACAGCATTCATTGCATCACATATGTAACACACAACTAAGGAGTGTTCGTATTAAAGCGCTCTCACTGAGTGGATATACTCTGTTCGCTTTAGGAGAAATGCGGCACCTAGGTGGAGCAAGCAGGAGTCGCATAACCGGTTGGTAACTTGGTTTTAACTAGCTCTTGCTAACCCTTGAATTTGTCTGACAAGGTCCGGTCCTGCCCCTAAAGACATATGTCGTCTCTCTATTTACACATTTTGGTTGGCGTCTTCATGTAAATGAGCCCTCTTCTTCTTTACCCTCCGATCATTTTTGGGACAATTAGAGGTTCTTTTCACATATTTACTCCATCGGACATTACCCAGACTTTCTACCATGGAGTTGGGAGCGTAAAGACCATTTGCCGTCCAATCTGAATAAATCAGATGGTCTTGCATACAGCTACTTCCGTAATTTACTTACTTTAAGGTTGTACTGCTTATGTTAAAGGAGCTGAAGTCAAAATTGTATTTCACCACCTGTTGGCCTAAAAGAATCAGGTGTCTCCAATGTTACACTTAGATTATGGAAAGAGATTCTCTTCTATTTTCAGTGTGGCACTTAACATTTCCGAATTAAACATTTTCTCTAAAGGCTAATTTTCTTCTCAAGTAGCCGCTCCTCTTCAGTCTTTGTGCTTTAACTCCAAGGCTGCAGGCCATCTGCTTCATGTTGATCCTCCCTTTCAAGACTCTTCACTCCGCAGTCTACAACCACATTGGTCAGGAACTATTTTCTTCTTCCTCAGGCTGGGAGGCTGAGCTTTAACGATCTGGCTGCGTGTGTATGTGCACGTATATGCAGGCGCATGTTTACGTAGACAGCCAATGGGACCGCTGGGATGTGTAAAGCAGGAAGCTCCATTTTATATAAGGAAGTTGATGATGTGGTTTCCTCAGAGCTGACAGTTGAAGTATGAGATGCAATGGGCTGCACAGGGTGGCCTCCCGTCTCCTGTGCTTAATGATCTTCACCCACATAGCAACTGAGGGAGGCCAAGGCAAAGAGTCTCCGCCTGTCTCCGGAAGGATCTGTCCACCGTCCATCCCTCAACCCTCCTCCCACACAGCCTTTCCTGCTCAGCCCGGCCACCTGTCCCTGACACACTATAATAAAACTCTGAATGTTGGAAATGACCTTACAGTTGTGTAATGCATCAGCTATATTTAGTCTTTGTCGCTGGGCCCGTATGATGGTGCAGCTCCCTTAGGTCCACCTGTAGTCGGTTTTCGGGCGATTGAGGGAGTGCGGTCATCTTTAAATTGGCAGGTCGCTGGTTCGATCCCAGCCCCCGCAGTCAGATGTTGTGTATCCTTGGGCAAAACACTTAACCCATAGTTGCTCCCGATGGCTTTGCCAACGGTGTGTGAATGTTAAATACCTTGAGCAAAAGTGGCACATTGCTCTGAATGAATGGGGTGTGAATGGGTGAGTGATTACTTGTAGTATGTAAAGCGCTTTGAGGGGTGGTAAATAGTGGATAAAGCACCATATAAATGCAGTCCATTTACCATGGCTGTTGGCGTGTTTTCATTCAGAAATGGTAATCTGGCCTTGAGGCTCAAATTGCTTTAATGTGTCGAAATACTAGTTAAGAGCGGTGTGGAAGACTAACTGGCTCAATCAGACATGGCAGACAGATCAGCCGACAAGTTCTTGTTTTGGTGCGTCAGTCAGATGTTTTGCTCTGATGATCAGATGAGCGGCACATCCTGAGGATGCGAGGGCGTTTTCCTGTGGTGTTATGGCTGTGTGTGCATGTTTGTCATGTGGCAGGAGGTGGTTACGTGTGGGGGTGGAGGGTGTTGTCAGATGATGGCTCCTGGAGGAACCATGTGGGAGATGAAAGTGGGAGGGGAGTGGGGGGAGGAAGATAGAAAGAAAGAAGCAAAGGAGAGGAAGAGAGGGCCCTTTACACAACAAACAGGCCTCCCTTCCCCCTCCAGCTAGCTGGCGTCGTCCAACTGTTGGTGATATAGACCCCGGAGGAGCTGTTAACGGCAGTGGCATGGAAAGTATCTGCTGTGAGGGGAGCCAGAGAGGCCAACCCCCTGATATTACTGGCTCTGAGGATCTGACACAACCTTGGAGCCGCTGATACATGTGCTGCTGCAGTACTTATCACCACCCCGTCTCTCTATATCTCTTTTACTACTTATATCAGCCAGGCACGCATACATGCATTTTATCTCAGTTTTTCTCTGTCTACTGATATGAATGGGACACACGGTGGTGCCCAGCAAGAGAAGCCTGTTTCACTTTTATCGGCAAATGCAGATGGTGCCTTGAAGTCAGTTTAGCCTTGATGTCTCCTTGCTTTTACAAAAGTCTGCTCCTCTCTTTTTCCCTGTTGATTCATGTGTCGTGTCTCGTAATCTTTACCATCCTTGTTGTCTTGTCAAACAGAAACCTTGGGTTCTTTCCTAGTGAAGACTCTTCCTGGCACCATTAAGGATTAAAGGATCATTTATTTTCATTTCGTAACAAAGGGTTGCACAATGAAATCCAGGTGTAGCCTGGTCTTTTTATGATTCACAAGAAACGCATGACAATACCAAACAGAACAAAAAACATTGCATGTTTTGCAATTGCATTGCAACAGTGCATTCCTGTCGTGCATTTTTTTAAATATGCATCAAGAAGAATGTTAACAGCAGCAACAAAAACAGTGGGAATCTCTTGAGGCAGATAATATGGCAGGGATCTTTCATCATGAACTTTGACATTAGCCCGAATCTTATCTTGTTTTCTTTAAATGGCACCCGTCACCAGTAGCAGGCTGGGTAGAGGATGAACTGGATGGCCCAAAGATGCCATACATACTCCATTAAGTAAGTTTAAACGGCAGATATGTATTACTCAATGCACGTTCTACCCATGTTGGGTTTACTTTTATGAAATAGCTGTCACCCATTACCTCATAATCACCTTCAGCAGAGAAAATCAATCTAAGATGCAAGCATATGAGGGTTGTAATTGAGGTTTTATTGACATGCATCAACCCATTCAGATAGGACGCAGCTCATAGAACCTGAATCAGTTACCTGAAAGGACACAGTAAGGCTGTTATGTGTGAGGTGGAGGCCTGAGCCAAGTATCTTAGGCGGTGTTTACACGATAACACAAACGGTTGTATCCGCAACTTTTCTCTTTCGTTTAGCCCGTTCGGCCACACGAGGCCGTAACGGAAACGCGGAAACGGACCCCGCAAACGATAACGGGTCCCAAGGTGGATAGATCTGCAACCGGAACGCTCTGGGGGGGGGACAAACGGCTCCGTGTGTACGCCCTATACGATCATTTTCCTGATAACGATGAGCCATAGCCCCACCTCTCCCCACCTCTGCTGCTCACTGCTGTAGCATGGTCAGTAGCTACTGTCACTGACCATGCTACAGATGTTAGTGCAAAATCTACAGCTCGACCATGCTACAGATCAGATGTTAGTGCAAAATCTACAGCTCCACTACCACAACCATCAGCAACAAGTGGACATGGAGAATTACATGAACTACATGTTGCTAAATCCACCGCGGGGCATAAACAGAAGGGCAACCATGGCAACCATGCTCGGGGGTCTTCTTCGCTGGTTTTGGTGTATTTTGTGGCCAAAGTACAGCACCACTTACAGGCCCGGCATATGTACTACAGCGTCTCCAGCGCTTTCCAGTGGTCTCGTGCGGAAGTACAGCGCCACTTACAGGCCCGGCATATGTACTACAGCGTCTCCAGCGCTTTCCAGTGGTCTCGTGCGGAAGTACAGCACCACTTACAGGCCCGGCATATGTACTACAGCGTCTCCAGCGCTTTCCAGTGGTCTCGTGCGGAAGTACAGCGCCACTTACAGGCCCGGCATATGTACTACAGCGTTTCCAGTGGTCTTGAATGAGCCGAATGCGTGTGAACGGAAGGCTTTTTTGAAAACGAATTTGGTGCGTAAACGCAAAGGTTCCCGTGTAAATGGGGTCTCAATCATACGGTGGCCCTGAAGTGCAAGACATCACAGCATTTCACAAAACACAACAGCATTTCACAAAAAACCACAGCATTTCACAAAACACCACAGCATTTCACAAAACACCACAGCATTTCACAAAACACAACAGCATTTCACAAAACACAACAGCATTTCACAAAACGCCACAGCATTTCAGAAAACGCCACAGCATTTCACATTGGACGGAAAGGGTATTCCTTTAGTGAGAACACTTCTTGTTTGTGATTGGACAGAGCCAGCCACTGCTGTGATTGGTTGTTTTTGCTGCCAGTCAAGAAATGACGCTTCGTGATTGGTCACCACCCGACAGCGCAACATGTCCCAACACATCAGCCTGGGCCGTTAGCTGTTAGCACACACTCAGAGCTCACAGCTCCTCATATCTGTTCAGAAACTGGACAAAAGTTAAACAAGTACAAAACACAGACTGTCTATGTCATGGCGAATACAGTCGCTGCTTTATTTATGTCTGTATGACGTTGTTGTGAGTGTGGATGGAGCAGCTACAGGTTAGTTTAGCCTGATTGATCCGATTCCGATAGGATTTACATGGAGATACGCCCCTCCCCCTCTCCAGCGCGTCTTGTTTGAATGACACAGCTGACAGCCGCGGTGAAACTCGAGCGATTAGAGCGATGCGAAAAAACCATGAATTAATGCTTTATTAATTCATGGTTTTTAAGGGACTTATCTCCATGTAAATACTACGGTAGACTACCCAATATTCGCATCGCTCTAATCGCTCGAGTTTCACCGCGGCTGTCAGCTGTGTTTGCTCCTGTCATTCAAACAAGACGCGCTGGAGAGGGGGCGGGGCGTATCTCCATGTAAATCCTATGGGAGATACCAACTACAACAAAATGAACATATTTGACCGTGATTTAATTGTAATACACGTTTCAAAGTGATGCCGAAGTAACTACATACTGATACCGGTTAGTAAAAACCATGAATTAATGCTTTGACAAGTGTGCAGACAAGACGGCAGGCGAAAAGCTTTTAAAATGCGTGTTTTCTGAATGGAATCGGATCGATCAGGCTAAACTAACCTGCTGCTCCGTCCACACTCACAACAACGTCATACAGACATAAATAAAGCAGCGACTGTATTCGCCATGACATAGACAGTCTGTGTTTTGTACATGTTTAACTTTTGTCCAGTTTCTGAACAGATATGAGGAGCTGTGAGCTCTGAGTGTGTGCTAACAGCTAACGGCTGATGTGTTGGGACCCTATGGTTGGGACATATTGCGCTGTCGGGTGGTGACCAATCACGAAGCGTAATTTCTTGACTGGCAGCCAAAACAACCAATCACAGCAGTGCTTCTCTGGCTGGCTCTGTCCAATCACAAACAAGAAGTGTTCTCCCTAAAGGAATACCCTTTCCGTCCAATGTTAAATGCTGTGGTGTTTTCTGAAATGCTGTGGTTTTTTCTGAAATGCTGTGGTGTTTTGTGAAATGCTGTGGCGTTTTGTGAAATGCTGCGGCGTTTTGTGAAATGCTGTGGCGTTTTGTGAAATGCTGTTGTGTTTTGTGAAATGCTGTGGTGTTTTGTGAAATGCTGTGGCGTTTTGTGAAATGCTGCGGCGTTTTGTGAAATGCTGTTGTGTTTTGTGAAATGCTGTGGTGTTTTGTGAAATGCTGTGGTGTTTTGTGAAATGCTGTTGTGTTTTGTGAAATGCTGTGGTGTTTTGTGAAATGCTGTGGCGTTTTGTGAAATGCTGTGGTGTTTTCTGAAATGCTGTTGTGTTTTGTGAAATGCTGTGGCGTTTTCTGAAATGCTGTGGCGTTTTGTGAAATGCTGTGGTGTTTCTGAAATGCTGTTGTGTTTTGTGAAATGCTGTTGCGTTTTGTGAAATGCTGTGGTGTTTTGTGAAATGCTGCGGCGTTTTGTGAAATGCTGTTGTGTTTTGTGAAATGCTGTGGTGTCTTGCACTTCAGGGCCACCATACAATCATGAGTATTTTGGGGTTCATATGTGGGGGGGAAAAGATTAGTTGCAGTTGATGTTTCAGTTTCCTTAGCACCTGAAGGCACATGATATACTAGATTTAGGCCCCGTCCACATGTAGACGAAAACGAACCGAGGTCGATATCAAAAAAGTCTTCCGTCCACACGGAATCGGCTCAAGAAACGTGTCCGTCCACACGAGACCTCTCGACCCGCTGGAGACGCTGAAGTACATATGCCGGGCCTGTAAGTGGCACTGTGCTTCCGCCACAAAATACACCAAAAGCAGCGAATAAGACCCCCCGAGTATGGTTGCCTGGTTGCCCTTCTGTTTATTCTCCGCGGTGGATTTAGCAACATGTAGTTCTCCATGTCCACTTGTTGCTGATGGTTGTGGTAGAGGAGCTGTAGATTTTGCACTAACATCTGTAGCATGGTCAGTAGCGTCTGGAGCACGAACGCAACCCTGTGATCCGCCATTGTTGTTGTTGTTGTTGGCAAAACGCATCAGCAATTACGCGGGTGACGCGAGGTGAGCAGGAGAGGCGGGGCTATGATAATTTAGGGCGTACACACGGTGCCGCAAGCGTTACGTTACCAGACCTTCCCACTTTGGGATGCGTTATCGTTTGAGGGCTCCGTTTTCGCGGCTCCCTTACGGCCTCGTGTGGACGAACCGTCCATACGATAAAGAACTATAGCGGATAACACCCGTTTTGTCTCCGTTTGGACAGGGCCTTAGCTGCCATGTTTTTTGGCATCAGTTGTTCTCAATCTTACCACAAGACAAGACTGCCATTTGAAGATATTTCTTTAATGGTCACTGCCATCACTGTTCAGCTTACTCAGATATAAATCCAGCATGCTTTTTGGACAAAAGTATCATGTATATAATTTAACAACAAGGGGACTAAGTGGTATCTGTGGTGTGTGTGTGAATTTCCACATAGGAATTGCAAGTATGTGAGACGGAAGCTGCTTCCTTTGCCAGGAAAATTAAGGCAATTTCTCCTATTGCCAAGTTAATGTCAGCGATAGTATATAAGGTGTGACAGCTTCTTGTGAGAGAACACGACAAGTGGCAAGCTGTGTCGACACCACAGGTGTTACTTCTTACACTTTTTGCCATTCTTTGAAAAGATGGCTAGGTGTGACGGTGCCTCAAACAATTATTTCCAGTGTGGCAATTTATATTTTTAGGACAATCACTGCCTATCACAACCGTCCTCACTGTCCTCTGCAACAGTGGAGCAAGCAACTGGCTGGAGCGTGGACAATGTGTGGAGGGAGAGGACAGATAAGCAATACAGAGAGAGGAAAAGAGTGGGCAGGAGAGTGGAGCAAGGGTGTTGTCAGGGGAATAATAGAATGCCTCAGAGGCCCTCATGGACACTGTGCCGCAAGACAGAGGGAGGAAAATGGTGTGAAAGAGAGGAATAAGAGGTTAAGGCAGAGAGAGAGAGAAACAGCGGGGGAGTCAGGTGAGAGAAGTGGCAAATACCTTCAGGGTAAATTGCTGATTGCAAACCAGCCTTACAGAGAAGCTGTTGTGATGACACACCTTTCTGACAAGCCTTGACTCCAATCTTTGTCCCGTGTGTGTGTGAATACGAGTAGCCTGTTTTGTTCGCGGCAGCAGCTCAGTGATAAATCTGACACTTGAGCTCTATGATTTATAAACCTTAGAGCTAATCACCTATCCAGCACTCTTATCTGTGAGTCCCATTGATCATTAATGTGGAGCAGGCAAAGTACTGCACTGTTTATTCTGTTAAGACACGTGCGTGAATGTAGGTAAAAGTGGGTTTTTAATATAGTTTGTCCATGTTTGTTTTGTCCTTGTAGTGCATTAGTTTGGACCTTATACTTGTATGTGCTGATAGCAGGGAAAGGTTCCCACTGGACACGTCCATCTGCAGCGGAGTGTCCCCCGCAGCCCTTCATCAAGACGAGTGGTTGTTAGCGCGGGGCCACGGAGGGATCGGCCGCCCCGGATTCGATGGCTGAAGAAAGGGCACGCACACCACATTAAATCCCCTTCCCTCTGCCATCTAAGATGCAGCGTGGCACTTCAAAGGTGGAGCACGGTGGTGTTAATCCACGGGCTGAAGCGAGCCCTCCACTCTGCTGTACTCTTCCCCGGCACCCAGCTTTTTTTTCCCTAAAGTGTGATCAAAGTGCAGTGTGTCTCTGATGGATGGGCTCACTCAGAGGCCCATAGGCTGCCTGACAGGGGACCAGGAAGTGGAAGGCAGCGTGACACAGGATCTCTTGCCGTCCTTTGCACATGGGCTTCTGCTCACGGATAAACACACAAAGTATCTTGCTATCCTTTCATGCTATGACATAGTTATGCGGCTCAGTAGCATACATACATGTGAACAAGCCATGACATACGAGCTTGCTTGAGCAACTGTTTAAAGATTGAATCAGTCCCTTTGTTGTCAGAGCCCTTTTATGTAGGCTTGATGAAACTCGATCAAACTCCAAACCGTAACTATATGTCCTCTTGCTTATGTCTTAGTGTTGAATTGCTCTTAATCCATTAAAGTCAGACTCATTTGCCACTGTGAGCACGTTGATCTGTACACTCTGAAATTGGTCATTAGAATATGCTCATCAAACTTAATGAAGTGTTTTACCTTCGAGTCACGAGACCTAGATGATTTTTTAATCTCCTATCATAAACTCAATCTCTGGTAGGTTTCTGTAGTAGCTTCAGTCAGAAGCAGGCTGCTGAGGTTTCCCTTAAACTCTTTTCTTTTCCGACCTCAAGAAGAGAGATCAATCTTATGCTGTTTTTCAACTTCTTACTCAACCTCCTTTCTGCCTCTCCCCTCCTCCTCCTCCTCCTCCTCCTCCTCCTCCTCCTCTGTTTTTCACCGCGCTGACTTGTTGGCTCCTGGCTTCCGTCGTACTTCATGGCCGGGAGGTGTGTACGCCGACCTTTGTTGACCCCTGAGTTCACCCAGGTTCCTTTTAGAGAGAAGCAGACTGAGAAGAGACGATAATTTATGTGCCTCCTCATCCTTGAGATGAATTTGGACCATTTTTTTTACCTCTTGAACCAGCAGGATACTTTTGTGGGTGTATATAGGGGTGAGGGTCTGTTGCTAGTCTGAGAGCTAAACACTTTTCATAAACTCTAAAAGCAATATGTCTTCTTCTTAACCTCGAAGAATACTCTGATAGAAAAATAACTGGACGCGGAAAGTGTGCTTCTTCTCCTTCTTGAAAGAAAAGTCAGGTTGTGGTATAAACATTTCTAGCAATTTGAAATCAACCTACCTAAACATTTCTGAAACAAGTAAGGGAGGAAACATCTGAACATCTTTTTGCCTCTTCCGGTTATGGACTCGGTAAAAAACTAAGTAAAGAGTGTCCAGCTGCAGGCAGACATGTTCTTTTCCTCAACAGTCTTTCGGCCTTCCGTCTGAAGGGGCTTGTTTGCATCCTGCAAAAAAAGGGGCTTTAAGTGAAATGGACACTTGGCTGATGGAGCACTTCACATTTGCATACCTCCTCTCAACATCGTGTTCCATCAGTCTCTCTCCTCCTGTTCTACTCCACAGCTTTTGGGTATCATCAGGGAGAGCAGTGTATGATGGGAAACTGTGGGGTAATGTGTGTTGGTTGGTCACCAAAGCAGAGGAGGGGGGACAGGGTTGTGCTGTGGCTCTAGGCCCCTGCTGCCTCCCATCTCTCCTTGGTGCTTTCAGGCCTTTCAGAGTTTGCTCTGCCGGTTACTGCCGCTTCATAAAACCTGAATGGCTGAAACACAATGCCAGGCAGGAGAGGGGTCATGGCTGAACTTGAACCTCGGCTCCAGCCAAACAACCGCTGGCAAAACCAAGAAGCCTTAATAAGAAGACTGGCCAAATTCCAGGCAACCCTCCTGCTGTCCGCCTCTGCCAGCGTACCTTATGCTCATACCGATGTCTGTCACATGCAAATGCTGAGAACTACCTATTATAATGTCTTATTCCCTTGATGCATCTGAGATATCGCCTTTTCTTTTCTCATCCATTCGAATACAATGTTGTTTATGTCAAGAAACCTGTGTTTTGCTCATAATACCTTTGAGTCTTCCTTTGAAACTCACAAAAGTGCCGCAATCTTTCATAATGTTTTATCCGTACATTTGTTCTGATATCTCTGGTCTGTTTGGCAAAGTACCTGCTGTACGTGTGCACTGACCCTGCTTTGTCCTTTGTTCATCCAGGAGCTGGAGAAAGCCCTATCCGAGCAGGACTTGGACTTCCTTGGGGACCTCATCGCTTGTCTGTTGCAGGGATGCTACCAGCGCACTGACATCACGTAAGTGTAGAATGAAAAAGGAATCGTGTTTACTAGAAAAAAGGCTGTTGAAATGAATGTCACTGAAGCTCAAGTTACTTTTGTGTAATGGGATTCACAACTGATGGATACAATTGGGAAAGAGAATTAGAAGTTGTGGTAAACATGAAACCCTGTGCAGATACATTGACAGTTTTAATGACACTGAAGTCTTGTGGTACAGAGGTGGACAAGGTTCACATTTCAATATAAACATACCTGAGTTTCTTGTCAAGATCTGGTCTTAGTACAATGAGGAAATGTAGTGCAAGCCAAGTGGTCAATTCTCACAAAACACAACATCCCCTTCCATTGTTACACCGATGATGTACAGATCTATCTGCCTCTCAATTCTAATGTCAACTCATTACAGCTATTGATGGACTGCTTGATAGAGATCAAATCCTGGCTGAGCCTAAATGTCCTCAACCTCAACGAGAGCAAGACCGAGGTCACCTTTTTTGGACCCCAACCTCTAGCCTCTCCGGTTGATATTCTGGGCTCCCTCAATAAAAACATCCTCCCCTCTGTCATGAACCTTGGAGTGACCTTCAATAGCGCTTTTAAATTTGATAAACAGGTCAGCAGCGTAGTCAAAACCTGCTTTTTTAAAATACGACTATTGGCCAAGACCAAGTAGTTTTTATCTTTTAAAGATCTAGAAAGGGTGATTAATGCCTTTGTAACCACAAGGTTGGATTATTGCAACGCTCTTTACGTGTGGGTATGGACCAGGCATCAATTAGACGCCTGCAGCTAGTGCAGAACGCAGCTGCACGTCTTCTCACTGGCCACAAAAAGCGTGACCACATCACCCCAATTCTGGCCTCACTACACTGGCTTCCAATTAGGTTCCGAATTGATTTTAAACTCCTTTTATTTGTTTTTAAAGCCCTAAATGGGCTGGCTCCGGCCTATATAGCCGAACTCCTCCATCGCTACACCCCAGCCAGAGCGTTAAGGTCTGCTGACCAGCTGCTGATGATAGTGCCCAAGACCAGGCTCAAAACCCGAGGTCACCGAGCCTTCGCAGCAGCTGGCCCTAGGCTCTGGAACACTCTGCCCCTCCATGTGAGGTCAGCCGAGACACTAGGGGTTTTTAAATCAACACTAAAAACTCACTTCTTCTCCCTGGCCTTCAAGTCAGAGCGGAGCATGACTCCTGACATTTCCCTGTGTTTGATTTTTATATTTGCTGTTGTAATTTATTGTCTTCTGTTTTGCGATTGTAGTAATGTGTTATTTATTATTTGCATGTACAGCACTTTGGCTCGACCAAAAATCGTTTTAAAATGTGCAATATAAATAAAACCTGATTTGATTTGAAGCCCAATAAAGCCAGATTTAAGCATTTAGTGTTTCCTTCCACCATGCTGAGAATTATTCAGAGTGTTGTGATTAGATGCCAATGTTATACTGTTATGAAACCGTTGTGTTGGTTTCTTTGGTTAACAGTGGAAAATAATCAATTCAGATGTTTTCCAATTTGACATGTAGCTGCCAAGATAAAGCCGTATTTCTACCTCAAATTAGTCATCACACCCAAGAGCCTTAAGAGGAAGTGAGTCACCGGAACAATGACTTGCTGAGGAGTCAAAATGTACTCACCATATGGTGACTTCAAGTCTGTGTGATGAAATCATGCTGTTGTAATACAGCAATAAATGAAACCACTGAAACGTTCCCATCCTCTGTGAACGAATGATGGGAGAAAGTGAGTACGTATCAGAGGACTTTTCTCAAATCTACAAATACGTTACATTTCTCATGGGGCTTTCCCCTTCATACACCTATTGTATGCCATTATTAAAAGGAATCATAGTGGTACCAGTGAGCCGATAAGCAGAGAGGCAGGAATGATCCAGTTTTTCCACCCCGGCAACCGGTAACAGGAGGACAACCTGCTTTATTGGACTGGACAGGCGCTGGCATCCTGGGGGTGGCTGCTCAGCACTGGCCTTTCACAGAGCTGCCCTTTTCATCCACACGTGTTAAACGCTCTGCCGGAGCGGGGGAAAGGGGCGGTGGGGAGGGAGGATGTTGGGGAGAACGAGGGACAGAAAGTAGGAGCGAGATGGGGCAGTTGAGGAGGGGGGGGGTTGGAGCTGCAGCTGTGTGAAAAGTGCACACTGCTCTTTCAAGATAAGCCATTTTTTCCCTGGCCTTCTTTCTCCGCGCCGTTGCATAGATGCTCACACCCCTGCCCCGAGCCCTTGTTCTGTTCTTCTGAGTTGGAACTGAAAGGTACAGATTAATCGGCGAGACCTGAACCGGAACCAACGTTTATTTACCAGCTCCCACTCATAGCAGAGATACAACCCCACTCCCATTCAGAGAAAATTGTCTTTTTTCTATCCAGCCCCACCTCCTCTGTCGCACCAGCCCCTTGGGTAATTTGAACTTTGTTTGTTTCCAAAGCTAAGCATCACAAAAGGACGCTAGTTGATATTGAGACGTTGTGTGTTTGCCTTTCAATCTGCATACAGCATTTGCAATTGAATTGCTTGCACTTATCCATACTGACAGATCTTGATTGACCAAGAAAACGTTAGTCTGGTTTTCTTTTTATTATTTGTTTTAAATAATTGTCATACCCATCTGAATATGTAGTTAACAAATAATGATGTTCCTTATAACTTAATGATCCAGTCAAAATGTGTTAAAAGTCAGATTAGAAGATTAATGAAGTTTACTGTGAAAAACATAAATGTATTAATAATGTTAGGCGCTTTACCTAATGAAAACTAAATTCCTACTATAATCGGATGTCATGGTTATAATGAGTTTACAGTGAATAACACTACCTAAATATAACTTATCATCAGTTATCAAACAAACGGAGAAGACAACAATTGCTTCAAAACAAACCCAGAGACCAAAATCATACATAACGAAGGCACAAGACCTATACCTGACCCACATAGTCTTTACCTGAGACCCTCTCAGTACACAAGGTACCGCTCCACAACCCTGTATACCAGCAATACATTCAAAGATCAGTGATTCAGGGAAATAAAAAAGGGATTTTGTACCAGAATGGTTAATTATACAAGTTATGCAAAGAAAAATCTGTGAAAATGGAAATGACCGCAGAAAAGCCCTGATTATTGTGATAATAAGAGTGACATTTTTTTTTAAATCAATATTTCTGAAGAAAGCCATGTATGACCAAATAAACGGTCAATATTGGTTTTGAAAACAATGTACAATGTCTGTCTCTCTTACACTCTGCCTCTCCTCTCTTCTGTTGTTCTGCCCTTTAGCCCCCGGGCATTTAGCAGTTACCTGGACGACATCATCAGCTACCGATGGGAGCTGGAAGAAGGGAAGCCTAACCCCCTCCGAGAGGGCCCCTTCGAGGATCTGCCTCCCCGCACTCAGGTGCAACTGCTGCACCGGCTGTGTGACTACCGCCTGGATGCTGCTGACGTCTTCGACCTGCTTAAGGTACACGTCAACGAGGATCAGATCAAACTATCAGGACATATTTGTTTACATGCATGAATGGTTTTTATGCGTTGTACTCAGGTTTGAGGTTCTATCTTTAGTGACTGGATTGAAATCCAAGCCATGTAGTTGTCTGCAATAATAATGTTGACTCATGTTTTGCAAAAAACAGTGAAGCCATGTTAGTTCATGTGTGAACCACAAATATATGATGTTCCGAGCCTGGCAAGCATTTTACCCAATAAATAGAAGTGGGTTCTATTGACGCTGTGTGTATATGTTTTTTTAACCTGATGTTTTTTGAAGCACCTGAGCACAAAACATGCTGTTGAACCACGCATTTTTATTCTTTAATTCATTTAATTACACTGGAGTGTTTTTATTGTGACACTAATTGGAGCCGTACGATTTCCCTTTACATTCGCACTTACATTTGTAAGGGAATGCGTGCAGTCTAACTAAAATCACAGTAATGTACCTTTTAATAACACCTGACAAAGAGCAGCAGGTTAACATATATTCTTGAATTAAATAAAATGCAACTTATAATATACCTTTGAACCAGTTTACCTCCATGATGTGTGTCAGTTTATCATTTCCCTCTGATATACTGTACAGGTTTCCCATGAAATCAGATGATCGGAAATAATTTAGCAGGTATAATTTACGAATGCACTCAGAAAGCGCTTTATGATTCACAGCGGTGTAGGCTCAAGGGACTAAATGACATCACCCTCTAATGACTTAGGATTTAAAAAGACAGTCCTACACATGATTTAAGAAATGTCCTGTCCCCACCTTCCCCCACCAGGGACTGGATGCAGACAGCCTGCGAGTGGAGCCTCTGGGCCAGGGGGGAGATGGAGCCCTCTACTGGTACTTCTACGGCACCCGTATGTACAAAGAGGAGTCCGTCAAGAGGAAAGCACAGAGGATCAGGTAAATATTTCTAGGAATTGTACGTCTCCATTCCCTGTCCTGTACACCAAGAATGAATGTTATGTTCCTGGTCAGGCTTTCTGTGGTTAACTAGCGCATGTGCTAAGTGTGTAATTGCAGTAGTTTGACCCTGGTTTACAGGCCTGTTGAGGGTTAATTATAGAGGTCTCTCATTGCTAATTACCCCCGTTAACAGGCTATAATTGCTAAGACTTATTTTCTACATCACACTGTTTTTCCAACAGTGAAAGCGCTGAGCTGACATTACCAGAGAGAAAAAGAAGGGGAAGACCACCAAAGAAGAAAAAACTGGACGACTCCCCGCTAAGGTGAGAAAAACATTTGTATTTGTTGTCGGTGCCAACGACGTATAGCGGAGAAGCCATCACATGTGCATTTAGCCATGTGTTGCACAGATGTACTGCTCATGTCAAAAAAAAGCTGCATTTAACTGTCAGAGCAGATGCTGTGCCTGTTCACCACATGGTCTTTGAGTGCAGGGATAATAAAAAAGAAGCATAGCTGTAGAAAACAATACACAATCTGGGTTTTAAAGAATAGTGTTATTATTACCCTTCCTCTAAGTCAGTTTTGCCTGATCTGAAGTCAACTGCTAAATCTGAATAGTAAAATATGATAAATACCACGTGTCGACAACTTGTATTTTAATAGACTCTTTTGGAACAGCATGATGTTCATGGATATATACATCAGAGCAGTCATAATTGTATTATTTGTAATTCTAAATGTACCCTGTCCACCTTGCTGCTGTATACTGCACAGTTGGCTTTAAGTTAACCTGAAAATGGTTTCTATATCCTGGGTGATAGTCATTTGACAGGCTGTGTCAATGTGAATAACAGTTAAAATGTATAACAGTGTATTAAAATGGGTGTATAACTGGCGTAATAGGGCTGTATTTATATGTAATATGGGTGCAATAACAGGGTGTTAATAGTTTTTGTTTTATGAATAAAACCAGCTGAAGATGTAGTAGTTATAAGCAATCGGATTCGTCCAAAAAAAATGTGGTTTCTATTATTCTTCAATGATTTTTTTTTACATTTTCAGTGATGTGGAGAGTGAAGTGTCAGAAGTGACCGAAGAGACAGAAGTGAAGGAAGAAAATACTGAAAATGGTCTGGATCATCTCCGTCCAAGTGCAGGTGAACGGATCTTATTAAAAGCAACTTCATTTTCATGTTTACTACATCAAAGATATCTGTGAGCTTTATTCAATTTTGACTTTCACTGAATGTCTCTATACATTCTCCCTCAAATCAATAAGCCAATGTGTCTCTCCTCTGCTTCCACCAGGCCGTAAGAGAGGCGCCTGGTCCCTTGTGTGTGATACAGAGGGACAATGGGTCAGTCTGGCAGAAAGCATCAAGGACAAAACCTCCCCACAGGACCGCCATCTCTACCGTGTCATCAGCCAGAACTTCCTGCCTGAGATCAGCAGCATGATCGAGCACAAGGTCAGACACCGAAGAGACACGGCTGTCATTAGTCTCCATTACAGCACCACATAATGTCTTCTTTTAGATAGTGTCTGGGTAGAGTGTATCTGCTACTGACAAGGGTGTTATAGTGATGAATAACCGCAAATCCGACAGTCGTAGATGTTTCAGTGTTAAAACTTTAAAAAAGCTCATTTATTTTTGCATCCTATTCTTGCAAAGCTGACCTGATTGTGGTTTTGTGTTTTGTGTAGTCTTTCTCTCTAACAAAGCTAATATACTGAGTGTAGCGATGGTGGAACTGTCTTTCTAACTTAATCTGAAAGAGACCCTATCATGTTTATTGGGTTTTCTCTCCCCCCGCCCCCTCCTGAAACGTCTCCATTGGACTCCTTGTTTACCTCTGTAACATCACTCGGTAACACTCACGCTTCCATCGACTTGCGCTTCAACACATTGTAGGTGACTTCCTAAGGGGCGTGACATCTCTAAGTGATTGACCAATCACAACACAGCCGGCCAGCTAACAAATCAGAGCAGACTGGGCTCTGGTTTCAGACAGAGGGTGAAAAGAGGTGCTGCAGCAGAGGTAGTATGAGAAAAATAAAGAGCTTTTCGAACATTAAAGCATGGAAACATGTCACAGTAGAGGAACACAATACAATAATTAAACCTGAAAATAAGTATACTAGGGCCCCTTTAATTACATTAGGCGCGTTCACACCGGAGTACTTTTCCCCGTACTTTTCCCGTTTAGTTCCGTTAGTACCCCTTATTTTGCATTCACACCAAAAAGAGTACTTAGTGCCGGGAACTTTTACCCCCATTTGTAGTGCCTGCTAGAGAGGTGGTACTATCCTGGGGAGAAAAAAGTACCAATTTCTATTGGCTGGGCGAATTGCAAACCACGCCCCGTAAAACTCTGAAAAGTTTTGTGAAGCCGCCATTGTATTTGCTGGCATTAGCATTATTAGCATTAGAATTAGCCCCGCGCATCAACGGAGAGAGAATAACTTATGGCAACACAAAAAAAAACATGGGAGCGGTGGAGATGAGGAGGTGTCGGCGTTCTGGCGATTCACTCGGAAGGCTTCAGTAGAAGCTGCTGGGAGTCCCAGCAGCTTCTACTGAAGCCAGTCCCCAACTCCGGGGACTTCCGGCCGGGGACTTCGGGTGGCAGTATATGCCGTGAAGTTGTTTGCGGCCTGCCAGTAAACCCAAAGCAGACGAAGTGACGTCAGCGGCTGATTTGCGTAATCTTCCCTCAGGGAATTTATTCCGGTGTGAACGCGATCTGTACTTAGTTCCATGGGGGTACTAAGTGCCGGGGCACTAAGTGCCGGCAAAGTACTTGGTGTGAAAGCGGCTCTTGATTTTAACTTAATCTTAACTTACAATTGTAGGAAAAAATAACCCTTGCTAGCTACATTTTTATGACTTCAATTTGAAATTAATGCTAATTTCAGGCCCTATGCGTTTGACTTTCTTGACATTGGCGGCTTCCAATGGAGCTTGGGTAATGAGGCTTGAAAGATTAGGCAATCTCCATTCAGGTGCTTTCATGTTCTGACACGGATCACTGTCCTCCTGTAGGAGTTTCATTCATGGTGCTGGACCCTTTAGTTGGGACAGCTGCAGGAGAGGCGAAGGGAAGGGAAGCCGGTCTGTGCTTGCCTTTAATTCTGCTCACAGCCAGGTAGAGAGCCCAGGGCCTTTAACTGGAGACTGCAGAGATTGCGCTAGTTTGGCAGGGCACATGTTCTGTTGTAATCTTCATCGGGCTTGGCCATACCTTGGGTCATGCTCATTAGTCAATCATATCTTCCTTAGAATTTGAGTCAAGTACCTCAGGGGGAGATTATAGAGATAATTTGTTGACCTGTTCATAGCAAGCATGAGTCAAAAAACCCCACCTACGTGATTTCCCTTTACTTTCCCTACTGCTAGTCAAAGCTTCCCTGTTTTTTGTCCTACCTGTATGTATCCAAACGTAGGTTATTTCCACTCATGCGATGTATAACCCGCAGTGACTGTTGCCATAGAAACCCCCGCAGCCTTTTCTCCATCATCATCAGCAGTGAAGTAAAGAATCCAGCTGACAGTTTGATGTTGGCCGAGCAGTCAGTCACTCCTCACAGACGGACAGTAGATGAATGTCGTCTCATCCTTCATGGTCTGTACACTCAGCTGCATTACTCATACATTACAAATCTGGCATTCAAATGTCTCTTGCTTAACAGCTTTATCAATAGAGATGAGTAGTGAATCCTTTTGGGGTTTAGTAATGTAGCAGAGTATGTTGTTTTTGCTTTGTGCTGGTCAGTAAAGGAGTACTTTTTGCGTACGTTTCTTTTTTTTATTCTGCATTAATTTTACAGCGCATTAATATTAATTATCCTTTGCTCGATTCTCGATTAAAGTGCATTCCCCTGATGTTGTTCTTATGTGCAAAAGAAATCCACTGAAGTCACACAGCAGGAGATCACATTAAAGGATCCTGCATTTTAATTGAATATACATCCTCACACCACATTTCCCTATGGCCCTGAGTCTACAGAGTGAATCTTTTTTTTTCTTGGGCTCAATTTTGATCATCCGAGAACATCAAAAAATGTAATGACCAAATTCATCTTATGCAACATATTCGTCTTTACACCTGGCCTCTATATGACATTTTTGAAGGGGTGTGTAAATACTATAAAGACTTAGTATTATGTATAACTATTTTAAACGTCCAGTGATTCTCTACTTTTCCATTTGCCCAACAATTTCAACAATAGTCCAAACCCCCATACTATTCAATTTCCAATAATAGGGAAAAAGAAAAGCCGCCACTCCCAACATTAAAGCAGCTTGAATCATCAAATGTTTAGCATTAATTGACATAAATACATCCGTCTTTATGTGGGTGTCCCCCCTCTTGAATCCTTCGCTCCACGTGTCTCACTCTGCCGTCACCAGCCGCTTCACGGGGCGCTGACAGCAGGCGGGATCTCACCTTGAGGCGGGACGGAGCCTCCTGAGTGACAGCTCTGCTGCTGCAGGATCCTCTCGACCTCTCTAAGTGTCGACACCAGAGGCACTCTATCTGGTCGTGTGTTGGGTGGAGGAATGGGGGATTTAGTGCTGCTGGTAATGTAGGAAAGAATTGTACAGCGCCTCAGGATATGCCGGCGCTTCACACTCAGGCAGAGATGGAGTGGGGACAGAAGAGTTGTGGAGGGCACTATCAGATCATGAACATCTGTCTTCTTTTGCCTCCACACATCTTCCTTTCTCTTTCTCACTTGCACACACACACTGGCGTCATACAGCTGCATTTTTAAAAAAAAAATGATGTTTTATGGCTGATCAAAAGTCAGATTGTTGCACCATTAAGTGTTATCTGCCCCGGGATGACATTTTTTCATCTTCCCTGGTGCACTCTGACATGATACAGCGCCCATCCCTGATACAGACCGCCTTTTAAAGGGATCTGTTTTTTTTTTCAATGCACCATATCTGAATCACTCAAATGTCATGATGTGGATTGTTGGCGGTCATTTCCAAGATTCAAATGGAAGGATTGCAAATGCGCTGCTCAAAAGTTGCAGTATTGGCTGTCTGTTGTTGTGTCACTGCGTTGTGTATTTGTCAAGCTGACTGCTAGGCTGTCAGCCCCAGGGAAAGGTGGGGGAATGTAGGCAGCTTTGAGAGAGGGTGACTTCGGGGCGGGGGAGGGGAGAGCAGAGCCAGTGACCTCTCTATACTCACTCGCTTCTCCACAACTCCCCAGGGCCTGACAGTGTGTTGGCTTGTGTGTGGCGCTCAGTCTTTCTGTCTTGAAGACTCAATCAGTCATTTGTTGACCATGTAAATACCAAGCACATGTGTCATTCAGAGAAACAGGATATTTCCCATATAATCAGTGAGGAAGCGATAAGTAGATTGGCTGTATGGAGCCGAGCTAACCTTTTTATTCTTTTCTTTTTTTCTAGGAGCGGGAGCAGAAGCAGAAGCTACTCGACCCTGCCCCAGTTCGCATATCACAACGGTTCTCTGAACACAACAACCAAGAGGAGGAGGTGCGTGTTTTTCTGTCTACTTGTTGTTGTTTTTAATAAAATGACAGACCGTAAGTACGCTTTTGCAGCAGCTGTGTTTCTGGAAAGACACTCAGACTTTATTATTTATTTAACCAATACTTCTTTCCACAAAATGTTTTGCCCTTTCCTTTTTATATCGATATACAGATATATAGATATATATCGATATATAGAGTGGTGCAGCGATGCATGCTTTTGTAGGCAGACCCAGATGTTAACAGGACAAGGGCTCCCTCAACAGAAAGCAAATGGAATTCTTTCCTTGGATTTTGAATATGGCAGAGAATAAGTTCTGAAGCACACACACATTTATGATACTTCCACATTTTGTTCAGCAGGATAATCTCTACATTAACACCACTTTACTAATAGTTGTAGCGTAAATGAAATCGCCAAAAGCTATGATGGAACTTGTGGCGGCTCAATCCCCAGTTACGTTTGAATCGCCGAGAGGCTAAACTTGGCTATAAACTGTGACGTGTTTTCGAAGAGAAAGTCCATACTGAAGCAAGATAGTTTTAGGATATTTAATAAACAAAATCATAACATAGTAACTATGGACAAAAGGGTCCACAGAAAAAATGACAGCACAAGCTCACCCTCTGTCATCCGCACTCAACATCAAACAGGTGACTTATATAACCAAACCACACCCATGTGACAATTACCGGAAGTGCTCAACAGACAAATAAAAGTTACGTAAACAAATAATAATGATACAAATAGTGTAGCGTTATGGCACCTACAGAACTACATGACGTTTGCATGACTTCACGTTATCACTGCTATCAGCCGACTTGTGGCCTGATTACGTTTAGTTGTAATAATTTTGTCACTTATTATTATTAACCAAGTTTTAAGACACTAAAAACCTTCAAACCTAAACCAGTTTTTATTTAGTAACATATTTTATGTTGTAGAACAAATCATGGAACTCTCGTATGTGTATTGACCACAGAGCTTATTTAAAAATCTAACAAGAAACGAAGAAAAAACATTGAGTTTGAGACGAGGGATTGCTAAAATGCTAACTTAATTCCAGGTTGAGGACTCATTCCTGCAACTATATGTTTGTTCATATCAGTGATTTGGGGTCTGTATCTCAAGTTAAAGGTATCCACCTTTCCATCCACATATTCTTTACAAACTATCCTTTACTGACTCCAGATGAGACTAATGGGCTTGTGTGTATGTTTTGTTTCCAGGACAACCTGCCTTTACCAGAGGACGACAAGAAGAAATACGAAGAGCTGGACAGGCAGGTCCTGCTGGCCGAGCAGCGGAGGGAAGAGGAGAGACTTCAGCAGGAAGACCAACAGAGAGAGAAGCAGGAGAAGATCAAAGCTGTGGAGGGTAAGATGGATGGCTACTAAGATGGATGGAACACAAATGAAAAGATGTACCACTTGTGTTTGTCCTAAAACGTCCCACTTGATCAGATCTTAATTATATTTCGGTGGCACTGCAGGAAGCCCACGTGCTTATACATCTGCTTGTATTTGCAGAAGGGTTAGAAAATAAAAGCAAAGTGCCAAAAGTCAAATATGAAGGAGCATCAATAATTTCACATTCTTTCATCAGCGACCTGTCAGCAGCAGGTAGGGGGCTTTCACACTCTTCTATCAACTCTGGGATCAAGGGCAGAATGGATTGCGGAGGGCACACCACACACACACACAAGCACACACACGCACACTTTCACATCTCCATCGCTGTGGTGTGGCTAGTAACGGCTTTCAAATCTGCAGTAGCGAAGCAGCGTTCGACAAAGCGTTGTGATTTATGTATAGTACACAGAGACTGTGAGAGGGAATGTTCAGGGTCTTTAATCACAGGATCACTTCTCTTTTTCTCCCCCCTCTGATGTCATCTGTCAAGGGTTAATGAACTGCTGATTGTGCTTCAGTGGAGGAGCCTCATTAATGTATTATAGATGAACAGCAGGACCTGGCCCGCTCTGTGTGTGGAACCCTCCCTCAAACCTTTATAGTTCACGCACCGGGGAGGAGGGGGGGGGGCAGCAGGCCTCTCAGGAAAAAAGAAAACGCAGCGATACATATGCACTCGCTCTTCTATGTCCTGCTCTTTTGATCAACTGTGCCTAAGAAAAGATGGCTGAGGAAAATGGTCTCTTTCTACTTATCTGCAACCCTGTATCTGAAGGCCGGGGAATGGTTTTCATTGACTCTGTAGCAACTGTTACTCAAAAGCAATTCAAACATTGTTTGCCCTTCAGCCTCCTGAGACTTTTTATGTTGTCGTTTTGTTTCTAATTGCCCCATGTGTTCTTCCTTCATTCTCAGAGCGAGCAAAGAGGCGGAAGATGCGTGAAGACAGAGCCTGGTTACTGTCTGAAGGAAAGGACCTGCCGCCTGAACTGCTCAATCTGGAGCCTTCCTCTCCTGTCCACAGAACACGCCGGAATAAAGCATTGTAAGTGGCTTTTGTACATTTCTCTTCAGATTCCATGTTCTACTTGAATTGTGATTAACGTGTTGTATGTTTCTCGTTCCAGCTATGAAATCGACGACGACTACACAGATTTATACAAAGGTATGCCTACAGAGCAGTTAGTCGAGGCGGTTGCTTTTATCTTTGTTAATATTTGATTTAATGTGCGATCTGATCCAATCTCTATTCTGCAGTGCTTGAGGTCTTGAAAGCTCATAAAGACGCGTGGCCTTTCTTGGAGCCTGTGGATGAATCCTATGCCCCCAACTACCATGAGCTCATCCAGGTACTAAATACTATACAATGGCACGTGACAGTAGTAGGTTATACATTTTTTTTGTGTGTTTGGCTAAATCAGAATCTGTTGTTTTGGGTTTTTTTTGCCAAGAGAGACAGCAGCACAGTTACATAACACAAATTTAAAAACAATCACAGTTAACATATATGACTATTTTAACACATTTAAAATAAAGACAATATTTTCACAAAATATACATTTGCAAATATACATATACCATTGTGTTCAACCACATATAGAACCACTTCTTACTGTTTATTTGTCTTTTGATCTCCTCAGACTCCCATGGACCTGTCCACCATTGAAAAGAAGCTGAATGACGGGGATTACGTTTCTAAGGAGGAGTTTGCTGCCGACGTGAAGCTCATGTTTGAGAACTGCATAGAGTACAATGGAGATGACAGCGGTAAATAAAACAAACACAAAACTTCATCCATCAAGATTTTTTCCTCTGTTTAAAAAACGAATGCATACAAATCAGTTTCAGTTGGTCTGTTGTAAGAAAGACGTGCATATTTAGAATTTTGGGGCAAGAGTCAGGGGGTGACAGTGGAACAGGGGGCAAAAGAAAGGGGGCCGGACTTAGTGCTGCGTTGGGGCCAGGGCAGCCATGACAGTGATTAATGAGGAGTGATTGAGCTGTGCTCCAGTGCTCAGGGGGATCTGAGCCCGGCAGGGCCACAGAGACATTCCAGCCCCTAAGCCCCCTGTCTGGAGCCATCCATCCAACTGAATACTCTCCCCGGGGACAGGGGGAGGAGAGGAGAGCGAGGGGGCCCAGGGTGGAGCAGGAGGACTAGAGGGAAGGGGTTGGAGGAGCAGGGGTCAACTTACGCCCTTTGACCTGGTCAGTCGGCCACGCTGGGCCCAGAGCAGAGGAGCAAGTGTGGCTCTATGGATACATGGCATGCATATCGGTCGGTGGTGTTTGAGTGTAAAGGAATGACTGTGAGGTGGTGTGTGTGGGAGTGTGTAGTATGTGAAAGGGAGGGAGTGACTTGAAGATAAAAAGCTTTAAATGTACATCAATGGATTTGCAAAAGGTATGTGCTTTCATGTGTGGCTGTGTTTACAACAAGGTTGCTGAGAAAGAGCTTGTATGTCTTTTCATCATATAACAAAGCCGATGTTTATGTCTGTTTTTCCCCAGAGTACAGTATCATGGCGGAGTCTCTGGAACGGTGTTTTAGCCGGGCCTTATTAAAACACTTTCCCTCAGAGGATGGCGACACGGACGAGGAATTCCACATCAGCAGTGAAGACAAGGAGCGCAAAGACAAAAAGCGTAACCGCGGCAGCAGTAGACATTCGGGACCTGAGAGTCTGATCAGGGCCACAGAGCAAGTCCAACGCAAGAGAACCGCCCAAGGGGGCAAGGGCAGCACCCTCTCTGAAGAAGAGGAGAGCAAACGACCACGACCAGCTCCTCCCCTACGCTGGGCCAATGGCCCCCCGCACCCCCACAGCCTGCCTCCAGGCCAGCAGCACCACATGCATCAAGGGGGCATGTACCACCCAGGGCAACAGGTATCCACAGGATCACTTTTTATTTTTAAGTTTCTCTTTACATTTCTAAAAATGATTTATCACCCATTAAACACAATGCTTTAAAGGGTTCTATTATGCTCATTTTAGATTTCACATACTTTAATGTTCAAAAAGGGCTTTATTTGTTCTCATACTGCCTTTCTCACGAGAGCCCAGTCTGGTCTGATTGGTTTGCTGGCCTTCGTTTGCAGTCAACCGCGATTTCTTCCTCTAAGACAATAAAAGCATAATAGGGCCCCTTTAACTAGTTGTACAAAATACATTGTTTTTGCTTTTCTTTTCCTGATTATTTTCTGAAATGTATAAAAAAAAAAACTTAAATTGTGAATCCTCTCTCTTCTCTTACCAGCTTCATCGGCCCCCCGGTCCCCCTGGTCCTCATGGCCCACACATGTATGGCCAAAGAATGGCCATGGACCCCCGCTTTGCTTACCCAGCTCACATTCCTCGGCATGGAGACCCCAGTTTAAACCACATGCCCCACAACTTTAACATGCAGGTATGAGCCAAATGTACCTTTTCTAAATGTAATTATAACAGTATTTAGGTTTCAGTTTATAACCAAAGGACCACCGTATACTGTGTGGTCTACTTAATACTACACTGATGTGCAGTTATGCTGACGCCTAATTTGATTATTTTTTTCTCTTAGCATCGCATGGTAGATGGACATCACATGGGCCCCAGGTATCCAATGGGTTCAGATCCTAACCAGCAGCAGCCCCCTCACCAGCAGCAGCACCGCTACATGGGCCCCACCCACGGACCCTCTCTGGGCCCCCGTCCCGTCGGCCTCCATCCTGGCCCTCCTCCTGAGGCCAGCATGTATCCATCCCATCATCGTCCGGAGGGCCACAGCATGCACCCTATGGCTAACAGATTCCCAGGGCCGGAAGGACCACTTCAGCACAACTACCCAGGCATGAGACCCCCCAGTATGGGCATGGCCAACATGTGGACTGGTATGAATCACCAGGACAGACCCAGCGGGATGCGCATGCAGGACCCCAACATGGTGAACCAGCGCAGCTTCGGTTACGGTGGGGTCCCCCCTCCAGTGGGACATAAACCCTGGCCAGAAGCGGCTGGATACCCCCACCCTCCTCCCAATGCCCAGTATCAAATGTCTGCAGCGGTCAGCTCCCAGGGGCCCATGTCCTCTCACCCCCCTGTTGCCCACCCAGACTCCTCTGGCAGGACACGCTTGGCCTCCATGTTGGAGAGCCCCGAGATGCTGGCCCTGCAGCAGCTGTCCGCCTCTTCCAGACCCCCTGCCGGTGCCCCTCATCAGCACATGGGCAACTTTCAGCAGCCCAGGCCCCCATCAGGAATTGGCAGCAACCCAGCTCACCCCTCTCAGCAGCCCCCCCCTGCCCCTGAGGTTCAGCTGCTGCATCCCGCCAGAGACAATGGGCCAGACAGCCGGCCCTCCCAGCAGACAGACACGCTGCCCAAAGGTAGACCCGACCTTCTCTCAGTGTTCCGCTGTATTCTGCATGAAGGAGTCTAACCTTTCTCTCCACCCTCGTGTTCTTTCTCGACTGCAGTGTTTCACATTTGTTAATCAGCACACCCCTATCCTTTTCCTTTCCTCTGTGTGTTTTTTGCAATTTCATTTGAATTATTTTTCACAGTAAGTGGCAAATTGAATATTCATTAGTTTGGTGACATTTCCTGCTGGTTGCGTTGAGGCTACAAAAGAGATGGCATGTCGTTAGTTAGGCTTCACTAGCTTTGTGTTCTCACGAGAATAGATTAGGGCATTTAAATGGAGAGTGACACGAATCTATCTGATCTTTTGTGTAAAAAGTAGTGCAACTGTATTAATGTACAACCTCTTCATGGAGATAATAGGTATACAATGTTATATGTAACCTCCTTTTCCTTGTTTATTAATGCTTTAAAACTTTTTCTTTCATTATTCTGTGTGTTAACAGACTCAACATCAGAGGAACAAACAGCCGCCAACAACATTTCTGCTGAAGCTCCAACACACCAAAACACTGTTTCAACTAACCAGGAGCATCCGTCCATCCGAAGCCCCTCAGAACACCACAAGCAGGAGGCGGACGGCCAGAGACAATCTGCCAGCCACTCTCCCTCTCAACACACTACTGTTTCATCCCATCTCAACTCCACTGATCCTACTCACCCTAACCACCCAGCGCCCACACAGGAGGGTCCGCAGCAAAAAGCTCAGAGCCCCGCACTTCTTCACCAGAACGTACCGCCACTGCACGCTTCAGCGGTGCTGAACTCCACTCAGCAAATGTCAGAGAGCATCCTGCCCCACATGCAGAATGCACAGACTGAACATCAGGAGAACACACCTCAGGCCCCACAGAGTACCCCTCCCCAGCAGATGATCCAGAGCACACAGCAATACAATCCCCCTCTTCACGCCCCCCAAAACGTCTCCCCGCAGCGCCCCGCACAGAGCAGCCCCATGCACGGGATGCCTCAGAACGCCACACAAGTAGCCCAGCCCGGACGCCCTCAGCCAGCCCCGCTCACCTCTCTGCCCCCCAGTCATCCTACCCCACTGTTACCATGCCAGCCCAGCCCTGCGGACCATGGAGATCAAAGACCTAGTGAGCCGACGAGCTGCCCGGCGGACACAGACGTTCCTCCGCAGCACATGATGAAATCTGGGCCTCCGAATGGGATTCACAAGCAGCAGGCTTTCAGCCCAAACCCCCACCAGACCCAGCAGAGGGCCCGCTCACAACCCTGCCATGCCCCCTCACTCCCAAGGTCAGGCAAATGGAGCCATGGGTGCATACAGCATGGGGGGCCATCCCAACTACAGCCAGACGAACATCAGCAGGCCCATGCCTCCGTCTGCTCACCACCCCTATCACAGCCAGGTTAACCCCCTCCACAACCCCTCTCAGCACCCCGCCTACCACCAGCAGGGAGGGGCTGCCTACTCCTACCACACAGCAGGCCAGCAGCACCCCCAGGCCCACCCCAACATGTACCCGCAGCATCAGTATCAGCAGCAACACTACTACGCACAACCCCACCCCCAGGCTCAGGCTCATAACCAGGTGAACAGCAGGGGGGGTTACCCTGCAGAGGAGTGGCACCGGCATCAGTATCAGCCTCGCCACCCCATGCCCCCCAACGCCTACCTGCCTGCAGCTAGTGCCAGAGGTCACCTGAAGGAGAGCAGTATGTCCCCACTGGGCTCTGAGGGTCTGGTGTCCCCTGGCCCCGGGCCTGAGGCGGGGCCGCAGCCTGGGGGCCCGGAGGAGAGGAGATGTGTGAGCAGGGAGCAGGACGGGGGGGGCAGCCCGGCAAAGCAGGCTCACACAGAGGAGTCAGAGCGGCCTGAAAGCCCGAAAGAACTCCTGGACCTCGACAGCCACAACGCTGCCGCCCGCCGCCGCAGCGCCCAGCAGCCTCCCCCCGCCTCCCACATGGTGTCCGGGTTCATGTACGACCCCCGCGCCGTGCACCCTGGGATGCAGAGAGGCGGCGTTCCTCCCCCACACATGATGTTTCAGTCTTCAGGCAATGGAGCGCCATACCCCGGCCAGCATTACGCCGATCCCGGGCGATATGCCGCCCAAAGACCCCACCCTCACCTGATGGAGGCTCTGCAGCGGCCCCAGCAGCTGCCCTTCTCCCCGGGGCAGACGCGCATGGCCATGTACGGACACCCCCGGCCTGCAGGGCACTTCCAGGGCATGATGATGCAGCAGAGAGGCCTGGCACCGGAACACTTCCTGCACCCTGGGTACAAAGATTGAAGTTTTATATGTTTTTTAATATTGTAATTCTCTCTCTATCTGTAGTCTTACGTCAAAGTCAATATTTTTTTTTATTGAGCTTAATATTTTTTAAACACTTCATTTGGTCTACTTCCCTTTAAAAACATCTTATTAATAATCATTTCCAACAAGCATTAGTTTTTCAAAATGGGATGGTGGACATTGTAGTAGGAGTTCACTCTGCGGCCTGGAAACAAAATTAAATTAGAAGTTGTTTTTAAATATGCAAAAACTTGTGTGACCCAAACAAAGAAATCAACATTAGGCCTTAGATAGGCAAGTACACTGGACATGCAGGTATCAGGTGATTAGTTATATGTTCTTTGGGCCACACACTTCTTTAACTCATGAAGATAAATCTATTGGTTGACTGAGCTTAATTAACATTTGCTATAAAAACAACTTAACCATTCAAGTGTTAACAACAATTTTATTAACATTCTTCTTTGTTTTTTCTTGTTTGTCATAGGCAACAGATGATGGCTGCTCCCGGCGGCCCTAGCAGTAAATAAGGAGCGTGACAAATAACAAATCAGAGTGAGTGAAAATAACTTTCATAAACCACTTTCTATATCTGACAGCTTCAAGCAACTTCCTTCTTCTATCCCTCTTCCTTCAAAATGTGTTTACTGCGGATCTATTCGTAAGAATATAATGGCAAAAAGTCTCTTATACAATTCCGAAGGGAGCCAAACAAAAACATGATACCACGGCGCTGTCAAGCCATGTTTGTGTTTCATTTTCGATGATTAACTTATTGTTTTTCATTCCCTTTCAGGCATGTCGTTATCAAAGAACATCTGGACAAAGCACTGAGCCAAGAGGAAGAACATGTGTGTGTGCTGATGGAGACTGTAGATGGGACTCTTCGCTCCACAGACTGATCATCTTTCAATGGACAGGAACTGTTGGCTCGGTTTTGGCCCATCACTGAACTTGGAAGATCCAACCAGGCAGCTGGTATCACTGCGATAATAATACTGTGAACTGGTATTGAGCCCTGTAAAAAATACTCTTTTTGCTTGCCCTTCTTTAAGTAGAACTGACTTGACTGCTTGACACTTCACCTCAGTGGTTTTGATCCAGGGCCCTCCATCAGAAGGGTGTTATTTTTAACCACTTGGCCAATCTGTCCATGACAGACCTGTGAGAACAGAGAACACTGGACAGCCCTCTCCTCTTTGAGAAATGGAACTTTAAATGGATTAAACGACACTGAGCACGATCCTGTCCATTGACGGCAGTGCTTGATGAATCTTTTAACGATAACTAAGGAGGACTGTGGTGAAGATGAGATGGACTGTTGTTTTTACCGTTTCCTGTTTCAACTTTATCTTTAAACTCAGGTGTAGAAAAGGAGGTACTTTGAGACTGTCACCCTAACCCAGGCGACTCACAGGCCCCTTTGCAATTGCCTTAGTTTCCTTTGTGAATGTATGAGTGAATGTGTAGACAATGAGCTATGCAGATTAGCTGCAAGGACACAGATTTCTTCGAAGATAAACCGTCCTGCAAAAAGGCCCAGATACTTTTCATTTCCGGTCCAAACCTTGCAGTGTTTCTCTTGTTCTAGAGTAAACACGCTGTTTATGCATCTTCTCAAAGCTGCCTTCACTGTCAAGAATGTCTTTCGACTAGCAGAGTGGCAAGACGCCGCAATTTGTATCCAACAATCTCTGTTGTGCACTATGGGTTTTGTCTGTCTCGACATCCTGGAATTGAGTGGCCTTTGATAGTTTTATTTTAATTCAAACACATATATGTATGACAAATATATCCTTACCTCTTGTCCCAGATGGGGGCAGTTTTTCAATGATATGTCCTGCTGGCGGGTAACACTTACCCATCAAATCCTGCTGGAATTTCTTTTTTTATTGTGACAATTGTTGCATTCCACCTTCACATTTGTACTTTGTCTCTTTATTCACGGGCCTTCCCTTTGCATGGTTGACTCTCTGAGTGCTTCCTCTTCCCCATGTCAATATAAATGTATCCTCAGGGTGAACAGTTTCTATATACGGGTATTTTTCTGCGTTATTTGAAGGAGGAGCAGCAGCATGAAGACAAACGCAACTTGTTTAGGTCTGTTTAACAATATCTATGGCTAATCACACTGCCAAACCATTTAACCCCTTCGGTCTCACCCCAAAACAAAATGACTTGGTTTTGTCCGGCACCCTTCACCTTATAACATCCATGTTGCACCTGTGGACCCTACTCGTGCAGTTCATCGATGGCAGCAAATGAATCTACCTCATCTAGCCAATCTGTGGCACTACTGAGCCCCCCCTCCCTCTCCCCAAACTTCCAGTCCTCGCTCCTGTGGGTCAACATTTTGACCACTTTTTGGTTGTCGTTCGGCTTCCAGGACTGACTATGAAATAGCATCACAATAGGTGTTCTTTATGAGAAACAATCCTTGAAAGTGTGAACTCTCTTTTTAGGGACAACACGTTCCTTCTCAGTTTTAGACAATATTACATCACATGTCTGAAATAGGACTGTAAATGAGTCTCTAGTTGTACAGATTGCATGCCTTTCTGCCTAGAGGTTGTAAAACTAGACCGTTTTCCAGTCTAAGGTCTGTAATAGACTGCATAGAGTTTGGGTTTACTACGTTTCTTAGTAATAGGTACCTAAGGCAATGAGAGGAGATATTTGAGGAAGGATGATGGAATAGGAAAGTGCTAGAAGCTGTGAGACAATTATCTAAATGTGTCACACAAGACTTGCTATTTTGTTAAAATAGGAAATTGTCTTCATATTTAGCGGGCTCCTTTTGGAGGTAGTGTGTTCACTCGTGCTGTCTGAAGTATGAAGGACAGTGTTTATTTTAAAGGTCCAAGGCTATGATACTGTCGCTGTACAGATGTGGTGTGTGTGTATTTCTCTCTGGTGTGTAGAATGGGCACCAGATGTTCGGAAGTGTGCATTCATCTCTCACTTTTACTCTGCTGTCACCTCTCTGCACTAGTGAATACAATTTTAGACGTGATTAAATGTGAATCATATTTATTTCTTCTTTTTAAGAATTTTTGTACATTTTTGGACTTGTTTTAATATAAATGTGGTGTACGTTTTTTTTTTTTTCTTTCTTGATGTTTCAAGCAGTTATCTTTTACCTCGGTAGCATGGTGGCATTGAAAAAAGACCTGTGTGTTTAATTTTTAAGTGACGTTTACAAGTTCTTATCTGACTGATATAGATTATTTTGAAAAATGGAACGGAGTATTTTCTATACTGTACATTTCTTAGAAATAAATCTCTTTTCTTGAACAAGTCAGACTTATTGTTGTCAATTTTTACTAATAGTCACATCACCAAAGCAGCAGATTACTGTATTCTCTGTTGTAACAGCTGTTCCTAGCAATACTGTGAACAAATACACATAAAACAAAGCTGTGTCATTTAGGGGAAAAGGGGCATGAATCTATTATCCGTTAAAGAAACTGAGGCCAAAAGTAATGAAATGCAAACAGACAAAACAAGACAGCCAATGCAAGACAATGCATTAATCTATTGGAGCGCCTCACGCCATCGCCTTCAATTAGTGCTCTCCTCTTGACGGACACCCTCCACAGATTGTGATGCTGCTTTGTTTGAACCTACTCATGACTGCAGGAGTCAGTGAAGTGATGTGTTGCAGTGGAAGAGGAGGCAGCATGGCTCCTCAGGCTTCCTTCAAGGGACTTCTTGGAAACGAAGTACATTATTTTGTTCAGGTCTTGGCAGTGGAAATTCAAATGAGGCATATAATTAAGAGACTTTAATTGAGCTAAGTAACCAGGTTGCAAAACAAATCACTGAAATCAGCTATCCTGTTTGAAATATTTAAAAGATATGTTGATATGAAGTTTAATTCCACTCAAATCTCAATTGTATTATCTGCACCTCAATTTTGTGGAATGCTAAAAAAATATGAATTTTGTTTTGCATATTTTTTTTTTAAGTCACTGCTCAACTATTATATATATATATCTATATATATATATATATATATATATATATATATATATATATACATATATACATATATACAGTCTATGATGCAAACTCACACACAGGTGTGTTGACAGGGAATGGGGAATTTGTATTTCCTAATCTCTGTTTTGCTTATTATAACCTCCATGATGCTGCTCTACCAATCAAAATATTATCCGGGTTCAATTTCAGCCAATCATAACAGGACAGAGGCGGGACTTAAATGCACCCTGAGCAAAAGCTTTGCCAATGCCTGACTAGCGAAACAAAAACACGTAGCTTTAATGCTGTTAATTTCCTGAATTGTTTTTGAACAGTGAAACTTTTATAATAAAGTAAGCTATTAGATAAAAGCAGATTTCTAACTGACACCGACGAGCAAGTTTTCCCGTGGTCCTCTCTTCTTAAAGTGACTGTGAACTGGACTGTAACAAAACCGTCGACAGCTTTCGAGGCAGCTGCTAAGGTACCATGTGTGCATTATTCTTTAATATACAGTATTTTACAATCCTAGGACTGAAATGTCAAGTAAGTAACGTTAGCGGGTTTTCTTATGACTGTTCAGCCTACTGAAAAAAACAAACAAGTAAAAACAGAGCTCTGCTTCGCAAAGTAATGCATTAAATGCAAGAGTAAACCTAGCATTGTTCGCTTATTCTCACTTATTCTCACGTTAATTGTGTAACGTAAACGAGTCATACTCATTATCATTGCTTCTCTTTTCACTCGGTAACGTTAATATAGGGAAGTGCGCATTTTGCCAATGACTGCAGAGGAACACACACCTGTTAGTTTTGTGGTGTGAGTGGTTGCAGATTTTCTTTTACCCCAACTATTAAAAACACGTTTCCTCATGTTATTTGTTTTCTTTCTAAGCTCCACACACTCTCGGGACAATGGAAGTGTCGCTACACCGCCGCCATGCGGTGGTTGTCTGCCTGCTCTTGTGCTGCCTGGCCGGCGGGCTGTCCTCCCCGGACCCTCGGCACAGAGAGGCCCTCATACAGCTGGAGGTCTCCATGCAGACAGGAGGGCAGGTGGTGCTGACTGATGCTGAGAAGCGGCTGGATGCTCTTCTCTTTAAAATGAAGCAGGAGGAGGTCTCGAGAGCAGACTTTCCTCCCGCCATGCACTTCTTCAGGGCCAGGGACGTCATCAGCACCAGTCCCATCTTCAAGCTGCTGCAGAAGATGCCTAAAGGTGCGTTCAGTGTCACACTTCCAAGTGTTTACAGAACATGTTCATTAACATGTTGCACTTATTTTTATTACTTGCGGGTTATAATGCGTATCATTTTTTTATATTATTTCTTTACTTTAAGCTTTCTTTTTCAATATTTTAGCTGTTATGGAGACAGTTTAGCTTTAATTAAAGATTAAGACATTGTTTCCTGATTAGAGCTGAAACATGTTCTCTATTCATTTAAAATTATCCCCAAATCCCTACCTAAACTTGTCAGTTGTGAATAATATATAACATATCTCACATTTTTCATAATAAATTAAATATTGTTGAGTTTTGAACTCTCATTTTTACAAAAATAAAGTTTTCATGGTATGGACTTTGACTTTGGAATGGACATATTTCCACAATTGCATGACATTACAGGCTAAATAAAGTAATCATTTAATCCAGACAATTATTGGCAGATTAAGGAAAAAATATATATGCAACAATCTTTCTTTTTTTTCACCGCAGAACGTTCTTCCCAATCACCTATGATAATGTTCTCAAAAGATGCTTGGAACTCACAATTGTTTTTCGCAGAAATGTAACTTTTTTAATACACACAGAATCAGACTTATTTTAAGTATCCACACTCTTTATTTCTTTATATTTCTGTAATTCATTGTTTTCAGGGGGAGCTCTCCATGTCCATGACTTTGCCATGGTAGAAGTGGAGTGGCTGGTGAAGAACGCAACCTATCGGCCTCACTGCTACATGTGCTTCACTGACAACCATTCCATCAGATTCATCTTCTCAGCCAGCCGCCCGCTGCTCTGGCCCGCTGCTCTCCGTGGACCCTGCTGGAAAACCTCCGGGCCAAGATGGTCAACTCCACGGAGCTCGACAACAGGTGAGGACAAATCTTTAATATGAAAGTACCACAGATTTATAATCTGGGTTATTTCTCTCTGTCTAGATAGAGAAATAAAAACCCAATCATAGGATGAAATACGTATATGTAGACTCTACATATACGTATTTCATCATGTCCAACAGCACGGGATAATTTTATTGTACTATAAATTATTCCAGTGTATATTTTTTGTAAACAGTAAAAGATATCAAGGCAAATTATTTTGTCCCAGCTGCAGTGTCAAGCATTACATGAGTTAAACATGTTTAAAAGATACAATAAGATACAACTATAACAAAAAATCTAATTAACATTAGCAGCAAGTATATATTTAAGCAATAGCTCACAACAGGCCGTGGTATATGCTCATTATATCACAGCTAAGGGGCGTGGTTCGGCCCGACGCGAAGCGGAGGGTCAAAAACCCCCTTAGCTGTGAGAGCTGTGAGCTCCCCCTTAGCTGAAAAGCAAACTCAAACTGCAGGCAGTTTGCTTTTCAGCCCAACTGTATACAGTTTTTCTCAGATGCGGAGGGATACTGACTTGTTGTGAAAAGTAACTACAATTCTACCCGTGGTATACGCTCAGTATATCACGGCTAAGAACAATCAGATTGCTTGATTTGACTTGTCCATTTTATAAAAATATATATAAATTCAAAATACTGATTGACACTAGTAACTTGTGTATATACAAATTCACAATAGAAAATACATTTATCCCTATAGTTTCTAAATAATACACAATATAACAAAATATTGAATAAATGGAGTACAATATATAGTCTAGGCTACAGGAATATATAGAAATATACTGTAGACACTTAATGGCATTGGAATGAATATACATTAAACTGTGCAATTAGCTGTTGTGCAAAGTGTTCCGGGTTATGGAAGAGGAGACACTTTACAAGTTATGGGGCAGTAAGTTCTCTGCCAGCCAGAGGTGATTTGTTCTACAACCAATCACATACTTCAATCAAAAGTACTTGCATCTTCAATGGTCATGATAATAGTTCTGAATTTAGCAAAATTCTACAAAGAAATGTAATTCAAGGCTACAGAAATACATGCAGTAATGTGCAATATACAGTTTTTAAATGTACTTACCTGTTGACTTCTTTATTTATTCTTTATGTTTACATGCAGATTGATAAGTCGTTGACAGTGTTGAGAAAAAGACAAAAACATTTATGTCAAACTCCTTTGCCTAAGGTTTTGTGTTCTGATTGTCAGTTTTAATACTAATGCTTCATGCGTCATTGTAGTGTGTTAGCAATACAAACATATTATATATAAGATACTATATCTTTGTCAGTAAGAATGGCAGTATTGAAATGTCCCATAGAATAGTTCATTCTGTAATCATCCTGTGTATATACTTTAGATTACTCATTTAAAAGCTTTTTCGACAGTGGTAAGTTGACCAGAAATGACGCAGATCATCTGATCCAAAACATGTCTTTACATTCCCAGCCTCATGGCCAACATGACGCTCTTCACTGAGCAGGATCCAGAATTGGTGTATCCCAGTCAGGATGTGATCTGGGAAATATTTGAACAGTGCTTCCTTGCTCTGTGGGGTCTGGTCACATACGCTCCTGTGTTCAGAGACTATTACTACCAAGGTCTCTCCCAGTTCTACAGGGACAACGTCATGTACATGGAAGTGCGAGCTCTACTCCCGGAGGTACGCTAATGTCATGCCGTGTGTGTGTTCAGTGCATTTAAATGTCTCTTAATCAGCGTTCAACGTGTACCGGAATCTTGTTAAAGTCTTTGACTAATGTGAAAATTCTGGTCAAATGTTATCTGTGTATATTGAGCTTGTAAATAATTGATAGTTCCTATAAAGAATGACATCAAGGCTTAATTTAAAAGTGGGCTGATACAAATAAAATAAGTCCCGTCAATAGTCTTGTGCATAAAACTAAAAATATACATATTACACAATGCCACAACATAACTCTTAAAGAATCAGAATCAGAATCAAGTTTATTGCCAGGTAGGTTCGCACATACTAGGAATTTGACTTGATGTCATGGTGCATACATAAAATATAAAAACAAGAAATCTAATATAAAAACACAAAATCTTTTACACCGTAATAAAATACAGTTAAATAGCAGTAAAAATTAAATAAAGCAGTAATTTAATGTAAATAGAATGCTATTAATGAATTTTAGAATATAAACTGTGAAATCAGAATATGTTCAGAAAGGAGTATGACATTGTGTGCATTAATGTAATGCATATAGTCTGATGTGGCAGAGGTAAAGTGTCCTATTATGCACATTTTCAGTTTCATATTTGTATTTTGTGCCTCTACTGTCACATGTTTACATGCTTTAATATTCAAAAAGGTCTTAATCTTTCTCATACTGCCTGCAGCACCTCTTTTCACCCTCTGTCTGAAACCAGAGCCCAGTCTGCTCTGATTAGTTAGCAGGCCGGCTCTGTTGATTGGTCAACCGCTTAGAGATGTCCCGCCCCTTGGCCTGTCATATGTCCTACATAGTGATGTCAGTATGTTACGGAAGTAAAAAAATTGTCCAATTGAGCCGTTTCAGTATGTGTTGTGTGGGAGAGAAACTCCCTCTGGAGGGAACTTCTGGGATTTTAGACTTTGCAGACCATTTTCCCTCAGCTATAGACCTACATATTCTCATCTAAAATAAAACCAAGAAAAGCCATTTGTCAAGTCTGTCTGACTCGTAACATTTGAACTACTCAGGATTCATTTAGCTGAATACACTGATGAAGACTCTTTAGGCCGTTGAGAAATTCAAGCTTCCATAACCGCTATCCTAACAGCGATGGCATCTTGTTGCATACTTGTGGCATCGATGACATCTTATTATTGATACACTTCAAATTTTGCTTATTGCTGATTATTTCTGCAGAACATTATAGCCGCAGAGAATTCAATTTGTCGGACCCAAACAGATTTAACTGGTCAAAATCCGGTAAATAGTAGCTAACTGGAAACACTGGTATTATAACTGTTATTGAGTGTGTTTTCTGGTACTCAGATATACGAGTTGGACGGCAGCACTCATGACCCAGCGTGGACTCTGAAGACGTACCAGGAGGTCACCCGACAGTTCACAGCAGAACACCCGGACTTCTTTGGAGTGAGAATGATCTACACAATCAATAGGTGACCTCCCCAACAACAGATTTGACTTATAACTATGAAGGATTGACATAAGATGAAGTTGATATCATATAATAACACTGCACTGTACTGTATTCTTCAGAGGAGTGAATGCATCCATGATGGCCGGAGCTGTGGAGGAGGCGATGAAGCTACAGAGAGACTTCCCAGACATCATGGCTGGTTTTGACATGGTGAGGAGTTCAAGTTATCGCACCACTTCTCCAGTTTTTACTAGGGCTGGGTAATATATCAATACTATATCAATATCGTGATATGAGACTAACTATTTGAAATTGTAACATCTTAAGTGTTTCCTAAAATGATTGTCATTGACTGTTTTACTATTGGCTTTTACCAACTAAGTTATTATATACACATTACCGGTAGTGATGATTATTTATCGACATTCTTCATTGTTTAAATATTTTGTGAAATCATAAAATGTCAACCCTACAATTTCTGTGCAATATGGATCTTATACTGTATATTTATATTTATATATATATATATATATATACATAATATAGAAGCGGGAGCGTAACATAATGATGTCGCTATGTTACAGAAGTAAACAAAGGAGTACAATCGAGACGGTCATGCAGGGCAGGCGGGAACTTAGGGATTTTAGCCTTTGTAGACCATTTACATGCACATAAATCCATCTTACACACTTCAGGAAAAAGAACAACCCCAAAAAGCAAAATAGAGCCTCTTTACTGGACTTCGGTTCTGCGAATCGATATCACTGCCCATATTCCCTTAATCATTCTTTACAACAGTCTGTTAGCTAGTATTAAAAACATCTGAAATGTCTAAATTGACCAATCGGAATCAAGTATTCGACTCGGCTGTGTAATAAGAGATCTTACTGAACTTTGTGGCCGATATCTCTGATCGAACAGCCCTAGTTTGTACAGATTTTTTGTTTCACTTACAATGCAAATAGTAAGATTGTAAGCCGCTTTAAACCACACACACGTGCCTGAATCAGTGAAAGTAAACATAACAATCATATTGTTTACTCCCTCTCTACTTACAGGTGGGCCATGAGGACAGCGGCAGACCCCTGTGGTACTTCAAAGATGCTTTGTCACTGCCGGCAAAGAGAGGGGTGACGCTGCCTTACTTTTTTCATGCGGGGGAGACAGGTGAGCTCCTGAGCATTCAGTTTTACAAATCATATGATATCCTGCAGCATGGGGCTTATGGCGCATTTCCACTACAGCGCGGTTTAAGCGTGCGTGCCGTGCCGTGCCGTGCCCGGCCCGTTTTTGGTTGCGTTTCCACTAGGCGTAGTTCCGGCTAGCGGGTACTTTTTCACAGTTTTCTGGCTCTCCAAAATCGAGGTTCTTTCCGGGCCAACAACCGGGCTGAGTATGCTAAACTAGTGAGAGAATCGCTGGCAACTACAACAAGATGAACATATTTGACCGTGATTTAATTGTAATACACGTTTCAAATGATGCCGAAGTAACAACATACTGATACCGGTTAGTAAAAACCATGAATTAATGCTTTGACAAGTCTGCAGACAGACGGCAGGCGAAAAACCTTTTAAAATGCGTGTTTTCTGAATGGAGATCGGTTAAGCTAACGCAGTATATGCTCCAACCGTCCACACTCACAACGGCCTATACAGACATACATAAACCAGCGACTGTGTTCGCCATGACACAGACAGTCTGTGGTTTGTACTTGTTTAACTTTTGTCTAGTTTCTGAACAGATATGAGGAGCTGTGAGCTCTGAGGGCTAACAGCTAACGGCTGTTGGTTTTGTGTTTCGCATTGAAGACGACGTCACGCATAGAGGCTACTACAGGAGTGTCGTTGTTTTTCTAGCTAAACTGACAACAAACCCTTCAACTTGTCATGGAAAGATAAATGTCGGTAAATAGCCGAACATTGCCTCCGTTTATTTATCACACACTCAAAAATGGAAATGTTGATTTTAAGGATTACCATGGCTAGCTTCGTAGTTAAATGAACAAATAAGTACATGTGTTTCTCACTGTGGACAGAGTGGCAGCCCATGCCTTTTTCTGTCCTATTCCACAAAGTTGCAAAACCAAATATTTACCAAATGTGGAACTTAGGGTTAAAGAAGAGTCATTCAAGAACACTGTCTTCTATAAACACGTTTTTGATTTCTCTCTGCTACGAGCAGATCTGGAGGGCTCAGAGGTGGACCAGAACTTGTTGGATGCTCTATTGTTTAACACGTCCAGAATCGGCCACGGCTTTGCTCTGCTCCGCCACCCCGTGGCCAAAGGTCTATCCAGAAAGAGGGGGGTGGCTGTGGAAGTCTGCCCCATCTCAAACCAGGTACACTCTCATCTTGTAAACCAAAATATACAAACAAATTATTTTTTCCAGCTACTTAATTGTAAAAGTTAAAATGAGTTATTCAACCACTTAAAAAAATGTAATCTTAATAATAATTAAAGTATCTTAATAATTATCTTATAAATCATGATCAAACCCCAGTATGAAATACAAGTATTTACTTGTATTTTATGGGGGGATAAAACAAAATACATTTGTGTTGTTGTAATAAAGTAATGCACAATGTTTATCTTTTGTTTTGATGATTCTAAATGATTGGCATGAATTGCACGTAATTTGCAGAGGCATGCTAAACTCATAGCTCTGCTGTGTGTGCTAAATGTCTGCTCATGTTCTGACACTTAGCTAAAGCATCAACACAGCCGCTGTCACATCGAGCTGCTGTGATTCCCATCTGTATAATGTGCACTAGGTGTTTAGGTTTCCAGATTTCTCGCAAAGCCATAATTCATTAACGTAGACAGCACTTCTGAAAATCCTATCAACATGAGGCTACGATTGTGTTGATCTAGCTTCTTGTAATCCAATATCTCCTCGCCTGTCCTTGTTCAGGTGATGAAGCTGGTGAAAGATTTGCGTAACCACCCTGCAGCAGCTCTGATGTCGGAGAACCACCCGCTGGTGATCAGCTCCGATGACCCGGGCATGTTCGGCTCCTCCGGACTCTCTTATGACTTCTATGAAGCTTTTGTGGGCTTTGGTGGGATGAGATCCAATTTAGGCTCCCTCATAGAGCTGGCCATTAACTCTATTAGGTAAAGTTCAGCAGTGATGAGAAGAGATTTACAAATAAAAAATGAACTGACCGCTCATTGACATCTCTCTGTCTGTGTTGCAGGTACAGCTCTTTGACTCCGAAGCAACAGCAGAAAGCCCTGGCTCTGTGGCAGAGAAAATGGGATAAGTTTGTGTCTGAAAATGATTTTTAAAGAGACATTTTTATATATAATTTTTAAAATAATGTTGGGCATTGACTTGATTCTTCCTTTGCGCAAAGTTAGTTAGGGTTCAGTTTTGTTCTTTTTCACACAAGACAATTTGGGATGTTACAGACGAAAAGGTCTGGGATAAAAGAGGAAAGACTGAATATGACAGAGCCAGTGACGTCATATGTATCTGCTGCTGTGAAACTGACCTGAGTTATGTGATATAACATTTAGGGCAATTACTAGAACTATACATGTCCAATAGCTTCAATCAAACGCTTTTTTAAATGTCTGGTTTTATTAAGGGTTTTAATGTCTTTGCACTTTAAGAGTCAGGTTGGCCATGTTTGTAAGGGTGCAGTGATGGACGTCATTGTTAACTACATGTTGTTTGATGTCTCCATAGTGTGCTTGTGTTTTGTAAGAGTGTAGCCTGTTCAATCCTGAGGGCTTTGATAAACACTGTTCCTAAAAGAGAGTTTAATTTAAACTTGAATGTCATTTTTCAGCTGGGATCTTTGTTACCCATAAAGAACCTCACTGAAAACTAAAAGTATACAATTGATTTATTTCGCTCATTTTTGCAACGCCTAAGCAGCGGTCTGTTAGCGACTATTAACAACCTCTGAATGTCCAAATGGACCAATCAAAATTGAGTATTCAGCCAAGCCGTGTAATAAGATCTTTTTTAGCTGTGGATATAAAAAGTGGCATAGCTGACGATATGTTACCCATAAAGATAAACTGTTACAATCATCCAATAACATCCAATATCTCAATTCTGACATGATTTAAAAACAACTCTATGTGCTTCAGTTTATTCAGTGTTCTTCTCATGTAGCTTCATCCTCAGCAGCCCCTGTTATGAGTCATCCGTCATCTGCTGCAGCTGTTGAATTTGGAGAAGAAGCTGTCGTCAATGCTTCCTCTTTCTATGTCCGGTTTCCTAAAAACGAAACCAGTTCAGAAACAGAGTGAGACAATGGTTTATTTGTGTCTAAACACTGTGTGTGTAGAGTGAACACTGACTGTTGCTTGTGTGTCTGGGCCATCAGGACGTTGGCTCTGTCCACATGTTGTCTCTCCTGCCGGTCCAGTCTGGCTTGCTGCCTCTCCAATAAGAGAGCAGTGCGAGCCGAGTCCATGCGCATGCGAGCATGTTGCTCCTCGTCTCGCTTTTTCGCTAGTTCCACCCTCTGCAGACAGAACAAGCTTTTAGAACTTTGATAAAGAGCGTTAGATTTGAGAATATCTCTTTCCTTATTTGACCTTTTTCTCCTCAATCTGAATTTCTGGAACTGGATGATCTGCTGCAGGCTCTCTGGAAGTGCTCTCCTGTGACTGCTGGGGCAGAGGTCAGGCACCAGGGGGCACTGGAGAGCTACACCCGTCAGCTGCTCCTGCAGGATGTTCATCGTGGCTCCTGCTACATCACCTCTGACATGACGTTCCCCATCCTGGCGACGTTTCTCTTCTATCTTTGGATTTAAGAAATCAATGCGATAAACGTTTTCTCAGTTTTAGTTTAAAAACTGGATGCAAAACCATACAACAGCACCTTTTAAAAACAAAGAAACAAGTATGTCAGCCTTTCATCAAAAACATGCATGACGTTAACTTTTTAATAAAATGGTAGTTCATTATTAATTAACTTGCCTAAAGGACTCTCCTATAAAAAACATAAAAGCATATTTACACTACATTTAGAATATTGTCACCGCTTACCCTTGCCTCATACTGCCTTATCTTACGTGGAACTAAAGCTAATCTATGATCTCTTCAAATCCACCACTCCTTTGACATAAATCTGTCATTTGACTTCCCAGAACACAAACGTTGCTGGCCTACGCCGCTTTGATTGGTGTTTGTGATATTAATATTATATTAATAATAAGAACACGTTTTATTTATAATAATAATACATTATACTTGTATAGCGCTTTTCTAGAAACTCAAAGATGCTTTGACAGAGAATAAAAAAAACTACAAAAAGAGATAAACAAAACAGAAAATAGGGGGGGGGGTCAGTGGTTGAATGCAGTGTTGAACAGATGGGTTTTGAGTGATGTTTTGAATGCGGTGAGGGAGGAAGAATCTGATGGATTGGGGTAGTGAGTTCCAGAGGGTGGGAGCAGCAACAGAGAAGGCTCTGCCGCCCCAGGACTTGAGTTTGGTCCGGGTGGGGGCAGGAGGTTGGCAGCAGCAGAGCGGAGGGAGCGAGTGGGAGTGTGTCTGTGGAGGAGGTCAGTCAGGTAGGATGGGGCCAGGTTATGGAGGGCTTTGTATGTCATTAGGAGGATTTTGTACTGAATTCTCTAGGGCAGTGGTTCCCAAACTTTTTGTGCCCAAGGCACACCAAAGGACAAGTAAAAATCTCAAGGCACACCTATTGTGCAAAATAGCCCTTATAACACTATCACTCATATCATGTAAAATATCTCTAAATGTGCATAATTATTTACTAATGCCAAATAGAATGTGAGAAAGACAACTATATTACTTAGTTTTTAGAGAGTACTTGTCCATGGACAAGTGAGTTTGGCAATTTACTTGTCCGAATACATTTTTCACTTGTCCAGAAAAATCGATCGGCATCGTATTTTACATTTTCCCACGGTTTTTACGGTAAGATTTTACTGCATCACACATAGGGTTGGGTATCGTTTGGATTTGAACGATTCCGGTTATGCTTTCGATTCCGGTTCTTTTCGGTTCTCGATTCTGGTTCATTGAGAGGGTAAAAATAAGTCCCATGACAAACTGGGAGAAAAATATATTTATGAAAACATTAAGTCAAATCTTTATTCCTATTTACAAATCACTTCATACTGTTTAATTTTGTTACGGTTATTGAATACAATTATATAAAAATAATTGTTTAGTTAGTTCTAAGTGGTGCAGTTTGAGAATGTACAATTGGCCCAGTGTCCTCTGATGTTACACTGCAACCTGCCTGTGAGACAGAGTCCAACCACACAGTCTGTGTGTCCAACACATGTCCTGCAATACACATGCTGCAGCTGCCCAGCTGCTCACTGTTTGTAAAAGTAAATAAATAGTATTTTCATTTCAATAATGTACTTTCTATAACCTGCTTCATAAACAATACTGACATCCTGCTCCTCCGAGTCTGGGGGTCCGGGGATGTGAGGACCGCGCGAGGACACAGACAGGGAGGCTGATTGAATTCATAAAGGAAATGGCGGTCAATATTAACAATATAGGAGCTAAAACGCTTAATAACCTTCATTACATGTTAGAGAAAGAACATAAGAAAGTTTGACAAATATGAGGCTGTTAAACGGGCAGCGAATCCGCTGTGTGTAGAAAGAGAGAGAGATAGAGAGAGGGACGCTGAGCTGCACCGTGCAGCGATCAGCTGATACGGCAACACGATACGGAGCATAGGGAGAGAGAGCTGCGGTCCGCCGGGCTCGGCCTCCGCCTCCTGTCCTCACAACTCTTATTAATCCCGGTACCGGACAATTGTTATTAACTTATTTGTTCTTACTCGGAACCGAGTTTTGCTTCCCAAGCCTGCCAATGTGCTACGCGTCCCGTCCCGTCCCGCCCCGCCCCGTCTAACAGTACAGAAAGCGGCGAGATGCATTTCCTTAGGAATCGACAAGCAAAACCACAACAATGGCGGACACGGACAATTTACGAATGAGTTCTGCCTTTTGTAAGCTGAATTTATCAATAATTTGTCAATAAATAAGGGCGAAAAACGTCACTTGTCCGTCGGACAAGTCAATTTAAAGATCTACTTGTCCGATATTGTAAATAACACGTCCCGGACGGTGGGACGCGTGCTTTTTCGCACACTGCTGTATTATGAAATGCGTGCATACAAAGTACTGATATAGTAAATTAAAAAATAATTATTTTAGTTATTAGTTGTATATTGCAATAATAACGTATGGTTGTCACAAAATCCCACGGCACATCCGGACTTGCCTCACGGCACACCGTTTGGGAACCACTGCTCTAGGGGATGGGGAGCCAGTGGAGCTTGATGAGGACGGGGGTAATGTGTTCACGGATTCGGGTGTGGGTGAGTAGACGGGCGGCGGAGTTCTGGAAGCCGGTAGAGGATGAAGAGGAGGAGGGGGCCGAGAACTGAACCTTGGGGGACACCTTTGGGGACATCTTGGGGGAGAGGAGCGGTGGGGGATTTGCAGTTATTGATATAGATGAACTGGTTTCTGTCAGAGAGGTATGATGTGAACCAAGAGAGGGCAGTGCTGGTGATGTTGAAGGTGGTTTCAAGACGGGTGAGGAGGATGGAGTGATTGATGGTGTCGAAGGCAGCGCTGAGGTCAAGGAGGATGAGGATGTTGAGGTTACCGGCGTTGGAGAAGAGGAGAAGGTCCTTTGTGAGTTTGAGGAGTTATAGAGCTTATTGAGGGTACTCAAATACACTTTACATGCTAAAATCCATTAAAACAACACACTTAAAATGTTATTGTGTTATAAAACACAATAACTACAAATTAAAAGCAGTTTTGAAAAGGTGAGTTTTGATTTTACATTTAAATGAAGACAGATTGGTGCAGTCACAGATGTGTTTGGGGGGAGGTAGGCGGCAGTGATGGAAAAGGCTCTGTCCTCCCCCAGGTCCGGTGCTTGGTCCTTCAAGGTGGAACCAGGAGGCTGGCGTCTGAGGAGCGGAGGGTGCAGGAAGGAGTGTGGTGTGGGGCAGGTTGGTGAGGTAGGAGGGGGGCCTAGTTATGGAGGGCTTTGTAGGTGAGGGGGAGGATTTTGAAATGGATCCATTGGGGGGTGATGTGGTCACTGGAGCAGGTGTGGGTGAGGAGACGGGCTGCACAGTCCTGGATGTACTGGATTTCTTTTGAGAAGTTTGGATGGTGTACCGTTAAGGATACTGGTGCAGTCATTTTGTGATGAGATGAAAGCATGGTTAAGTGTTTCTGCAGCAGAGAAGGAGAGTGATTTTGAGGTGGAAAGATTACGTTTTAGTGACCTGTTTGATCAGTTGTCATTGTTTTAAAATACTTTCTCTAAATGACAATGTGTATTCGAAACATGTTTGAAATTCAGTAGTCATATTGTTTTTGGTGAGGGATTTGGGACTGATGATGACCATATCTGATTTTTCACAGTTGACTTTAAGGAAGTTGCATTGCATCAAGGATTGTATTTCAGGGAGGCAGTTGGTGAGAGTGGAGATGGAGTGTGTGGAAATGTAGGGCTGGACATCGTCGGCGTGGAAGTGGAGTGACTGAAGTGTTTTAACGTTTGGTTCAGATTCAACATAGTCACACAGGAACACAACAAACTACCAGAGGAAGGCAGCTGTAGCCCAGTTACTCCAGCGTACTGAGTGGTAAAATGCTCTGAAAAAAATTAAAAGACCTTTTGAAACTATTTTTAGTTTGTCAGTACCCGTGTCTGGGCCCATAGAGCGGGCGTGCTTAGAGCCTCCGATCTCCCACTCTCAGCTCAGTAAAAGAAAAATAACTCTGGATTCAGCTCTGTACTGGGTAGTTGATTTACAGACCTCTCTTTCCCAATGTAAGTCAATGGGAAACGTTTTTTTGGCCCTTCAGTCACATAAGTTGTAATACTGCCGTTTGGCCACTATTAACCTTTTTGTCGACGTCTGACCTAAATCTCCAGACCTTTATATCATTGAAATCAAGAAACCTGTGTGCAGGACTGGAATGTAACCTTGATAAAACTCCAGCACTGCATTTAGGAGCCAGTTGTACCTGTCAGCACAGTGAAAACATTAAAAAAAATTACGTAGCTAAAAAGGCATTTAGCTGCTGCCAGCATCCACAGCAATACATTCCTTTGCTCCTGAGCTGGTTCTCCTGTCTTGTTTCTTCAAATGACTTTCTACTGTACTCACTTTATATATTTTTCATTGCTTTGAAAACATGCATGTTTAAGGTCTACACACATACCCTGTTTACATAAACACTAATCACTTAAACCTGCATGTTTTCAAAGCAAGTTGAACCACCTTTATGTGACGTGTGATTACCTGAGTGACTACCTTGGCCAGATTGAAATCTTTAGTGGCGACAGTTTCTGCTTTTCTCCTCTCCATCTCAATGCCCTCAAGCTGCAGAGCTTTTTTCTCCGTGTATGTTCTTCTGAGGTCATAGCGCTGCTCTGAAAAACAGCAGTGAAGAAGAACAAAGTCACGTTTCATGCATGGAACTGATCCTAGTAGTTCATTAATTGATCTGTTTGCATCTTACAATTTAAATAAACAGAATTTCACTTCACTGTGCATTATTTAATTGTACTCTCTGTTCTTGTGTATCTGTATATATACTCTTGCATTTACTTGTTTACTTTTCTGCAACATTTAGCTTATTGTATTTTTTGTATTATTATTATTCATATAGTTTACTTCATCTGCATTACTGCACATTGGTCGGCTATTTTATTCTCTCTATTTGTTTCTTCCTGCAATATTTATTGTTTTATTTCTTATATATATTTGCGGTGCATTGTATGAGGAGCCTGGGACTTAAAGGTCACCTATTATGCAAAATCCACTTTTTCACGTCTTTTATAAATAAACATGTGTCCCCTTGGTGTAAATAGATTCTGAAAGTTTCAGGAACAAAGACCCACTCTCTTTTTGTCCTGATCCATTTATATCAGTGGCGAACCGTGTCTATCACAACTGGACCTTCTGTAGACACACACCCCCCCCCCCGCCAACCCCCGGCATTATAATGTCCGTCTTTTCACTGAATTGTCGTCTTGAAAAGGGTACCTACAACAATTCCGCAACAACTTCATCTTCACCTGTTGCACTTGCCATTTCAACGTTAAAAACAATAAAACGGCATGAATTGCTTCGTCGCATTCATCTAGATCCTCTGTCTCGAGCCAGTTAACTAGCGGGCCTTCGAGAGTACCCTGGAACTGAGGGAAACTCTGAAAGAATACGCCCATTGGCTACAAATCAATATATGATTGGTTGATCAAACTGTCAGTCCAAATGTACGCTCTCATTCAGTGCAACGGCCAGGGCATTCTATCAAGGATATAGAATACCTTGGTTGAAGGATATTCTACCCAGAGACCCAGAACAAGATCTGATTGGTTGCTTTCTTTTCTAACACAAAACCACTGAAATGCGTAGTGCATGGTCCGAGAAGGACAAACAAATCAACGTAACACTGTAATATTACAGATCAACAACACAGATACGATTCTCATTTATTCATTTTATATACATTTGATTACATTTTATTTATATAATCAAATCGATTTTTTGTTTGTTTTATCTGAGTGTTCCAGGGTATTCTCTGAATACCTTGAAGGCCCTGACGGTTCGCCACTGATTTATATAAAAACCTGTCTGAAAATGAGCTGATCAGATTTTGGCCACTTTACGATGTCATAACGATTTTTTGGCTTGTGTAACCATTAGCCAATCACCAACCAAGGTAAACCCCCCCCCCACCTTATCACCTGAATCTCCTCCTAGAGCACCATTGGGTCCTTATTTTCATCTAAAGTAACAGACACAGAATCAGCACTTTTGAAACAGGGCTGAAACAGAGGGGTTTACGGGATGCTACAATGATCTGTATGGTATTTCAGCCAAACACTTCAGAGACATGTTTTGTATATATCTGAGACCTATAATATATTGATGAAAAACAGTGTAATAGAGCAGGGGTTCCCAACCTTTATTGTGCCAAGGACCGGCAGATACATTAAAAAAAAATCGCGGACCGGTTGTCAATTTTAACTGATTTTAATATTTACTCACCACCAGCAGGTAGCAACAGAGGCTAATTATATGTAACAGCCTGAACAAATACTAGAACAATATGCATCCAAAACATATTAACAACGTTTAAAAAAGAACCGGTGTCGTTTTTTGGTTTTTCGGAAAAACAAAAAACCGACGTTATTCAGTTTTTAAACCAAAACGGGAAAACAGATAAATCAACGTTTTGGATTTGTTTGTATGATTTACGGATAATCCAGTGAATGCTGGGAAAACGAGGAGAAGGCATTATGAAGGAGGTTGTGTGTGTGTGTGTGTGTGTGTGTGTGTGTGTGTGTGTGTGTGTGTGTGGTGTGTGTGTGTGTGTGTGTGGTGTGTGTGTGTGGTGTGTGTGTGTGTGTGTGTGTGTTGTGTGGTGTGTGTGTGTGTGTGTGTGTGTGTGTGTGTGTGGTGTGTGTGTGTGTGTGTGTGTGTGTGTGACACTGGCATTTGTTTTCAGAAGATATAATGATAGTGTTGTTCGTTCCGGTGCACTCCGACAGCATTTAGCACTACATCGAGATTAAGATTAAACTAATTTATTTTGGGAACACCCGCATATAGGCTACCTATGGAGTTAGCCAGATGTGTGTAAATGACTGTTCATGGTCATTTGAAAACAAATGCCGGTGTCGGACAGACACGAACACACAGAGCTGAGCTGAGCAGAGCACATACACACACACATCATGCGCCTTGGTGACTGGACATCTCCTTCATAAAACTAATAAAAGAGGGAGTAATCGGGCAGTTCGATGTGTGTAGAGATGTGTGTAGAGGTGTGTGTGGTTAACACGTAGCAGCCTGCAGTCACTCTTAAGCTGTTCTGATGAAGGTAAACACAGCGGAGGCGGTGCGTAAAAAGGCACAGCTCTTTACCCGCTGGTGCTGCACTTCTCAGAGGCGGAGTATACGTCCCGCTGCCTCCTGATGCTGCAGCCATTTCATGAAGTGAAGGAGGTTTTCCTTCTATAAAACAGCTGTGGGCAGCAGATACTGTGAGAGTCCCGGACATGAATTCATAGATCAAGGCAGACTGGTTTACAGACTCTCCTGTTTTTGCCAATCCGTCGGTGCTTAAACAAATAGCTCTACACCCCTGGCCGACATGTCCTTAAAATGATTTCCGAGTTTGAAATATATCTCAAATAATGTATGCACTGCCATTTCCCCACATAAACACAACAGTCTGCAATGAAACGGTTGTCTCCTGTGTGGTCCTCTTCCTACGTACCGGTAACTTTCTCGTGCGCACAAGAGGCTGAGACCTTAGGCTGAGCCGCCGAATCTCTCGGAACATCATAAAAGCAATTTTCAACGGTTTTCTGGTGAAAGATTAACTAGGCTACTGGATGAAATAATATGACTGGTATAGGTGCGAAAATTAAACACTTTTTGAAAAAAAATATTATGATGAAATATTCTTATATATTTATAATTCTGCAAATATTACGATAAAGTCACAGCTATTTCGCGGCCCGGCAGTAACACCTCTGCGGCCCGGTACCGGTCCGCGGACCGGGGATTGGGAACCCCTGTAATAGAGGACCTTTAAGATTTTCATTGCCATATCCTCACTGTAGCTGCTGTGTATAAACAGACAGTAAAGCCTTTGAATCTTGATTCTACTATGGGATCACCACCTACCCTCCAGCGTCTGTCGCTGCCTCTCTGCTGCCTGTTCCCCCTGCTGCTGGAGGAGCCACTCCCGGAGCTGCTCCCTCTGCCTCCGTCCCCTGCTCTCACTGTGGGGGTCCTCGCCCAGCAGGCCAGGGAGCATCATCTGGGCATCGCCTGGGTCTGTGTTCCCACAGCGGTGCGGGTCGCTCAGGTCATAGTCGCTCTGGCACTGAGGCTGCTGGTACTGATGCCGGTAGTCAACGACAGCCTTTTCCATCGCACGCTTCTCCTTCACTTCTCTGCTGTGAAGGAGGCAAGCTACTTTGCTATTATGGAGCATTTCAGCATCTGTATGGAGGACACAGGTCAGAGGCATTACAGCAGGGTTAGTAGTGATATATATCTATTTACCATGATGTCAGCAGCCCATATCATTGAATATGGTATTTTTTTGGTATCACCTTTAAAGAGATGTATGATAAGCAATTAACTCATGAAAATTAATATTTGACAATTTATGGATAAAGGAGTTTTTAAGTAAGGGATACATTTCAGTAAATGCTCCTCTTGTGTTATGAGAGCGAAGGCAAAAGCAGTTAAAAAAAAACGTAATTTAAAAATACACACATTAGGCCTACACTTGTAGTGTGTGCCAGAACTATTTATGAAGGGGAATTTAAATTGATAAACTGATTGCTAAATATTGCAAATTATTTGTATTGAAAATGTTTTGGGGTGTTTCAAGAGACAAAAAATACATTTGTGCACATTTTCTTTTGGTGGAAGAGTCCACGTTAAGTAGTAAATGCAATTTCAATGTTTGATTTTGAAGTAATCTGAGTAATTCAGTATTCAGATTATATTCAGAGGTGAATGGTAGATGTGTACTACACTACATTTATTTAATACCTTCAGTTACTTTGCAAATGTTGATTAATGATCTGAATTATATTCAACACTTAAATCAGATTTAGTTACACCTGGAGTAAATTCACAAGCTACCCTGCAGTTATACAAAGTCATTAAAACTAGCTGCTCCTTTACCAGCTTTGATAAACACTTAAATGATCAATAATTATAATCAAAACATATTATTCTGAAATTGGCCAGTTTGCATCATGAGTACTTTTACTTTTGGTACTTTAAGTATATTGTGATGCTTATACTTGAGTAACATTTGCAATGCAGGACTTTTACTTGTAACAGAGTATTCCTACACCCTGGTACTTTTACTTTGACTTAAGTACAAGATCTGAGTACTCAGCCTATCCCACCTCTGCTTTTTTTGTTTTTATATAATGGATAACAAAACCAATTACAAAAATTGCCATATAATTTGTATGCATTAAGTAATATGACCCAGCCCTGCAATGCGTTGATCATAATACACAACATAGAGGGGATCATATCCATATGGATGTTAGTGATGAGCTACTGTTTCCTGTGAGTGACATGATACTCATTGAGAAGTCAGGAAGCATTAGCTAATGTTGAGCTACATCACCACGAGCGTGTTGATCCAGTTTTGCTGCTTCTTCGTGTTTATCTTTTTCTTTCAACTGCGAGTCTAAGGCCTCCTTGTCAACCTATGAGACAGACAACGGTCGTGACAGCACATTGACATTATGCGTTAGCATCATGGGGTTAGCATATTTGTGCAAAAACACCTAACTAATGTTAGCATACCCCGAACATCCTGACTTTGTCATTAAAAACCCTCTCTCGTCTTTCAGTCTCGTCGTTGCGTCGCCTCTGCAGACTTGTCCTTGCTACGCGGTCTGAGGGTAAATCAAAGTTGAACATTTTGACTTAAAATATGGTGTTTTACGTAACGAAATGCAATGTTAAACTTGGAATGGGCTCCTGTCCTAGGACACGACAAACTTAGCTTCAATTTAAACACACGGGTTGCTAAGAAACCAGAGTTCGTCAGCGTTCGTAAGATGTCGGCTTTTTCCGGTGTCGTGGAGACAAGCGTTTCATGAAGACACCTGCAGTGCAAACCTATTGAACCGCTCTACAATATATATTGCATAGGCGGGCCTACATACAGAGGTGGAAGAAGTACTTGAGTAACAGTAGAAGTACCAGTGTGAAGGAATGCTCGGTTACAAGTAAAACTCCTGCCTTCAAAATGTTACTCAAGTAAAAGTACAAAAGTATTGCATCCAAATATCAAACCAAAAGTAGAAGTAGCCATACTCATTATTAATGAGTAGGCTACTTTTACCTTTTCAGTCATTATGCAGATTGGTCCATTTCAGAATAATATGATATGTTTTGATTATAATTAGAATAGAATATAATCGTTTAATGTCATTATACAGGTACAATGAGATAGATAAATGCTTCTCCCTTTCAAGGGTGCCATCAATACAAAAAAAAAAAAAAACATCACAACATAAGACAACAAATACACGCAGCATACATACTTAGGATTAAGGAATAAAGTGCAGTAATTATTTCCAGGAATATCAAAATAAAATCTATAATGTCTATAATGTAATAAATAATAATAGTAGGTATGTATTTATAATAATGAGTAATGATATATATGTATATATGTACAGAGTCACATTTATTTTACATGCAGGATGATTATGGGGTATGACTTTCAGGTGTTAAGAGCAATGATGTCTCTTGGGAAAAAACTGTCTTTGAGTCTGTTTGTTTTGGAATTGATACACCTGTAGCACCTGCCGGAGGGCAGCAGGTTGAACAGGTGAAAGCCGGGGTGTGAACTATCCTTAACAATGTTTTTGGCTCTACTGAGGCAGCGGGAGATTATTGATCATTAAAGTGTTTATCAAAGCTGGTAAAAGTGCAGCTAGTTTTAATGACTTTGTATCAGCGACGTGCAGTCAGGGGAGGCAGGGGAGGCAGAGCCTCACCTGTCATACTCCAATGTAATGGAAAAACAACTAAAGAAAAACTAAATAGTAATAATAACTGAATGTCTCCACTGATCTGTGTTTTAAGTGTGATTTCTGTATGATTCCAATCGCTTTTTATAGTCAAAATCGGCAAATTTGCCGAGCTCCGCTACAACTACATGGGTGCAATGAGAAGTGAGGCAGGGACGAGCTCTGCCTCACGTAAGCCCACAGTAACTGGCTGGAGCGCGGGCACTAATTTTGCGCGGGCACTTATTTTGTGAGCGCACTCAGGCCAGTTACTGTGTGGTACGGTGAGGCACAGATGAGGTCTGCCTCACCTCAGAATGCGTCACCCCACAGAAACTGGCTGGAGCGCGGGCCCTAAGCGCATGCCTGTTACCATCTCACTGTAGGTCACAAATGTAATGTTTGTAGATCCCTTTATTACATTTATCCTCACCATCCATAGTCTCTAAATAACTTATTTCACGTATATATGATATTATTTAGGCTCGCTGGTCTCATCATACAACGGCAATGAAAAAAGCACCAGGGGAGGCAGCCATAACCTCTGCCGCACTGAAGGGGGCGCACGTGAGCCCACAGGTTCTTGTTGCTACTGTTATTCTACGCAGAGACGGTAGACGCAAACAACAAACTAGACTTTTGAAACTAGAGGAAGATAAGGGGGACTTTTACAAAAAAGTAATAGAGATTGTTGTCCAGAAGGATAGCATTGACTTCATCTTCAAGTCAAGGTAAGACCACAATTGTAATGAAAATGGGATCTTACTAAGAAAGAACAATCCAATATTTAGATTTTGGGTATCCTTTGGTTGAACGGTCTGTTTAAAATGAATCGAAGCATCAGACTAAAAAAGCTTTTGAAAATATCCGAATATTTCGATTAAGGTCAAAATATAATATTTGTAAATCTGACTCTGAAAGAGACGGTGCCTCACCAGCCATGAACCTCACCGCACGTCACTGCTTTGTATACTGCAGCAGGGTAGCTTGTGAATTTACTCCATTGCCGCAGCATTTCACAAAACGCCACAGCATAGGGAGAACACTTCTTGTTTGTGATTGGACAGAGCCAGCCAGAGAAGCACTGCTGTGATTGGTTGTTTTTGCTGCCAGTCAAGAAATTACGCTTCGTGATTGGTCAGTACCCGACAGCGCAATATGTCCCAACACATCAGCCGTTAGCTGTTAGCACACACTCAGAGCTCACAGCTCCTCATATCTGTTCAGAAACTGGACAAAAGTTAAACATGTACAAAACACAGACTGTCTATGTCATGGCAAATACAGTCGCTGCTTTATTTATGTCTGTATGGCGTTGTTGTGAGTGTGGACGGAGCAGCTACAGGTTAGTTTAGCCTGATCGATCCGATTCCATTCAGAAAACACGCATTTTAAAAGCTTTTCGCCTGCCGTCTTGTCTGCACACTTGTCAAAGCATTAATTCATGGTTTTTACTAACCGGTATCAGTATTTAGTTACTTCGGCATCACTTTGAAACGTGTATTACAATTAAATCACGGTCAAATATGTTCATTTTGTTGTAGTTGGTATCTCCCATAGGATTTACATAGAGATACGCCCCGCCCCCTCTCCAGCACGTCTTGTTTGAATGACAGGAGCAAACACAGCTGACAGCCGCGGTGAAACTCGAGCGATTAAAGCGATGCGAATATTGGGTAGTCTACCGTAGTATTTAAATGAGATAAGTCCCTTAAAAACCATGAATTAATAAAGCATTAATTCATGGTTTTTTCGCATCGCTCTAATCGCTCGAGTTTCACCGCGGCTGTCAGCTGTGTCATTCAAACAAGACGCGCTGGAGAGGGGGCGGGGCGTATCTCCATGTAAATCCTATCGGATCGATCAGGCTAAACTAACCTGTAGCTGCTCCGTCAGAGTTCAGACTTATTATACCTGTGTCACCTTTCACACTATAGCTGTGATCATTAGGTATGGGCTCTGTATTTACAGGTCCTACTGGACATGTTATACTCATAACATACTGTACGTAAAATACGACCAAGAATGTGAGACAACTTTATACAAATTCATATCACATCCATTACTGATGCCATTTGTCATACTTTGTTAAACTCACAAATAATAAAGTTCCATAACTTCAGTTGGGAACAAAGACCACACCTTATCTCCCCAAGGCAATTTCCCATCCAATAGGTGTGCTATATAGGTGTGTATAACCCTTTCTCCTGTCTGTTTCGCCCTCTTTCAGCACAAGAACCAGAGGGGGATTCAATGGAGCCTGATTACCTGCACTGAGACCCTCCCCCTGCACCTGAGTCTCAACTCTCAGAGTTTTTCAAGCCTTTCCCTGTTATTTGTATTAAACCAAACATTAAGCTTCCCAATGGTGTGGTCTTTGTTTTGTGAAAAAGTGCAAATGCAGTGTTTGAATATGATTACCTCACATATTTTTTTGCTGTTGTCTGTTTTGATTGTTAAGTTGCTCCTGCTGACTTGAGCTAGCCATTTTTTCCTCCTCTCTGTGTCAGCGGGGAAGCCGTACATTCTTACTCCTTTTTCGGAGCGATTGGAGCATCCCCAGGCAGCACAGCAAACCATGGTGGAGACTATATGCCAGGACAACACGGAGGAAAAGGCACAGACATCTGTATGACATGCTATTCAATGTTTATTGAATTCCATGTATTTACAATGGATGTTCCTAAAACAACACATTTAACGTCATAATCATGCTGCTGCTGCTGCTGCTAGTCCTTTGATAGTCACCTGTCGGTCTCCTGTCCTTTCTGAAAGTCATAAAGATTACATTAGTCATTTAGATTACTTGTGTCCTCAATTACCATGGGATTACTGAAACCACCATGAATTAAAGAAATGGTAGAAATGAATCTAGTCTGAATTTTGAAGCATTCCTTGCCATCCCCTCCCTCTAAATATATCAATAAACATTAGGATGTGATGCTCCTGACTACCATACAAGTTTAAGAAGATAATATTTGTTAAAGCAATAAACAACAGCAACAGGCTCTTTAACCAAGGCAACGTTAGCCTAACATGTATATGTTAACAAGTAAACTAGCTGTTCACACTATTCCTAATATTATCCATAAATATTAGCAAATTATATTTTATTTTTAAAACATATTGATGTAAATACATACACATATCGGTATGTTGTATAAATATTGCAAATCAAAACCTTTATTCACTACTAATTACCAAAAATCGTAGTTCTATCTCCGGTAATCATACATTCAAATGTCCCGCCACGAACTTCCGGGGAACTATTGAGTCTCCCTGAACCACGTGACGATCAAGCATTTTGGACTTCCGTTGTCGTAACTCTCTCTCTATATGGCGCTGCCCTAAAGGAATACCCTTTCCGTCCAATGTGAAATGCTGTGCTGTTTTGTGAAATGCTGCGGCGTTTTGTGAAATGCTGTGGGGTTTTCTGAAATGCTGTTGTGTTTTGTGAAATGCTGTTGTGTTTTGTGAAATGCTGTGGTGTTTTCTGAAATGCTGTTGTGTTTTGTGAAATGCTGTTGTGTTTTGTGAAATGCTGTTGTGTTTTGTGAAATGCTGCAGCGTTTTGTGAAATGCTGTTGTGTTTTGTGAAATGCTGTGGTGTTTTCTGAAATGCTGTTGTGTTTTGTGAAATGCTGTTGTGTTTTGTGAAATGCTGCGGCGTTTTCTGAAATGCTGTTGTGTTTTGTGAAATGCTGTGGTGTTTTGCACTTCAGGGCCACCGTATATTTCACATCATAATCCAAATCTGCAAAGTAACTACGGTATTCAATAAATGTAGTTTAAGTACACCATTTACCTCTGAATTGTAGTGGACTAGAAGTACAAAGTAGCATGAAATGTAAATACTCAAGAAAAGAAAAGTCCCTACAAATTGTTCATTGGTACAGCACTTGAGTAACACAAACAAATTGATGTTGGTTGTCTTTTGTCCCCTAACAAAGGGAAGAACTCACCACTCAGCTATCAGGACAGTTTTTGGAGACATTAAGCTAGAACTTTACTTAAAAACATTAAAAGATAAACCAATTTAAACATCAACTTTATTTGCAAATGTAGATTCAATTTTAATTTTATTTAACACATTCTCAACATAGGCCTTTGTCTGAACACAAAAAAACAAATATGTGTTTTGAATTCCACTGAGTTCAGCTGTGAATAAACAGACTATACCCCTGGATTGTGAAACCACGAAATATAGCAGGCTCTCCAGAATAGAAAAGTCATTAGAAAACACCAAGATCCTTTTTACAGTCAACATAAAGAATTTGTTCACCCATACAATAAACCCCAGACACGTTTTTGTGCCCAATCTCCAGACCTTTATACCATTGAAAAAACATTGAAATGTGATCAAGATTTTTTAAATCTTGACCACACTCCAGCCCTGCCCACAAGTGAAACCCTCAGCTTCTGTAATGACATGATGTCACCAAACGGTTGAGGAGTGGCATTTAATAATGAAAAGCTCTGCCATTTGATCGAGATAAAGACTGGTAAATACAAGCCAAAAGAAAAACAAGCAGCTTGAATAGTTTTGCTAGGAGTGGCATCGAGTTAAAAAACAGCAACCATACAGACTGGTTCTGAGGATGCCAGGTCACATGAAAGCTGTCATTGTAAAATAGCGCTATTCCACCAAACATTGTTTTCCAAACTCTTCCTTTGTTAAAACATTTCAAATGTGTTGTTTAAAAATGAATACAAACTTATTTTCTTTGCATTATTGGGGTCTGAAAAAACACTGCAGCTTTTTTGTTATTTGGACCAGTTGTCATTGTTTTACAATTAATTATCTGAATGACTATTTGTATTTCAAACTTGTTTAAAATGTTGTCAGTAGATATTGAATAAAACAAAAATATAGATTTTACTCAAACGCAATCCTGTAAATATTAAACCAGAGAAATGCGTTTTCTTTATTTTTCCAGAGCTGTAGATAAATAATATGAACAAGGATAAGAAAACAAGCATACATTAAAAAAAATGACAGAGCTTAAAATACATTTTGCTGCTGCCACCTTCCACAGCAATACATTCCTTTGCTCCTGAGCTGGTTCTCCTGTCTTGTTTCTTCAAACTAGTTTCTACAGTAGTTGATACTCACTTTTTTTAAATACGTTTTTCATTCAACCCAGCTTTAAAACATCCAAACCATCCCTTTAAGGTTATGTGAATATACCTTAAACATTAATCTCTTACGCTGTGTAATATAACTTAACGGCTAAAACATATCTTGATTTATTATTCTATTTGAGTTTTGTCTCTTTTGACTACAGGCAATGGGAACCACTGTGCAATGTGGAGCGTTGTGGCCATCGTAGGAGGATAGCGTCAAATAGCAACAGCAACAGTCAGTCGGCAGATGGCTGCCATTGATTACATTCAGCGTTTCTTTGTGATGTTCACCATGTGTCCCTTGTTTACATTTAGCTATAAAAGTATAAATTGTAATTCCATAGTCCTTTTTTGGTTTTGTTCATTGGTCATATAGTGGCTGTTACAACTAGCACATAACAGTGCCTACCAACCATGTTTAAAAAGTTTATATTGTAAAAGTGATGCTATTTCGCTCACGTGTAGGTTACTATAATAGGTTGCGGTTGCTATTATCAGTGTGAGAAAAAGTTTTTAGAGAGTACTTGTCCATGGACAAGTGAGTTTGGCAATTTACTTGTCCGAATACATTTTTCACTTGTCCAGAATGGACAAAAATTGTTCTTCGCCATCGTATTTTACATTTTCCCACGGTTTTTACGACACCGCTAACGTAAGTGAGCGGTAAGATTTTACTGCATCACACATAGGGCAGCAGGGTATCGTTTGGATTTTAACGATTCCGGTTCTGCTTTTCGATTCCGGTTATTTTCGGTTCTCGATTCCGGTTCTTTGAGAGGGTAAAAATAATGACAAACTGGGAGAAAAATATTTATGAAAACATTAAGTCAAATCTGTATTCCTATTTACAAATCACTTCATACTGTTTAATTTCTTACGGTTATTGAATAAATTATATAAAAATAATCTCTGCATTGTTTGGTTAGTTCTAAGTGGTGCAGTTTGAGAATGTACAATTGGCCCAGTCTCCTCTGATGTTACACTGCAACCTGCCTGTGAGACAGAGTCCAACCACACATGTCCAACCTAATAATAATAATAATAATACTAATACATTATATTTATAGCCTATAGGCCTAGCGCTTTTCTACAACTCAAAGACGCTTGCACGCTTACACATGTCCTGCAACACACATGCTGCAGCTGCCCAGCTGCTCACTGTTTGTAAAAGTAAATAAATAGTATTTTCATTTCAATAATGTACTTTCTATACCCTGCTTCATAAACAATACTGACATCCCTGTGCTCCTCCGAGTCTGGGGGTCCGGGGATGTGAGGACAGCGCGAGGACACAGACAGGGAGGCTGCTTTACTTCATAAAGCGCTTCGAGATTTGTCTTGGCAGATGAGAAGCGCTATATAAATTAATTTATTATTAAAGGAAATGGTGGTCAATATTAACAACATAGGAGCTAAAACGCTTAATAACCTTCATTACGTGTTAGAGAAAGAACATAAGAAAGTTTGACAAAGAGAGACGCACCATGCAGCGATCAGCTGATACGGAGCATGGAGAGAGAGAGCTGCGGTCCGCGGGGCTCGGCCTCGCCTCCTGTCCTCACAACTCTTATTAATCCCGGGACCGGACAATTGTTATTTGTTCCTACTCGGAACCGAGTTTTGCTTCCCAACCCTGCCACTGTGCTACACGTCCCGTCCCGCCCCCTTCTAACTGTACAGAAAGCGGCGAGATGCATTTCCTTAGGAATCAACAAGCAGAACCGAAACTAACATTTCTAAACGAACAATGGCGGACACGTACAATTTGCGAATGAGTTCTGCCTTTTGTAAACTGAATTTATCAATAATTTGTCAATAAATGAGGGTGAAAAACGTCACTTGTCCGCCGGACAAGTCAATTGAAAGATCTACTTGTCCGATATTGTAAATAACACGTCCCGGACGGTGGGACGTGTGCTTTTTCGCACACTGATTATCCTCCAAAGATTGCTGTTCATGACGTCACATTCCCATTTCCTATATCGGCATAAGGGAAGCTTTTGGGCTATATAAGCTAGATAGGCCTTTAATACCAAAACAAACACAATTTAAAGACAAACCAATTTAAACATCAACTTTATTTGCAAATGTAGATTCAATTTTAATTTTATTTAACACATTCTCAACATAGGCCTTTGTCTGAACACAAAAAAACAAATATGTGTTTTGAATTCCACTGAGTTCAGCTGTGAATAAACAGACTATACCCCTGGATTGTGAAACCACGAAATATAGCAGGCTCTCCAGAATAGAAAAGTCATTAGAAAACACCAAGATCCTTTTTACAGTCAACATAAAGAATTTGTTCACCCATACAATAAACCCCAGACACGTTTTTGTGCCCAATCTCCAGACCTTTATACCATTGAAAAAACATTGAAATGTGATCAAGATTTTTTAAATCTTGACCACACTCCAGCCCTGCCCACAAGTGAAACCCTCAGCTTCTGTAATGACATGATGTCACCAAACGGTTGAGGAGTGGCATTTAATAATGAAAAGCTCTGCCATTTGATCGAGATAAAGACTGGTAAATACAAGCCAAAAGAAAAACAAGCAGCTTGAATAGTTTTGCTAGGAGTGGCATCGAGTTAAAAAACAGCAACCATACAGACTGGTTCTGAGGATGCCAGGTCACATGAAAGCTGTCATTGTAAAATAGCGCTATTCCACCAAACATTGTTTTCCAAACTCTTCCTTTGTTAAAACATTTCAAATGTGTTGTTTAAAAATGAATACAAACTTATTTTCTTTGCATTATTGGGGTCTGAAAAAACACTGCAGCTTTTTTGTTATTTGGACCAGTTGTCATTGTTTTACAATTAATTATCTGAATGACTATTTGTATTTCAAACTTGTTTAAAATGTTGTCAGTAGATATTGAATAAAACAAAATATAGATTTTACTCAAACGCAATCCTGTAAATATTAAACCAGAGAAATGCGTTTTCTTTATTGTTCCAGAGCTGTAGATAAATAATATGAACAAGGATAAGAAAACAAGCATACATTAAAAAAAATGACAGAGCTTAAAATACATTTTGCTGCTGCCACCTTCCACAGCAATACATTCCTTTGCTCCTGAGCTGGTTCTCCTGTCTTGTTTCTTCAAACTAGTTTCTACAGTAGTTGATACTCACTTTTTTTAAATACGTTTTTCATTCAACCCAGCTTTAAAACATCCAAACCATCCCTTTAAGGTTATGTGAATATACCTTAAACATTAATCTCTTACGCTGTGTAATATAACTTAACGGCTAAAACATATCTTGATTTATTATTCTATTTGAGTTTTGTCTCTTTTGACTACAGGCAATGGGAACCACTGTGCAATGTGGAGCGTTGTGGCCATCGTAGGAGGATAGCGTCAATAGCAACAGCAACAGTCAGTCGGCAGATGGCTGCCATTGATTACATTCATCGTTTCTTTGTGATGTTCACCATGTGTCCCTTGTTTACATTTAGCTTTAAAAGTATAAATTGTAATTCCATAGTCCTTTTTTGGTTTTGTTCATTGGTCATATAGTGGCTGTTACAACTAGCACATAACAGTGCCTACCAACCATGTTTAAAAAGTTTATATTGTAAAAGTGATGCTATTTCGCTCACGTGTAGGTTACTATAATAGGTTGCGGTTGCTATTATCCTCCAAAGATTGCTGTTCATGACGTCACATTCCCATTTCCTATATCGGCATAAGGGAAGCTTTTGGGCTATATAAGCTAGATAGGCCTTTAATACCAAATCAAACACAATTTAAAGACAAACCAATTTAAACATCAACTTTATATCCAAATGTAGATTTCAAAAGACAATAATATTTTTAACATATTTTTAACATAGGCCTCTGTCTACAAAACGGTGGTAGAGGTATCAAGGCTCCCCAGAATAGAAAAGTCATTAGAAAACACCAAGATAATTTATACACTCAACATAAAGTATACATATTCACTCAAAAAGGTACCATCCATTCTGTAAGACGATTTTAACATAACGTTTTTTTAGATGTAAATGGCCAGTGCTAATGGACACAAATTCCCTTCTCTGAATCAGATTGCAGAAGTAAAATCTGACAAAATTTAATGACCAAATGCCATAGTATATTTAAACCTGTTCGGAACCCATTCATTAACATCGTTTTTGTAAAAGGTATACAGGAATTATTTAAGCTGTGGACTTGTTAACGTTCACTTATCCATGCATGCTGTTTTTTTTTTTTCTACCCTTTTTATTTTTCACCCCAATGCTTTTCACCCTTCATCTTACTTCATTTTCGTCTACCTCATGATTTGAATTTCTCTATACTGATTATATTGCAGTGTAAAGTAGAAATAAATTACCGAGAAAACATTTATATTTCTAGACTGGATGTTCACAAAACAGCACGTATTGCATTACAATGCTTCCATATGTGGCATTTGTAACAACTGGCTGATTGTGATAGATGTAAAAAAGGTCACATTTCATCACAGCAACGCAATGAAAGCACTTGCATCTATCTGATAGCATTTGTTGTTGTGAACACAGCTACCATGGAAGAAATTCAGCAAACTATCTTCTACATTTGCATTAGCTTTTTCATTGCATATCATATATTTAGTGTCCCTGAGTGAAAAGATTGCAAAGATGAAAATGGGCTGAATTGCATTTTTAGGTTGCGTTTCGGCCTGATGTAAGATGCTGCCTGTCAACAATCCCCAAATGAGATCTACTGAGAAACATTATGCCTATCTCTAACCAGGATCCTGCTCATAACAGCATCAATGCCACTAAACCTTAAAGGAATAGAACCAAATAAAAATGTTTTACATTGAAAACAATGCAATGTTCTGGTCCAATCAGTAAATTCCATTGTGTAGTTTCAAACAAAAGAAAAATGGCGGATAAAGAAGGAAAGATAATAAGTACTTTTGAGAGTGTTGGCAGATTGGACGTGGCTGGGGAAGGAGCTCCAGAGTGAGGGGGAGGCTTCTGCGAAGGCCCCGTCGCCCCAGGTCCGGAGCTTGGTTCTGATTGGCTGCAGTAGGTAAGCGTCAGCAGATCTGAGGCGACAGGGGGTGTGTCATTGGATGAGGTCACAGAGGTAGGGGGGGGGGGCAAGGTTGTGGAAAGCTTTTTAAGTGAATAGTAAGACTTTATAGTCAATGTGGGGTTTGATGGGGAGCCAGTGGAGATCATGGAGGTTGGGGTGATGTGGTAGGAACGTCGGGTGAAGGTGAGCATGCGGGCAGAGTTTTGGACATATTGAAGTTTTTTGAGGATATATGCAGGTGAACCATAAAGAATGCTGTTGCAGTAATCAAGACGGGATGTAATGAAGGCATGGATGAGAGTTTCAGCAGCGGACATGGGAGGGAGGGTCTGATGCGGGCAAGGTTCTTTAAGTGGAAGAAGGCGGATTTTGTGACCTGGTTAACACGAGGGAGGAAAGTGAGGGTGGGGTTGAGGATGAAGCAAAGGTTACGGACGTGATTGGAGGGCTTGACAATGGAGCCATCGATGGTAAGTGAAAAATCCTGGGTTGAGCGGGTAAGTGAGTTTGGGCCGATGATTATGAGTTCTGATTTGTCGCAGTTGAGTTTTAGAAAATTGTTTTGCATCCAAATTGTAATGTCAGTGAGGCAGGTGCTGAGTTGGGAGTGTGTGGTTGAAGAAATACATTTTGTTGATAGGTAGAGCTGTGTGTCATCGGCATAACAGCGGAACTGGAGTTAGTTTTGACAGAAGAATTGTCCAAGTAGGAGGATGTAGATGATGAACAGAAGGGAACCAAGCACAGAACCCTGAGGGACACCATGATTGACAGGGACTGTGGGGGATTTGGAGTTGTTGATGGAGATGAATTGATGTCTGTCAGAGATATATATATAAAAGGCATGATAGCGTTACTGACTTTCTTTGAGACTGACCTATGAGCAGAGAAGTGCACTTTTTGTTGGCCGCCAACACACTTTAAAAGGCTTTGATTATGTGTTGGACTTCCCATCTTTGGCCAGAGCACTCCTGTATTACTAGTGTATCTTTTTTAATCTCCAGACATCTTTTTGTCTCTCTGTTCTTTAACTCCTTGCCCTAGAAAAGAGAATACATGTAAACAGTATGTATGTATACACATTACACAGTGTGTCATCATTAAACATTCAGACGACCGCAACATTTTGAACAATGAGTCACCATGAGCTAACCCACACTATCATTTCAAAGGGTGGTACATACCAAATTATGACAACTACATGCATTTTCAGATTTGGTGAAAACAGACGTGATTTGTGCAGTCATTTGATTAATATAGTGGTAAAACAATAACATTTCAGATATGTCAAAACACCAACGGTTAGAAATGACCACTCCTAGTGAAAGGTAATAACAATTTAGTGTTAAACGTCCCATGACATGCTTTTCCGGTTATTACCCGTCCCCTTGTGTGTTATGTAGCTTTTTATGCATGTAAATGGTCTGCAAAGTCACAAACCCTCAAAGTACACCCTGTAGCAAGTAAAATTCTAACACAGAAAAGACCTGTCTATGCTGCCCCAGAACGCCTCGTTGGAGATTTTTCTTTTTCCATTTTTTTCTTCCTGGTCTAAGTGACGTAACGACGACCAAATGGACCAATTGGTCCAAATGGACCAATCCGTGGAGCTCCTCACACACACACACACACTTACTCAGCCTTATCTTTTCTCAACCGTGCTACTCCGGAGTTCGCCGGCACACACACTCACTCAGCCTTATCTTTTTCTCAACCACGCTACTCCGCGGAGTTTTGCCGGCACACACACTCACTCAGCCTTATTTATTTTTTCTCAGGCTGTAAGTGTGTGGCGAACTGTGTGGCGAACAGCCTGGCTGTGAGTGTATGTGTGTGCTCAGGAGCTCCAACAAGCCGTTTAGGACAGACAGTGAATACACATACTATACAGAGATGCTGTATGAGAAATCAATGTGATTTTGGAACATTGAACAATGTAAATCTATTTTAGTAGACCACAACAATGGAATTATGATCAGTAGAAATGGCCATGACATGGGACCTTTAAGGAAACGTTGTTCATTTTAACACATTACAAAGTGTTTATTTTTATGCTAATACTTTAACAACAACAATATTTTTGAACACAGGGCTTTTACTAGCAACAGTATTTTACCAGTTGCTTCTTTTGCTAGATTACATTTCATTAATAGTACCTGAGTGAAGTCCCAGTAGATCCCCATTTTCTTCTGCAGAGCCTCTCTGCAGTTGAACAGTCCTGGTTCTGTTTCTTTATTCCCAATGTCAGCTATACACTGGTTGTCATTGTACTTGTGGGACTTGATGCCGCCGATGTAGAGCTCTCCGTTTGAGCGATAATAAGTCATCTAAAAAGTATTTTAAAAAGCAGTTTTGGCAGTTAAATCAGCAGCAAAAAGATTAAGGATTAATCTTGACAACCACTTTTAGAATCGTAACTTACCTGAGGTCCATAGTAGTAGCAATTGTAGGCGATGGGTGTGTTTCCCGGCACTGGGCCTTGGTCTAAGCACATGTTGGTATCAAGATTCTTCATCTTTAAGTAGGGGAGAAAGAAAAAACATTAAAAATAGTAAAATAATAAAAAATATTTGGGAGCTCAAATGTAGAAAACATTGCTGTGTAGGAGTGAATCATTAAAACACACACCCAGCAATAATTCTACCACCATTCAAAGCATTAAATGAAACTAAACTTACTCCTCCATAGGCAACTACGTTGTCCAAGGGATCCAACTTGGGATACACATTTTCCAGGTACCATTTGAAGGATTTACAGTTCAACCTTTTCCTTAGTTCTTTCCTCTCCGTGACATTCCCAATGTCAATTCCATGATTCTGCAGGGAGTATGGTATACATTGTTATTTTGTAGCTTAAGTGATTGAAATTCACTCAAAGATGCCCCCTTTAATGTCAGAAATTAAGAGGGCACGGGAAAGAAATGCCCCGAGAAATCTCAAAATGCACATAAACCTTTATCAATAGGGAAGGAGATTTAAGTCATAGAAACATATTTTAAAAAACACGTATGCTTTTTGCCTAAAAAATAAAAAAATGTTAAACCAATTTACAGTTTATCCATTCAGAAAATGCCAGCAGGTTTGAGGGATATCTTCAGCCCGATAGCCCCCGGCAGCGGGGGCAGACACAACAATATTGCACAAAACTGTGTCTCAGGGCTTATAAACATTTAACAACCTATTAATGTGTCATACCCACTTAACGGGAAGAAACTCAGCTATCAGACAATATTAACAATTTTTACCTAAACGAAACACAAGTCTAACACCAAGCGTCTAAATTAGCACTAAGCGAAGAAATGCTAACGCACTTAGCACATAACTCACGGTAGCGATATTTTATACTTCATGCTATCTGCACAAACTAGATATCATATGAAAGCTGAGATTCCACAGATTCCATTGGTATAAGTAGGGATGGGCACCGAGCCCCGGTATTAAACGGGCCTCAGGGCTGAATTATTAAAGACCGTGGTACTGTTAAGCTCCAACGTTATCGGTATTTTTATCGGTACTGGAGACATCTAAAAAATATGTCATGTATTATGCTACACAAACATTATATTGCAGTTTTAGTGTCGCCAACTCCGTTTCTAATACGCAAAAAGACTGCAAAATGCGTCTCTGATTATTTTCGATCTTTCCAATCCAGACGAGATATCTCTCTCCCCCGTCTGTGTGCCAGGGGGTCGGGGCCCACCCACCACACACACACACACACACACACACACACACACACACACACACACACACACACACACACACACACACACACACACACACACCACACACACACACACACACACACACACACACACACACACACACACACACACACACACACACACCACACACCACACACACACACACACACACACACACACACACACACACACACACACACACACACACACACACACACACACACACACACACACACACACACACACACACACACACCTAAATTATATAAACATGGGTTAATGATTAGAGGTAACTGAGTTATTTATTTTGTTAAAGTTTCAGCTATTCTGTTTACAATTCTGTCATCACATTATTTAATACGATTGGTTAAAACACTGTTGTTTCTTTTGATGTGAAATATTATTTATTTAATTTAAAGTGGACCTATTATGCTATATTGGAAAAATATATTGTAGGGCCATACCTATACAAAACATGTCTGAAGTTTTTTGCTTAAAATACCAAACAGATCACCCATTGTAGCCATGCCTCATACTGCTCATACCCCTCTTTTGCAGCCCTGTTAGAGAAACGCGGATTTTGGGTCCTTAGCTTGAAAAAAAAAAAGAGGAGGCGGAGCTAATGCCTGATCAGACTTCTACCGGAGATAAAGTTAAATTCTGCTACGATAAAACGCCATCCTGTTCTAAACCACATCAAAGATTATTTCTGAAACAGTATGGAGCTCAAATGTTTTTTCTCTTGCAGGTTTATCACAAGGTGAGTTCCTTTTTTTATTTCCTGCTTTTTAAAAACACATGTGCTCTACAGTACAGGTTAGCTCTGAGTGTTAGCGAGGCTTGCTAATGTAAACAAAGACGAGATTACGTCCAAAACACGTCAGGCATTGTTTCTGATAGCAATTTTCTGTGGGTCTGCTGCCGATTTGACGTCAGATCGGCAGCAAATCTGTATCCGCTCGTTGTACCCCTGTTTTTAAAAGATTTGGGTACGGAGGAAAAGAGAGAGGGTTTTATTTTCTGACGCTGCGTGAGTTCCCCGACGCACCGGGGACACATATTTATGTATAAAATACATCACAAAATGCATTTTGCATGATAGGTCCCCTTTAAATAAAAAGCAATGTTAATTTTGTTCACAATTTATTTAGTTAATTTACCTTATTTTTTTCTCCAAAATAACCGATAAGAATACCGTTAAAGGACCGGATCGATAAGCGGTATCGATAAAAGTAGTAGTACCATTAAAACCTTAACAATACCCATCCCTAGGTATAAGTATCATCACTGTTTGACCAAAACTCACGGCAGCGAAAGCCAGGAAAGACAACACACAACTTCACTTTACGGGGCCAAAACGGCAAATACGTCTTACCTTTGCTGTTTTCTGATCAAAAGTTGTGTTCAATGGCATTAAAACGCATATAAACGCTGCCGAAGGTTAATCCAATGTCTCTGTGTCACTTTGAAATGATTACTGATAATCCATCATAACATTTATGGCAATAAACGCATTTTTCATATAGAGTGTAACGGAGCTTCCGGTTTTGGGCAAGCTGCGTGCGCATCATTCTAACTCATCAATGGTAATATTTAGATGGATTAAGGAACTTCCCCTCGATTCTATTGGCTCTAACGGTTACAAAGAGGTGTCAATCACCCAAATCAACCAATGGGTTCCAGAGATACGCCAAATACACCCAAATGTACCCAGAGGTGAGTCCGCCTGGACCTACTTTTTCTAAACCTCTCTAAAAAGGTCAAATTTAACTTGTTTTGCATTAATCTTGATACAGGGTACTTATTATATGTTATAGTTTGGATTCCTAAAGGTTTTTGGCTACTATCCCATCATTCAAGGGTGGTTTTCACTATAAGTAATGTTTTTATTTTAGACGGAAACTATAATTTACATTTTTTTTTACTATGTTCACTCAGGAATTTACTTTAAAATAAAAAGATCTATATTGATTCTGATACTTCTACAGCCAACTCACAGGTGTATCATTGCTTTGAGAAAAAAGATTATTCATTTACCCCTTTTAGAAGTGAATATATAGTCATTTGTTCTGGGAATGTCATTTTCGAGCCTGAGGAACGCTTCAACGGCAGTTTTTTCGAGAATAATCCATGATTCAATGCTTTACGTATACGAAGTGCGACTTGTTAGGGAATAATTTGCTTAGGGGCACCCTTTGACATACTTCATCTGTTTCTCCTTCCTGTGCCTCCTGTTCCTTGGACACAGGTTCTCAGCCTTGGACAGCTGCCATCTCCCTTAAGGAGGGGCTGCTCAAACTGTGGTTATTGTTATTATTATTATTATTATTATTATTATTACAGCTCGATCTGAGAGTTTATTGTTTTGGGACATTTGGAGCACTTCCTTATCTTAGGCACAGAAGGCTCCGAGGTGTGCATTCTCTAGCCATAACCGACAACTTTAGTTGATTCAGTGTCTCCACCTGTTTAGTCTCGCTAAATGAGGAGTGCTGATTACACTCTCTGAACTAGTTAAAACCTCCTACTGCATAAGAGATCTTCAGAATTGGCTTGGCATCTGCTGTGTCAACTCATGGCACACGACATGTCTTGTGAATTCTCCGGCCGAAGCTCCAAATAAACCATCAGTGTTTGCCATCAAAGTTGCTTCAGAAGTTTCCATCACACCACTGAGAGCTTAGTAAAGGTCAAAAATAATTGTTACAATAACTGTCTCCTGCCCTCTTTCACACATACACATGACTGCACACTTCTTTGGGACGCCAACATTATACTTTTTTCAACTCGTTGCCACACATTGGCGAGATGCGTTTTAATTTGGGGGCCATTTCACAATGAAAACAGCCACTTATTCACTATTTACTTTTAGTTGTAAGTGTCCACAAAAGTGCCAAATTTAGTTTGCCCACAAATGAAGTACCTCAAATGGCAAGTTCCAGAACAAGTTGACATTGTGTTTGTATTCATCCATCCAGACTTCTGCTACCCTCATGGCGTTTCTCCTCATGGCTACAGACAGATCAGGCATGTAGGGCTTATGGGCCCTCTCAATGTGGGCGATCTTGGAGCATGGAACTACTTCAATACTGCCTCCACATGTCCACACCTATACGAGCAAAAAACAAAACATGGTATCCTTTATACTCATTCATCAAATAGAATGATTGTTCTGTCATCAATAATATTAGTGCAGGCGCAAAGCACACAGTTTGCAGGACACCATCTCTTCCTGGCAAAGTTGCCAGACAACCAGCAAAGACTCCAGGAAGTTACCAATAAAGAAATAGCCACTGTCCACATCTCTATCCTCTGTAACATAGCTGTTCACCTCACAACAATTAAAACAAAGTGACAGGGGTAATGGTGCTTAAAGCCTGAGACTGCATCAGATTTGATGTTGGATAGGCGACGCTTACTCACTCGAATTCCCAGCTCCACATTTTCACCACCGTACACTTTCATTCCCTCATCGAGAACTCCAATTTCTCCTAGATACTTCCTGTCAGCCACAAGGATTCCCATGACAGATGGACTCCTGAAATAAAAGGAGTAAACTGTGAGTCTTGTATCATTTTAAACATTCTACAGTGGAATACATCAGTTTCATTTCAAATCATCAAGAAAGCCTCATCCATGTTATATTTGTTTGAGACATGTAAAACAAGACTGGATACACTTTTACTTACTTTCCAGGCAGTGAGCCGTCCATGAGTTTGTAATAATCGTCGGAGAAACTCTCATACATGCACCATAAAGCCCAGTCGAAGGCATGTGCGGCTGGTTCGTATGGAGAAACTGTAAGGTCATCATAGTTGACTTTGTCAAACACAGGGGACGTCACCACGGTCCGATCCCCCTTGATCTGCGTCAGCAGAGGTTCAGCCCTGCATGAGTGAAAGGAAGGGAGGAGAGCAGGTTCACTCTTCACTTTGATCATTTGTCGAGCCCTGACATCCAGTCGGTCTACTGGAGCAATTTGTTTCTGTTACTTAATAATGGAAGCTTTCATGTGCTGCAACCTTCCCACCTTTATTATTTATGGGACTGTGGTAATAAAGTTTGACAAAGTCAGAGACACCGCATACTTTTACGATGGCACAATATTCGACCACAGGCTGTAATGCTATTAAAATGTCTGGCTAAAAACATTTCCGCAGGTAAAAAGATCAGTTTACCACCACATAGACTACCAGGGATCTAGTTGATAGCTAAAATGTTAGGACAAATAAGTTAGCTGTGCGCAAGCTAATGCTAATAAGCTTAAGGTAATCGCAAAGATCCTGCATAGCTTTCTGATTTAACCACATTTAATGCTTTAAACCAGGTTGCATAGTGTCAGAATCAATACAACAGAAATATTGTTAGCCTAAAACAGACATTTCGACAAAATGCTTGAGGGTCAGAATGCCACCACTTTAATTTTCTTCCTGCTAATGCCTCTCTTTTTTAGCTGCTAAAAAGACTCACGTTTTAAGTTCGGCAGCCAATATAAACTTGGTAGTGCATCCCAGCACTTCCAGCAGCTTTTGCAGCAGTTTGAAGCAGACTGAATTGACTTTGAAAATCAGCTTGCCATACTATTGCAGTATAAATGTTAATTTACTAAAAGGTTCAAGTCTGAGCAGCACTCGCCCTTCCCTCATTACCAACACTGCAACTCCCTTGTGCAAGCCCTTTAGCTTCTGATTGCCTCAGTGTGGCTGCTCAGTGGTCAAAAGATCAGGCTGCGGTTGTGATGGGATCAGACTGTTGTAGTGGGATGTTGCAAGTGTTTAAATAGGGTGTTCCTGAAGCTATTATCGCAGGTGACTAAAGACTTTGGAAACACGCCCTCCAGTTTAAAAAAAATATGTATTTGCTGTGTACCTTTATTAAATTGTGTAACATTGTGATTATTTCAGTATTGGCTTGGGAATAACACAAAAATATCTTGTTGAGAGTAGTTTAAAGGTTTTAAAAAATGTCTACCAAACTACATCCAGAAACATTATCACCTTTCAGGAGTAAGTGTGCTTCCACTCAGCTGGCTGGCTCAAATGAAATGTTAAATATTTTTCTCTACAAACATAACATATTTACTCTAAATGTTATAAATAAACTAACATTGAAAAGGATTTATTTTTGCCACAGTCTTACCACATTTCATGGACTTCAATGTGTGCGTCCAGGATGGCCACCACGTCAGCAGTAGCAGCCCTCCACCCAGAAGCCCTGGCGTATGAAAGGCCTCGCTGCTCATTGTGCCTCACTCTTGTAAAGCGGAGGCCTGGGTTCTGCTGCTCAAGCGACTTCACATACACGTCAAAGTCACCCTTCAGGTCCTCTTGAATTGAGAGGATAAAGTGGGAATATGTTATGACATTAGGGCAGAACAGGCGTGACAGACTGGTTTTTCCAAAGCAAGGTGGTGATACCATCCATCCATCCATCCATCCATGGACATTTACAGTACGTTCTCCACCCTTCTTTCACAACTCTACTCTGTTGACTTCACTGGTGTCAATTCAGTTCTGTTAGCTTATGTTATCTTGCAGAGTTTGATTAGAAGATTGATGCCACTATTGTGCCGTCTTGGAAATATCATTTTACAGCGAATACCTGGATAGTTTAGCATCAAGACTGTAAAATACATTTGCAGAGCATGACCTTGTCCAAAAGTCACAAAGTACAAATTGCAGGAACTCTAAAGCAGAGTAATACATTTTTTAACACTTACAAAATGTTAAAATGTGTGGTTTTATTGGTGATAATGTGCTGGAGCTGTAGCAACATGAATTCTCGTTTTTGTCGTATCCAGCGTATGATCAACAAAATGTGTTTAAACTGATGAATTATATTTAGTTGACATGCAAGTGTTTCTTCAAATGCTAAGATAACCAGTTGCCATCATAACTTCATATTTTACATTACAGATATGACAGTAGTATTCATCTTCTAAACTTACTCTTGCCAAGAGGTGTATTTCCTAAAGTATGAAACTACTGCTTCAAAGCTGGAGGATCATTTGACAAAATGCCTTCTGGGAGATTTACAAGACGTCTGAGAAAAGTATATTCATTAAAAAAAAACTGATAAAAATCAGGATTCCAGTCTAAAAGCAGCAATATATTTAAAAACTAAAAGACATGTTCCAGCAGCATGGGCATCTGCACAAAGAAACAGGATTTAGCAGTAGTGTAATCTGATTCACTTGAAACACACACCATTCGAGCTATTATCATCCACCAAAATAATCTCCTTCAGCAGGTTTTTAGGGGTGCGGTCGATGATGCTGCGCAGGGCTCTTTTGAGGATCGAAAGGCCCTCATTCAGGTAGATCAACACCACCCCGATGCTTGGCAGATCCTTTGGGTAAGTCTTTTTAAGACACCTGTTCAGAAACAGAAGGTACCCTTGTCTTTTTAACAAGCTGTGTAAATATTTAATCCAAACAGACCTCATGGTAACAAAAAGGTGAAGGATTAACAGCAAACAAATTAGGTGAACTATAACAACCTATAACCCTGCTTTATACAAAGTGACACGGTAGTTATGGCTTCATAGGAGATATCAATGCATACCTTTTATCCCTGGTATCTGCAATAGCACGATCTAGAGGAAGGCGATCACTCAGAAACACGTTGTAGCCGTACTTGTCAAACAAACTCTGTGCCTCTCTTTGCTCATCCTCAGACAGATTCCCACCCCACTCCTTGAACAGGGGGGAGTCAGGGAAGAGTTTATTTGACTTTTTCTTTACAGGGGCCTCCTGTTTTTCCTCGATCTTTGCTTCAGGTTCCTCTTTCTGCTCTGGGCATTTTTGGACTGGTGGCTGTACGACCTCTGCAGCTTTTCTCCTTCGCTCTACGTCCTCTTCGAGCAATTTCTGCATGGTGTCCTGCTTCTGCTCAAAAGCTTTGACTAGGTTGTCTTGACAAAACAAGCAAAATGAGAATCATTTGTTCTATTAACCATGATAATTAATTACTATATTGACCTACTGAACCAAATTTGGCACATTTTAAGCAATTTTTGACACCCTGACAATAATAAGATCAGATATGGGCATAACGGCACATTTCAGGTTGAAAAGTATCGCTGACCACTGACAAGCACTTAGAATTATATTGTCAGAAAAAAAAAATAAAGATTTTCCTGTTGTAAATGATTCGAAGTTGAACAAACTGGAAAGAAGCCACAAACTAGAATAAATATCTTTACAAGTAATTTTTCGTGAGCAATGCAGCCTGTGGTTAAAGGAAATTACATTTTAAATAAAAGGTTACAAAAGACAAATGTTAATGACTTATTGCAGGTTTTGATCAGTTGAGAATGTACTGTGTCTAGCAATAGCACACCTGTACTTTGAACCTCAGTAAGCAACATGTTTATATGAATACATTAAAATGTATAAAAACACATTGATAAATGTTGGTTAATTTTATTTCAAACTTTTTGTTATACCTTTAAAAAAGTTGCCATTTTCTAAGGGCACTTACATCCTTACAGATATATCTGAATGAAATGAGCATGGAAACATGAAGATAAAAGCACAGGATGTCTAATAACTTAAGTTTAATCCAATTAAACGTAATTGCCTTACAATTTCCCCATCTTTATTTGTAACGTCTGCTACCGATTAAACCTGATTAAAAAAAAAAGTTAAAGTGTAACATGAACTTAGAAAAAACAAATCATTTCCTTGACTCACAGAGGTTGTTGACGCTTGTCTCCAGGTCAGATAGACTCCTGATCACCCGAGGAGGTTCAATCTCTTTTTCGGACCCCGCTGTATCCTCATATCCACTCTTTATATACAGGCTCACGTAGAAGAAGATGAGCCCAATGATCATTAATATGACGACTGGTCGCTTTAATCCTGCTCCTCTCATACTGATAGCAGACCCGACGACTGACCCACCACCAAGACAATAAAAAGCAACTCAGACGCCCACAGTGCGATAAGACTGCACTGACGGTTACAACTACGCAGCTGGTAAAATGCACATTGGGTTGTGGGTTATTTTGTTGAAAGGCGAGGTGAGACCTGCCCTTCACCTGGCGCAGGTGCTCCTAATTTAATAAGTGACGCCCCCAGCTCTGGTAGTTGCTTCCGCCGCTAACCGTGTGATAAAATGCAAAAAAACCTAAACACTCTATCGTTGTGAAATAAGATTTGAAACAAGGACACAGGTAGCAACCATTGCTGTGTGTAAAAGTGGAACAAGGGGGTTAAGAAAAAGCAGTTTTCAGACGCTATGTGAATTAAAAGTGGTAGGTTTATGGTAGTGATGAAGCCTTATGAAGCTTTGAAGCTTTCCAGCCAATTGGTTCGCAAAAGGGTTCATCTCATGCAATACATGGGCTTCATCTGGAATCCGTGTATGGTCAGTGTATGTTTTGGTCATTGGATTTTCTTTTCACATATGGATATTCAAAAACAAAAAACGACTGGATATTTAATTTTCGTTTTAAAATTGAAAAACCAAAATTGAAATACAAGGCGTTGTTCTTTATCATGGTCAAAAAGGGATTTACTAAACTTAAAAAACGGGATGATTTTCATTTTCTACTTCTCAAAACAAAAAATAAAATCACTAGAAAACAGAAACAAAAAAACTACGTTTTTTCATATTCTGTTACCGGAAGTTACCTTAATAAGAGCGCAGATGAGGACGGTCAGACGAAGGTACGTTTTAACCGTTTGTTTTTTAGTTCTAATTTAAACTTTAAAAAAAAACAGAAATGGGTCGTTTTTTTGTTTTTGAATTTTGCCCCCAAAACGGAAAAACGGCAATTCAGCTCGTTTTTTCGTTTTTCTGTTCTTACTGTTAAAACAAGTATACCACTCAATGTTTCGTTTCCATAGGTGGGTGTGTCTCCAGTGCCTCCTTGCTTCTGATTGCCTAGTTTGCCCTATGCTTGCGCTGTACTCTTCAAAATAAAGGTTCTAACTCTTTGCCTTTACACAGTGCAAAAATGACAAGCTTCTGCTATCTTTGATGAGCGATAACATTATTTTTGGCCATACGTTTTTCATAAGACTGATGAAGTTGGAATCATTTGTAGTTACAACTATCCCAAATACTATGAAATACTTTTACTGTGTGTACTTCTTGATACTCTCCTGTCAAAGTCCCCTCCATGGTACAACAATGCCTGTCTTGCTGCTATATGTGATGAGCAATACAAATACTTTAAAAGTTCTTAAGAAGACTGATCATTTTGGACTCAGTAGTTAGACTATAGCGCAAAGACTATAAAATACTTTTATTTTGTACAGAGAAATCCTCTGTCAAATTGTCCACCCTGAATACCCCATGCAGATGCTCCTGTTGTCTGTCAAACACAAGCAGAAACATTACTTTCCAAAAATGGAAAGTTATCTTGGTCCCGCTCCCCATGTGAAAAACAGGGTAAGTTTAGTGCTGCTAATGTAATGAAAATGGCTCCAGGCCCCACAAGATCAGACCCGGCGCCAGAACAAATCTAAAGGGAGGGCATATGATTTTCATGGGAGGGCACACAACACCGTCATGTGCTGCGGGCCTGCGGCACAATATATATCAAACAGCAAGGCCAACAGCATTGCGTAAAGACGCACACTTATCGAAAATACATACACAAATAAAGGGCAACATAGAAACCACTTTTGAAACATTGTGTGCGTGGCAGCACAAACACTGGTAAATCACGAGCAAGGAGCACTGGTTAAGGATGGCACCTTCCTCATACGTTGCACTCGGAGAGAAATAGTAGAGACGGAGACGATGAACTGTTTAGCCCTTGGGCATGGTTTATTTTCCTATGCACTGCAGGTGCATCCTTTCGCTCAGCCGAGCTAACTTAGAACAACAACACACATAGATCCGGACATGTAAATCAGGTGAACACACCCTCATTTACATATGACGAAAGCCTGCGTCCTTACGTAGCACATAACACTTCAGTGCCTCACAGTGGTACAATAATAACATGACATCCCTTTGTGAGCTTGAGTAGAACAGACATAATATATATAGCCTATATATATAACAACAACTGAGGACATATGTACACATTTCCCTTAACACACACATTTGAAATAAAAACATAACAGCAACAGCTTTGCTTGGGCCACCGTTAACCGGAGCAGCAAACATAATAATACAGAAAGGGAGCGATGCGACGCCACATTATGCAGTGCGTAATGTGGCGCAGTAAGCACTGACATATTGACATGCAAACATTCTACTTACTGCTTTATGCTAATAAAGCTGGAGACGCCGTTTGCCTGAAGAATGGAATCGCCTCAGCAAAGTGTCCTTCCACTCATCCCTGCATTTCCTGGTCAAGTCCTTTTCAAACCCGAGTTGAATAAGGTGAGCTTTCCGCTGGTGCAGCATGCTCCGTCGGTGGTCACTGAAAATGTTTTTCAGGGCTGAAAACGAGTTCTCACAGGTAGCAGTGGAGGCCCCGAAAGTTAAGGCCGACTTAAATGCCCCTATGACACTTGGCATGGCTTCCAGGGTCTTGTGGAAGGTGATGAGGAGTAATGGTCCATTTTCCATCTTCTGGGGGCGTAGAGCCTTCCATTTGTGCGCGAAGAAACTGTCGGGCCACAACAAACTCGGCTTCTACAAGTTTAGTGCTGGTCAGACTTTGTCTGTGTTCAAAAATAAATCACTCTCAGGATCAAGTGAAGCCAGTGATTCCATCAGTGCGCTGTTGCGCTCTCCAAAGCGTCGTGCCATCTCTCCACACACTGCGTCAATGCAGCTGTAAAACAGTCTCCTACTTTCTGTTACTGTTTCGTCCTGGTCAAGCCGTGCTCCAGTAGATTGCTCTACAACGTAATCTTGTAGAGTTGTGTTTTTTGTTGTGCGTCTCTTCTTACTTTGGGGCGGGTTAGTTGTGTCCTCTGCTGCTCCACACTTATCCCACAGCGCACCAAACTCGGTTTCTGTGCGCAGGCCCGCAACACACTCCGTGGCTGAGTTCACCAGTTGGACAGCTGTCAGGAGATCCATGTCTTTCGATTGTAGCATTCTATTAGGTGGTTCAAGAAGCATCAAAATCTTGTTAATCAGAAGCGCAATAAATCTGAAGTCCAGCTTTGAGATGACACTCAGCAGTCCCACAGCTTCCACTCTCAGGTCAGCTGGGAAGGAGCGTGCACGTTGAACTTCCGTCAACAGCTGGGAAATGTCCTCATGTGATTTCTGTATCACCTGCACTGTGGCCAAATGACCGGTCCAGCGTTGGTCAAGCAGACGTTTTAGTGTTTCCCCTTGATAATGAACCGCGACTGTGGGTTTTCTGATGAATTTGTACAAGAGGTTACACACATTAAAAAAATCTGTGATGGGCTGTTCTGCGGACATTGCCTGCACTACCACTAAATGGAGCTGATGATTGAAGCAGTGCACGTATGGGATTTCCCTCTTCAATGTATCCTGAAGGAGTTTCTGTACTCCACCATGTTTTCCCGACATCAGGGAGGCCCCGTCATACACTTGGCTCAGTATTTTGTCTGTGCTCAGTCCAGCCTTGGTCAGTTCGGAAATAACCGTTTGGGTTAGAGTGTTGGCATCCCCTCTGTCAGCAGTGGCTATGGTCAAAAGCCGCTCTTTTATCTCACAGTTTGCATTGATAAACCGAAGAACAATGGAAATATTCTCCTGCCCGGTGGGATCCCTGGTTCCGTCGACTTTAATAGAATACACCGCATCCCCTATCTCTTCGACAATATGCTCAGTCACTAAGGTGCTCATTAGTTCTATTATGGCATTTTGCATGTCGTGAGAGGTGTATGTTGCTGTGTGGGGAATGCTTTCCATTATTTTGGCCAACTCTGCATCTTTGTGCAGCGTATACTCAAACAGCGATAGGAAGAGCCCACTGCCTGACTCCGACATGCTGTGGAGTGAATCGTGGTCACCTCTGAGAGGGAGTTGGTTGACAGCTAAAAAAGCTATAATATCAACGACAGCTGACACGTAATAACGGTTCCGTGCCAGCTGATCTGTGTGCACCAAAGTACTAATTTCCTTATTTGTTTCCTCGCGTATCTGTCTCTCTCTCCACAAACTCTCACATGAAATGTGTTCTTTTGATGCGGCGTGTTCTTTTGATGCGGCATGTTTTAGCAGTCCTTTATCAGTCTGTAATGCGTGTTTCCAGTCGCAAAAACCTTTGACAGTAAAAGCTTTATCAGATGAAGACGTACTTTAAACTGTCTACAGGGGAAACAAAAGGCTGCGTCTGCTTTTAACGAATATTCAAGCCATGGTCTGTTGTTGTACCATGCAGTGGCAAAAGTGCGCTTCTTTCCTGAAAACAATCTCCCTGGATAACGATCCAGTTTCACCTGGTTGGGTTTATTAACCCCAAGATCATCTGGGGCTGTTGGTTTTTGAGCGGTTGCTGGCCCAATAGTACCTGTTGATGTGCTGCAAGGTAGCGTCTGTAGTGGAGGCACCGGCACCGGCACGGAGGAGGAGGAGGAGGAGGAGGAGGATGCTGGCGGGTGTGGTACAGGGTGTGGCAAAGCAGGTGGTGATGGTAGGGGCACAAGGAGCTGTGCCTCGGAGGACAGCGTTGGTGGCGGCCGCCTTGATGAGTCAAGGATTGGGCTCGCGAACTCAGCCCCGGGGTTTGCCGAGGTCAAGCTTGTGGCGTGCTGCTGCAACGGCAGATGCAGGGTTGCCAGCAGCACCATCGTCTGCAGTTCTTTCATCGCTATTGTTAAGTTACGCTTAGTTCTGCAGCTTAACGTCCTTTTCAGAGAAAACACGGAGATGTAATCCATTTAGCCAAGCCTGGCATATTTTATTATAAGGGCTGCACGCATCACTCTCACGGTGACAGCCTCCACTGGAATTAACTGGTTCCACACACACGTGGCAATCAAGAGCTGTGATTAGCCTATAGGAGGCAGGCATGCATCCTATACCCCTTGTCCTTGCGCCTCACTGTGGCACAAGCACAACATTGCACATCACATGGAACAGTACAGTACCACATACAAGTGAGGACATATATCCAGTGTGCGAAATACGGGGGGGTCCGGGGGAGCTCGACCCCCCCGATTAACACCTGAGCCCCCCTGAAAGCCTCAACAGCAACATTTGAGGGGGGTCTCAAATTATAATATGTATTTGTCACTTGCAATGGTCACTAAAATGTTTTTAAGCTTACTATGTCCAGTATTCATAATTCAAAACATTTGTTCACAAATATAATCTATTTTGGCTGGCAAACGCATTTCCTCGCATAGAATCGAAAACAGACGGCTCTTTAACGGTCGCGTATTCATTCATTCATATGAACGTCAGAATATAGAATTATTTGACGGCACCCCTGAAGACGCCAGACGGCGCCCCGGTTGAGAAACGCTGCTATAGACTACTGATTGGGCCCGGACTGGCCATCGGGAGGACTGGGAGGTTTCCCGATGGCCTGGCCTGTTAAGTGGCCTGTTGGCCTGAGGATTTCTTTATTTTGTGTATGTATTGTGAACGCAACGCTGCGCAAATGTGGGTCTGCCTCAAACAGGGGGACTGTCTGTCTACATCTAGTCTCTTTATTTTCCCCTCAAAATGCACCAGATTTATGCATTTGACTCCAAAATTTAAAAACAAATCTTACCGGGGGAGCATGCCCCCGGACCCCCCTAGAGTAGGCCGCCTACTGCATATTGAGAAATCTTCGACCGGTATATTGCGCAATAAACGGGAGATGGGGACCCCCCCGATTATTGACGGGTATTTCGCACACTGCATATATCCCATCAAATCTCAACACCCCCACTTGTTCTCAGGTTGTTATAATCTTAAACAAGAAAAACAAAACAAAAACATCAGAAAAAATACAGAATGAATGTGAACCCCTGTGTCTTGTTACACATTTCAAACTCCAAAAATAATTGCACCAAACCTCTTCAGTTTCAATTTAGTTGCAGGTTTCGTCATTATATCAGCAACCATATCATCTGTAGGACAATACATCAGAATGACTCTCCCCTCACTCACAGTGGATCTGATAAAGTGGTACTTTATGTCCACGTGCTTACTCCTCTGTCTGTTTACAGGGTTTTTTGGCGAGAGCAATCGTTCCCTGATTATCCTCATGTACTACAGTTTGTGTGTACTTGTAGTTATCTATACCTTCTAGTAACTGTTCTAGGTATAGACACTCCTGTATGGTTGAAGCCAGTGCCATGTACTCCGCCTCGCATGTGGAGAGCGCTACTGTGGGCTGTTTTCTAGTTTTCCATGAAACTAGACAGCTGTTCTTACTAAGACTCACACAGTATCCTGTGGTACTGCGCCTGTCGCTGACATCAGACGCCCAGTCAGCATCACTGTAGGCCTGTATACCTAGCTTCTCACTGTTGTTTCTTTTGAAACTTAACCCTTTCTCAGAAGTACCTTTGAGGTATCTTAGAACATGTTTCACAGTAACCCACTGCTCTTCTGTAGGCTCAGCAAAATACTGTGATAACCTGCTTACCACAAAGCTTAAGTCTTGTCTGGTACAAGTGGTTAGGTATATAAGGCTTCCTACAGCCTCCCTGTACATCCTGACATCATTCATTTTTACTGCATCCTCAGTATATTCTAGTTTTGGTTCACAGGGCGTTTCTCTGGTTCTACAGTTTTCCATATTAAAACGCTGTAGTATCTTGTTAGTGTACTTTTCCTGTGACATGGTTACACATCCATCAGATTGGCTGAAATCGATACCCAGGGTGAAAACGTCTCCCCATAGTCTATTCCCATTACCTGGCTGTAACCCTTGGCCACAAACCGTGCTTTGTATTTGTCTCTTCCCTCTACATCGCTCTTGATGGAGTAAACCCATTTACCCCCCACTGTTTTCTTGCCTATTGGCAGGGTTGTTGGGGTAAATGTCTTGTTCTCATTTAATGAGTGGACCTCCTCATCCATGGCTTTTACCCACTCTTTTGAGTTAGCCGACCTCATAGCCTCCCCAAAAGTCTGTGGAACACCATATACCGCTCTGTAGCAGTAGTCTACAGTGGTATGAACCCCATCACTATCACTGTCTTCATCTACGAAGTCATCTAAGTGACTAGGTTTCCTCCTTTCTCCAGTTGGATACCTCCTAGTCTCAGGTTCATCACCTGTCACACTCTGTTGTGTTTGGTTATGGCCATTTGGCCTCATAACTGCACCTGGACCACCACTATGTGTACTTCTACTCCGCACACTTGGCTCTTGAGCATTCTCCGCTCTCCTATTGACCTCCTGCGTGGTCTCGCTAGTCCTAGGCTGTCTCATATGGCCATAGCCATCATTTGGGTCTGTCTCTCCTGTCTGTGTCTGTTTCTCTACAGCTGCCCTGCTCACAAACTTCACTAGCCTGTGTTTGTGTACTTTATTAGTATCTGGATTATATACCAAATACGCCGGGCTGTTCTTGTCATATCCCACAAAACACCCCTGGTCACACCTGGAATCCAGTTTACCCTTATCCTGTTTGTACATGTAGCATACAGACCCAAATTTCTGCATTTTAGATACATTAGCCTTCTTGCCTGTCAGCAGCTGGTAAGGGGTCTGCCCTGTACGCCTATTAAAGCATCTGTTACGTACCACCGCTGCTGTTTGTATTGCATAGTGCCATAGCTGTTTTGGTAGCTTGCTTTCAACTAGCATGCACCTGCCCATCTCAAATAGAGTACGCCAACCCCTCTCAGCAGTCCCGTTCTGGTGCGGGGAATACGGAGCTGACGTTTCATGTCTGATTTTATTTTTCCTCATCAGTGTTTGGAAATCATTGCATGTATACTCCGTTCCGTTATCTGATCGCATGCACATCACTTTCCCATAAGGGGATATATCTGCTAGGAACTTTTCCGTAGCTTGTACTGTGTCGCTTTTCTTTTTCAGAAAATATACGAACACTGCGCTCGAGTAATCGTCAGTGAACGACAGCGCATATTTGTAACCATCTGCTGACTCTGTGGCTACAGGACCTGCTAGGTCTGTGTGCACCATCTGTAAGGGAGCCTCTGCTCTGGTATCAGGGTTTCTATTTCTCGTTTGGGCAAACTTTCCCTGAATACACACCTCACACTCATGTTCGGGCCTAACTGCTTTGCCCTTGATCTGCATACCCTCAACCACATTCTGCAACTTAAGAACATCGTCATAATTACAGTGGCCTAATATCTCATGCCATGTCTGAATGTCATGACATGCATTACATTTGTCATTAGACTCACCCTCAGTATGCAGATAGTACAATTTTCCATAAACATGAATGTCAAATCTGGTACCGTCTCTGGTTATCAGTGCGTCTTCCTCTTCTTTAAAGACAACCGTGGCCCCACTGGTAGTCGCCGCCTTTACCGAGAAGATGTTCTGGGGGTACGACGGTATGAATAAAGCGTCTCTCAGCGTCGCCTTGTGTCGCCGTCCTCCGCTGTCGATTAGGGAAACCTCAGCATTTCCCCTTCTCTGAGCGACCCCCTGCATCGGGTGCCGTCTGCCAACTCGACGCTGTGCTTTTCTGGTCTGAACGCGCTGTCGAAATCTTTGAACTGGGTCACGTCGGTGATGATATGTGATGTGGCTCCCGTGTCCACCATCAGGCCCTTCTCCTGGATGCCGCTCGCCGGCTGCTGCTCCCCGTCCCTCATCTTGAACGCGAAGTCGGCGCCGTCATCATCTTCTGTGATTTTACACGCTCCATCCCTTTTGTCCTTACCGTCCTTATCCTTACGCCTACATGTGGCGTCTTTGTGTGTGTCGCTTCTGCATCGACTACACCATGTCTTCTGTCGACAGTCTTTCGCTCGGTGACCTTTGGTGCCACACTTGAAGCACACCATCTCTGTGTCTTCTTTGTACCGGTCACGTGCGTTTGTCTTGGCGGGTCGCCGCCCGGTTCTCCCCTGGGTCTTCATCACACTGTCGCCCGACTCAGCTGCGTTTGTCTTCTCTGTTTCTTCAAAACTTCGTAGCTTAGTCTTGAATTCAGCAAATGTGATATTATCATTTGTATGTGCCACATGTATTGCGAATGGCTTAAAACTCCCAGGCAGTCCTTTTAAGACCATAGCTACTAGTAGACCATCTCCCAACGTCTCACCTGCATTTCGCAGTGCTGTGATGGCTGTTTCTGCTCTGATGATGTAGTCCATAATACTTTCGTCGCCCGCTTTCTGGAGCGATGTAAGCATGGTGTACAGGTTAATTATCCGGGGTTTTCCCTTCCCGGCATAATACTCTCTTAATATGTTTAGAGCCTTTCTTCCATCGTCGGCAGCATCCCTCATAACTAATGAGAGGCTCTTGTCGTCCAACAGTTGAATCATCTCGGCATACGCGTCGGCATTTTTCTTGTCGTCTGCCGCTCTTTCCGCTTCAGTCCTCGGTTCTCCCAGGACCGTGTGTTTTAGTCCAATTAAATGGAAATGTCCCAACATTTTGGTCTCCCAAATCTCATATTTGGTCTCATCTCCGTCGAACGCCAGTCGAGGCAACCTGCTTGTTCCTCGTTGATCCATGATGCTAGCTTGCTCTCCTTGCTAGCTTAGCAACCCGTTAGCACGCTGTTTGTTGCGACTACTACACGGTGGAAACCGACAAACTTTTCTTCCGAACGACTCCTGGGCCCATAACCTGTTAAGTTACGCCCAGTTCTGCAGCTTAACGTTGCATTCGGAGAAAACACGGAGATGTAATCCATTTAGCCAAGCCTGGCATATTTTATTATAAGGGCTGCACGCATCACTCTCACGGTGACAGCCTCCACTGGAATTAACTGGTTCCACACACACGTGGCAATCAAGAGCTGTGATTAGCCTATAGGAGGCAGGCATGCATCCTATACCCCTTGTCCTTGCACCTCACTGTGGCACAAGCACAACATTGCACATCACATGGAACAGTACAGTACCACATACAAGTGAGGACATATATCCCATCAAATCTCAACAGCTATTTCGTTTTAATAAATCCTTAGACCTTTTAAGCCAATTTCTGATGTCCATTTTGTAATTCAAACAGAAATGGGAGTCTACAGAATGCACAATAAACAATAAACAAATCCAGAATAGGCGGCAGAGTGTGACGCTGTGATTGGTCTAAATGTGGACGAATCACAAATCACAACAGACACATGAATTTATTTGACGTAGCCTGCGTTTTTTTTAGTTACTATCTGACATCACATACATCGTAGCATTAAAGTTCACAGTTTATTTATAATTAAGAAAATAAAAAAATATATTTTTTAAATTTGTATAAATAATAAAAAACGTGTTTATTGGGGGAGGGCAGGAACGTCAAATGGGAGGGCCTGGCCCTCCCTGGCCCTCCCACGGCGCCGGGCCTGTCTTAAAGTTACAACCGGCCCTTTGAGTGCAGCCCTAATGCTGATGTGGCCCGCGATTAAATTTAGTTTGACACCCCTGGTTTACATCAATTGTGATCAAAACGTTTGAGACCCACTGAGATAACTAAATAGACTAAAGTTAACTATCTAAACACTGAGAGAGTTCTTTACCTTACTGAGCTGTAGTTATCAGCCTCTCAGTCTGTCAGAAGAGAGCTCTCCTCCACCTTTGTTGTAGAAACATCTTCTTCTTATATCCGTTAGCGCAGCTAGCACCAGATGCTAATAACAACAGCGCCGGTACCTCGCTCCCACGCTCACTCGCACTTTGGCTGTGAGCTGCGGGCGCCAACATCCCCCACTTTCATCACTTACAGCGCCCATCGTACAGGGCAAATGAAAAGTGTAACCGGGGTGAAAAGGTTGTTACCTTTACTTAATTATGAATGTTGTTACATCAAGGCCGAAAATTAGGATGAGCACCAACAGTCAAAAATGTTTTTCCCCCTCCCAGAGCTGCCAGCGCAGCGCCCCCCCAGATCTGGCGCCCTATGCCAAAAACCAGCCCTGCATGAAAGGGAGCAAGGTTATTGGACAGACAAATTACAAATGAATTTAGGTTGCTTGGTTACTTTGAAGACTGTGTGAACTAGTCAATGCCATTGGGGCCCCAAAATTAAAAATATATATATATTATAACTTTTTTGCATGGGCCCCTGGCCGGCTCTGGGCCCCGGTGCGTTGCACCGGCTCTACCGTCGATAGTTACACCACTGGTGTAAGCTCAATAATGAACTCCAGCTCAACCAACCATATTGTAATATCTAAGTAATCATCTTGAAATATGACATTAATATTTGTAATATACACACATCTTATTGTGAGGTTAATTTCACATACACTAGGCCGCTCATCACTACTTTGATGTTAGCTTGTCTACATAATTGATCATAGCAAATTTAAATGAACCTTATCAATGCATAAAGTTACCTACGTAATAAAATACCTCTAACTTACAAGGATGACCTTATGACCCTAAGAAGCCGTTTGTTCTACAGTATTATCCCACTTAATGCTTTACACTTCTCTATTACGTTTTAACTTGGAGGCTACGATTAGCATCGTTAGCACACACTTGCTTACATGCTAACTCAAGCCTTAACATTCATTAACGTTAGCTGACTAAAAACATAAGCAACACATAAATGAAGTACTCGAATTTCACTTACCGTAAAACTTCGTTCATGCACTGTCTGTTTTAAACACGGAGCGAGTCACAATAGTACGATATAAGCATGAAGAATAGTCCGCAAGGCACCAGCACAACAATCACGGCCGAGTTCAAGTTATGTTCCCTGGATGAGCTGAGCAGGCAGAGACCCTGTAGCATCACGGAGCTGCTAGCAGAGCAGAAAGCTAACAGCAGCAGTCACTGGACAGACCTGTCACTCAATGTGACCACGTCACCACGCCCTAATTTATGCATAACTTTAAGGCTTAATATAACTTAAACTAATTATAAATGGAAGTAACTCATTGATAAATGGTGATTGGTTTAACACTTTACAATAACAATTGGTACCAATTATAAATGGTTGTAACTCATTAATAAATGGGAATGTGTTTCACACTTTACAATAAGGCTCCCTTTTGGCAGTTATAGATGTTAGTAACTCATAAATAAATGGTCATAAAGAGATGCCAAAAAACATCAAGATGAATGAGGGTGGAATCAACTCATTGAACAACAGATACCAAGGATGCTGGCTGATGAAGAAGACGAAGTAAGCTAAGTAGCCAATGTAAGGCTTAGTCATCTTGCCAAATAGTGAGCCTGTGTTGATGTATGAAAACTATGTTATAACTTGTTTATAAATGGTTCTTAATGATTAATAAAGTGTTTACAACCTAATTAATAACCTAATTATAAACCCTTTATGAATCCTTTATAAGGGTAATCTTATTGTAAAGTGGTTCCGAAGGTACAAATGCCCACAGACGAGACATTAAACAATTCAAAGATTTGTCCCTCAAATGTGAAATGCATAAGCGGGCAATTACAATGTAAAATAGGCCTTTAAATATGTTTTCCTTCAGCCTTTTGTTTTTCAATTTTTGCCCCCTGCCGTCTTTTTCACATGCAAATTAAATCATCATTGTTAGCTTGTACTAATTTGTAGCCTCATGGGAGGGGGGGGCGCAGATTTGTCATGGTCTCTCATGACAGAATCATGTGAAGTAGTTAATTAAACAGTAATGCACATGCAGTGCCAAAGAAGAAATCACTTTCAGTTCAGTATTATTTGTAGTTGTAAATGAATTTAGGGCACATGTTTCTCCTGTAGAGTGCTACATCAGTCTACTTTACCTTATATCATGTTATTCTCTGCTCTCAGGCGTTATTTGCCCATCTTGAAGGGCTTTCCAGCCAAATACATCTATGATCCTTGGAATGCCCCAGAGGACGTGCAGAAGGCAGCGAAGCGTATCGTAGGAGTCCACTACCCCAAGCCCATGGTGAACCATGCAGAGGCCAGCCGCATCAACATAGAGCGGATGAAGCAAATTTACCAGCAGCTTTCCAGCTACAAAGGACTGGGTAGGGACAGGACCCAGACACTGATAACTTCAAGCTCCCTATGAGACCTGTTATCGTAAAAATACTTTGATAAGCCAAGAAATTCAGAGCTAATGTTTCTGTATCGTTTTCCAAAACAAGTGTTGTCTTGTGGTTAATTTGAATGCTTTTGTCCCCTTGCAGGCATGCTTACGACCATACCTGCCAATCCCAAAATAGGTGTCGGAGGAGTCAACACAGGAAGCAGTCACAGTGTGGGAGGCTTCTCCACATACACTGTAACTCCTCAAACAGGTATGTAGATTGAATAGTTACATTCCCATTGTTAGAATACCATTATTTTCATTTAATACGTATAAATGTAAGATTTTACAATGCAGAAAAGATACTAACGTGTTATTTACTTAAGTCATATAACACTTATGGCTAAAGTAAAAGCCCAGTAGACTTGAGCCAGCTGTGATTATACATATTTGCTATCTGTGGCATGCAGATTTGCTTTGGACCTTTTTAAACTGAATAACGATAATTTAATTTTGGTCTTCATTATTGTACGTTGCGAACCTACATTTCTCCCAAAAGAAGACAGAAATATTGATTAACAATAAAATGCCCTTAGCTGAGAAATTAATCGCTACATAGGTAAAGATTCACTTCACTGCTGAATGTATCGATGTGATTGTCTATAATCTTTGTTCTACGTGTCATTTTTGAATGCAGAAAGAGTACAGACCACGCAGAAGAGGTGCCGTGAAGAGGGTCCACATAGAGGCTTCAAATCGCTAAAGCAGAGCAAATAGTGTGCAAAAGGTCGATTACAAAGGGAATCCCAATCAGTCTGGATCTTTTGGATAGCGTCTTTATCTGCACTGGCATCAGCTGACACAGCAGCAGCTGTAACTAACAACCATCGATAACCATACAAGTCCTTTTTCTTCAAATAAGACATGTTATGCATCCCAGGAAAGGCGGAAAGCATTTCGACTATAATTGAAGACAAAGAACCTGGAACTGCGGGATGTAAAAGGCAAAAACATTTGATCTCCAGTATCCACATCCAGCTGTTGTGAAGACCTCTATTGTCTTCCACTACAGTATGTCAACTGCTGATCGTTATCATCAATGTTCCCATTCAAGTGATGGGAACATATAACACAATCTGGAGTTGCCTACCTGACATATAGGACCTGGATAACACACAGTGGTATCTTTCTGAAATATATCCCTGTCACGATTTGGGTGTTGTGTGTTGAGTTTTGGGGTTTGTTTTGATTGTTCTGTTCTCCCTGTCTCTTGTCTGGTCCTTCTACCTGTCGTTAGTTTCCCTGGTGTGTCTGATTGTCTGATTGTGTTCACCTGTTGCCCTTGTGTTTCTCCTCCCCTGCCCGGCTGTTTCTCGTCTCGTGATTACCCCTTCCTGTATTTAGTCTTGTCTTTCCCTGTGTTCCCCTGTCGGTTCATTGTTTGTCTTTCCTGTCTCCCTCCATGCTACCTTGCGTTACCTGTTTCATGCCATGTTTTGTTCTCCAGCTTTGGTAATAAAGCTCGTTTTTTGTTCATAGACCTTTTTCCCTTTTTGTATTCTGCATTTGGGTCCTACCTTTTCCGTAACCCTGACAGAATGAACCGACCAATTTTGGACCCAGCAGTTTTTTCCCCTGAAGAGTTGGATCCGCTGATGTACACTCCTGAGTAAAATTTTTACAAGTGGATGAGAGTCTCATCCAGAGCGGCCAAGGAGGCTACCCTGAAGGAGGTACGCCTGGAGGTGGCCAACAAGCCCTGGCTCTGGAGCTTGTTGCCCGAGTGGCTTAAGCTTTTTACAAGCAGCCCTGAGTACCAGCCTCAAGCCTCAAACCCCTTCTTGGGATCCCCCCTTGCCTCAGGAGGTCCACGAAGCCTCCAAAAGGTCTCTAGGAGACGTAAGGCCAGGATTCCAGCCGGTGCCCCAGCAGCCATGGTTCCGGACCCAGTTCCGGTCCCAGCAGCCATGGTTCCGGCCCCAGCAGCCATGGTTCCGGTCCCAGTTCCGGCCCCAGCAGCCATGGTTCCGTGCTCCAGTGCCGGCCCACACAGCCATGGTACCGTGCTCCAGTACCATCCCACACAGCCATGGTCCCGTGTTCCGGTTCCGTGCCCAGCAGCCATGGTCCCTGCTCCAGAACCGGCCCATACGGCCATGGTTCCGACTCCAGTGCCGGTCCCAGCAGCCATGGTTCCGGCCCCAGCTCCGGCCCCACCAGCCATGGTTCCGGCCCCAGTATCGGACGCAGCAGCCATGGTCCCGACTCCGGCTCCTCGTCACCTGTTGGCTCTCCGGCCGACGCCAGCTCCCCATGTCCTGTCGGCGTACCGGCCGACTCCAGCACCTCGTCTCCTGTCGGCGTACCGGCCGACTCCAGCCCTGCCTCCTGTCGGCGTACGGCCGACTCCAGCACACTCGCCTCCTGTCGGCGTACCGGACGATCCAGCTCCTCGTCTCCGGTTGGCTCTCGGCGACGCCAACCCTCGTGTCCTGTCGGCATACCGGCCGACTCAAGTTCCTCTCGAGTCCCTTCTCAAGTCTCCTCTCAAGTCCCTCTCGAGTCCCTTTCCAAGTCCCTTCTCAAGTCCCTTCTCAAGTCCCCTTTCGAGTCCCATCTCAAGTCCCTTCTCAAGTCCCTTCTCAAGTCCCTTCTCAAGTCCCCTTTCGAGTCCCATCTCAAGTCCCATCTCCAGTCCCTTCTCTAGTCCCAACTCCGGTCCCTACTCAAGTTCCCTCTCTAGTCACCTCTCGAGTCTCCTCTCAAGTCCCTTTTCAAGTTCTCTCAAGTCCCTTCTCAAGTCCCCTTTCGAGTCCCTTCTCCAGTCCCTACTCAAGTCCCTTCTCTAGTCCCAGCCCCTACTCAAGTTCCCTCTCTAATCACCTCTCGAGTCTCCTCTCGAGTTCCCTCTCAAGTCCCTTCTCGAGTCTTCTCTCGAGTCTTCTCTCGAGTCTTCTCTCGAGTCTTCTCTCGAGTCCCCTCTCGAGTCCCCTCTCGAGTCCCCTCTCAAGTCTCTTCTCGAGTTCCCTCTCGAGTCCCCTCTCAAGTCCCCTCTCGAGTCTCTTCTCGAGTTCCCTCTCGAGTTCCCTCTCGAGTCCCCTCTCGAGTTCCCTCTCGAGTCCCCTCTCAAGTCTCCTCTCGAGTCCCTTCTCGAGTCCCTTCTCGAGTTCCCTCTCAAGTTCCTTCTCCAGTCCCCTCTCGAGTCTCCTCTCGAGTTCTCTCTCAAGTCACCTCTGAAGTCTCCTCTCGAGTCCCTTCTCGAGTTCCCTCTCGAGTTCCTTCTCCAGTCTCCTCTCGAGTCTCCTCTCGAGTTCCCTCTCGAGTCCCCTCTCAAGTCTCCTCTCGAGTTCCCTCTCAAGTTCCTTCTCCAGTCCACTCTCAAGTCTCCTCTCGAGTCCCTTCTCGAGTTCCCTCTCAAGTTCCTTCTCCAGTCCCCTCTCGAGTCTCCTCTCGAGTTCCCTCTCAAGTCTCCTCTCGAGTTCCCTCTCAAGTCACCTCTCAAGTCTCCTCTCGAGTTCCCTCTCGAGTTTCATCTCGAGTTCCGTCTCAAGTCCCTACCCAATGTCCTGGTCCGTTGGAGGTTCCGCTGGGGGTCCTGCCAACTCCATGTCCTGTCCCGTTGGGGGTTCCGCCGACTACTCTTCTGCCGGGGATCCTGCCAACCCTATGTCCTGTCCCGTTGGGGGTCCCGCCGACTACTCTTCTGCCGGCGATCCTGCCGACTATGTCCTGTCCCGTTCGGGGTCCCGCCGACTACTCTTCTGCCGGGATCCTGCCAACCCTATGTCCTGCCGTTGGGGTCCCGCCGACTACTGTTCTGCCGGGGGTCCTGCCAACCCATGTCCTTTGCCGTTGGGGGTTCCGCCGACTACTTCTGCCGGGGATCCTGCCAACCCTATGTCCTGTCCCGTTGGGGGTTCCCGCCGACTACTCTTCTGCCGGGGATCCTGCCAACCCTATGTCCTGTCCCGTTGGGGGTCCGCCGACTACTCTTCTGCCGGGGGTCCTGCCAACCCTATGTCCTGTGCCGTTGGAGGTCCCGCCGACTACTCTTCTGCCGGGGGTCCTGCCAACCTTATGTCCTGTCCCGTTGGGGGTCCCGCCGACTACTCTTCTGCCGGGGGTCCTGCCAACTCCTTGTCCTGTGTCGTTGGGGGTTCCGCTGAGGGTCCTGCCAACTCCATGTCCTGTGTCGTTGGGGGTTCCGCTGAGGGTCCTGCCAACTCCATGTCCTGTCCTGTTGGAGGTCCCGCCGACACCTGTTCCACTGGGGGTCCTGCCAACTCTGTGTCCTGTCCTGTTGGAGGTTCCGCCGACACCTGTTCCATCGGGGGTCCTGCCAACTCTGTGTCCTGTTCCGTTGGGGGCCCAGTCGACACCAGCCCTTGCTCCATCCGGGGTCCCATTGACACCAGCCCATGTCATGTCCAGGGTCCCGTCTACGCCTGTCCGGTCGGCTCCGGTTCCTGTCCGGCCGGCGCCGGGTCCTGCCCGTCCTCCGGAGCTGTCCCGTCGCCGCCTTCTTGTTCGCCCTCGGGCCCGGCCCCCTGACTTCCCCAGCCACGGCCTTCGCCCTCGGGCCCGGCCTCCTGACTCTTCCAGCCGCGGCCTTCGCCCTCGGGCCCGGCCCCCTGACTCTTCCAGCCGCTGCCTTCACCCTCATGCCCGGTCCCCTGAGTTCGCCCGCTGTGGCCTTCGCCCTTTTTGAACTCTGCCTTGCCCGGGCCGTCCGCCCGAGACCACCTCCTGTTCCTCTGCCTTGCCCCCGGGTCGTCCGCCCGAGACCACCACCTGTTCCTCTGCCTTGCCCCCGGGCTGTCCGCCCGAGACCACCTCCTGGTCCTCTGCCTTGCCCCCGGGCCGTCCGCCCGAGACCACCTCCTGTTCCTCTGCCTTGCCCCCGGGCCGTCCGCCCGAGTCCCCGTCCTCGAACTCTGCCTTGCCCCCGGGCCGTCCGCCCGAGGTACCCTTCTTGAACTCTGCCTTGCCCCCGGGCCGTCCGCCCGAGTCCCCGTCCTCGAACTCTGCCTTGCCCCCGGGCCGTCCGCCCGAGGTACCCTTCTTGAACTCTGCCTTGCCCCCGGGCCGTCCGCCCGAGACCCCTTTCTGGTCCTCTGCCGTGCCTCCGGGCTGTCGGTCCAGACCCGTCCTCCGGACCCCCTCCACCCACCCTTTTGGAAATATGGACTTTGTGTGGGGACGTCTGGAGTCCGTCCCTTGAGGGGGGGGGTTATGTCACGATGTGGGTGTTGTGTGTTGAGTTTTGGGGTTTGTTTTGATTGTTCTGTTCTCCCTGTCTCTTGTCTGGTCCTTCTCCCTGTCGTTAGTTTCCCTGGTGTGTCTGATTGTCTGATTGTGTTCACCTGTTGCCCTTGTGTTTCTCCTCCCCTGCCCGGCTGTTTCTCGTCTCGTGATTACCCCTTCCTGTATTTAGTCTTGTCTTTCCCTGTGTTCCCCTGTCGGTTCATTGTTTGTCTTTCCTGTCTCCCTCCATGCTACCTTGCGTTACCTGTTTCATGCCATGTTTTGTTCTCCAGCTTTGGTAATAAAGCTCGTTTTTTGTTCATAGACCTTTTTCCCTTTTTGTATTCTGCATTTGGGTCCTACCTTTTCCGTAACCCTGACATATCCCAATATTTCTTTAGAGAGACAAATATTGGGAAATAAATACATTTGTCATAAATGTACATAATGTGATTCCAGTTTTTAAAAGCTCTGGACACTAAAAGGAGATGTACAGTAATGAAAATACAACCTCACTGTCAGGTTTGACAATAAAGAATGCCTTTATAAAGGCTATCGGACATGTTTTCAATATTTATTGTTTTTATTTCAAACTTTATATATCTGGTTGTGTGGTTTTACAACACCTTTTGTAAATAATGTGTTACGAAAAAAGAAATCTATTGGATGTGCATGTCATTTTCTCCCATGTGATTGTAAATAGGATATTTTTGTATAAAGAATGACTCAATTCTAACTGTATTGGAATGGCAATAAATGACAAACATTGTTATTTAATTTTGATTCATCCTTTTATTTGCACTTTCTGTAAAATGGTTTTATCTGACACCATTCTCTCAACAAGAATGAATGTATTAGTAAGTATGCCTTTTTAAAGTCTGATAATCCTGCATAATGTTTTGTGTTGACATCTAGCCATGCGAAATATTCTCAGAATGCTATACTTTCAACGAATTTGCAAAAAAGATGAAACACGTTTGTACTCATAATCCCTTATGCAGTTAGTCAAGATGTTTCACGCTGCACATCTATATAATTGTGTTTTCCTAGAAAAGCTTTAAAGGGGGGAAGCATCTGCTCTTGTTTTAATTGAAGAGATTGCTATATATCCCATTCATAGGTTTTTCTCCGTTCTAGATCAAACCAAATAGAGGGGACATGGTTGTTTCCAGGAAATAGAATTCAAAAATTGGCATATCACACTTTCTTTTCATAATTGTAATTACTCAAAACTCAATGGTATCATTTTCTATGTAAGCCGTAACCTGTTTTATATCTGCTCAACCAAAACGTAGTTTAATGAATTACTTAAATTTGCCAAAATAAACTTCATACTAAGAAGCCTTTACAAATTAAGAATTTTGCCAATGGCCTATCACGTTTTATTACGTACCTTTGTGCTTTCATGGTTATAAATATTCTTGCCCTCAGACTGGCCTTTTCCAGAGGTTGGAGAAGTACTCAGATCTTGTACTTAAGTAAAAGTAGAAGTACCAGAGTGAATGAATGCTCTGTTATAAGTAAAAGTCCTGCATTCAAAATGATACTCAAGTAAAATTACAAAGGTATTGGCATCAAAATATACTTAAAGGACCAATAGTAAAATTACTCAATATGGAAATTGGCCAATTTCAGAATAACATATTATATGTTTTGATTATAACTATTAATGTGTTTATCAAAGCTGGTAAAGGTGCACCTAATCTGTATTAGGTAGTGTATTTACTCAAGGTGTACTAAAGTCTTAGTTAAATGTGCAAAGCAACCAAAGATATTAAATAAATGTAGTTGAGTAAAGTACACTATTGACCGACTTGTAATGGGGTGATTGGTGAAATTGAAATACTTAGTACAAGTCCCTCAAAAGTGTACTTGAGTATATTGATATATCTATTTACTCAAGTACACTGCCAAAATGAACTATCGCATGCAAGCAGCGTTTAACAATCAATACATTTGCCAATGGCTTATCAAGCTTTATTACCCTCATTTGTGGTAATAAATATTAATATTTGATATAATAAGATGTTTTTTTTAGGGCTTGGCTAGGCCCCTTCACTCTTATTAAACTGTTTAAGAAAATACAATTATTACAAAAGTAGGTTTAAATTCTTTAACCAATGTAATTTGTGAGGGAGTCGTGTGAGCATCACGTAGTGTCGCGCTGTTAGCCTCGAGCAGGCTGTCTGTGTAGAAGGGAGCACGCTATGAAAATCTCAATTGAGAATCCACTGGAGGAGCTCCTCCGTGTCCAATGGCTGCTGCCCGTCAGTGGGCGGTGATAGTTGAGTTCAAGCCTCTATAAATTGTTCCCACACACAGAGGCAGGTAGAGTTGCCGTTCCTAGATCCTGTGTTTGTTTGACTAACGCTGAAGATGGAAAATACCCAGGACAAAGTGCAGAGGAAGCCTGTTCGCCTCATCGCGGCGGCCTGCAATGACATGGGCATCGGGAAAGACGGGAAAATGCCCTGGAGTTTACCGTAAGAGTGAAACCTTTGTGATGATGTCTCTTATGTGACTCATTCAGTCAGGAAGTGTTATGTCGAAGAGAGCCTCTGTATAATATAACCTGTCATATAGGCTACAATTTGTCTTGATATTGATATGCTGGAGCCTTTGTATCCACATGTGTGCAATATGACAGCCCAATGGTGAGTATTACCAACTATTAGCTTGTGTATCCCACTATCTGCCAACCTCTAGGAAAAGTCTAGTAGAAAGTTTACACAGCCCATGAAAGCAGCTTCTAAGAGCTATTCTCACTGTCCAATATGTATTATTTTTCCATCAATGTGTACCAGAAGTGTCAATATACATGCATACTTTGTTGGAGGTGATGATGCAATGTAAATCGACCCGCTGTGGGACTAATAAAGGAATTTTGATAAAACAGAGGTACAGCTGTGAGCCGAGGTAAAGCTTTGGACAACTTTGCTATATTTCTAAATGACAAATTAAAAATTGTCATTTTATTTCCTTGATTATGTCATTTGATGAAAGCAGTGTATGCTGAAGTTCTTGGTGTATAGGTGAAAGCAACAGCAGTGCTAGTTGAGAGAGACGGTACTCATAAAAGCAGTGTCTTTTGAGCTTATACAACATAGTAAAATCTGAGTTGTTTTGATGTTTTAAAACTATACATCTCATTCCCTGGGGAATCATGTGCTGTATGTGGAAACTACAGTAGGCTACATGGGGTTATATTTGCTTAACAGCTGACTTTTGTTTGCCTGATTTTAATATTCAACATTTCACTCTTACAGATCTGAATTCCAGTGGTTCCTGAACAAAGTCACAACGGTGTCAAGACCAGGTATACGTCCATATTTCATCATATTATCGCCATATTATTTAGGGCTGGGTTTTAAAAGCTGCAAAAGTTGAGATGTGGAGGGTCAAGTATGCTATTCTTCTTTTTTTTCAGGAAAGTTCAACATGATGGTGTGGGGAAAAAAGTGCTGGTTCTCCCACCCAGAAAGTACTTTCCCACTGCCCAATACTCTTCATGCGGTGCTGAGTTCGACACTGGAGTGAGTGCTCTCGCTCACTAAAATTTGCTTTGAGATTCCAGTTTTTTTGGGTTACCCAGAAACCAATCCCAGATTTCTTATTGTTCTTGTGAAAATAACAAACTTTTCTCCTCTTACAGCTCACCTCCAGATCATGCCCACTTTGTGTGTTCAGACCTAGAGGCAGCTGTCCGCCTGGCTGGGAGCCCCCCCCTCGCTGACCTGATAGAGACCATCTGGATTGTTGGAGGAATGCAGGTCTACAAGGTAAGCGTGTTTCATTGAAGCCTCGTGATACATATGGCAGAGAGCACGGCAGGAAAATTAGTTTTGGGCAATCAGCTATGGCCCCTGTCCTCGCATGACTCCCAGCATAACCAGCATAACCAGCTCTACCAGACTTCAATCCGTTATACTCCATCAGACTAATTTAACAAATGTATTCGTGTTGTTGTGGTGAACAGCATTTATGAGGCAATGGGCCTTCAGTCTTGTGTGCAAATGTTCTGACACATAACCAAAAATTAAAGCGATTACACCAAAATGCCTGTTAGCAGAAGAACTCCAGTTCTAGTAAAAATCAAGGTACTGTTAAATACTGTCAGAACGAAATTGATTTTATGGGATTATATGGCCATAAAACAGTTCTCGCGGTACTGGAAAAAGCATGTAGGGCAGTATGTACGCCATAGAGAAGTTGAAATATCATCCTCCAAGGGTTTTTAGTATTATTTGGGATCAGTGGAACACTAGTTTATCTTTAACTCACTAATATTATAATCCAGTTATTATAATTACTTTAAAATTTATAATAATCTTAATTTGATTGAGATTTGTGTGTTTTTGTGTTAAACTAATGTTTCCTTGCGCTAGACAAACAATTTCTGGATGTTTAAATTTTTTCTTGGTACGAGTGCTCGTAAACAAAAGCCAAAATTAAATAAAACCCATGCAAATCCCAGAATCAAAAAGATAGTGACAAATTAAGAACAAACTGTTCTTACAAAAAGGAAATTCATTCAGTTAGATTCCTGCATGAGGTGGTCTGCACAAATAATTCACAGGATGCTAGCAAATAATCGAGCGACATCCTGTAGTTCAGTGTTCCTATAAACCTTAACATTTTATTACACTAGCAGGTTAGGTAAACAGTATACATTGTATATACTGTATATATAGTATATATTGTCAGTGCTGTGTGGAGTCACAAATATAAAGAGCTGTCTTCTGCAACTAATGGATTTCTTCCTTCAAATGTCAGTATGTTCTTCCTTACTATAAAGGCTTATTTATATCCCACATTTTACCATATTGAAAAGAGAAGCCACATTGTTAATACTGTCAATGTGACCCTCTGTTCATTCTTCTGATCAGGAAGCTCTGCTGCATCGGTGGTGTGACTTGGTTTACCTTACGAAGGTCATGGCAGACTTTGACTGCGACGTTTTCTTCCCCGAGTTTGACAGAGAACTCTTTAAACTACAAGAAGGGTGAGTGTCCATCTCCTCCCCCAGACCATAGTCTGAGTTGTCCTGACCCCAAGTCTAAACCGTGACAAGTGACATTTAAAGTTGTTTTTAACCTCGGCACACTTTGCTGACGCCCCATGAGAAAGTTATTTTTGCCTTTTGTTACAAAATAAACACCAGCACTACCGAAAGACCGCACCGTTGGGGGTTTCTCTTGTTATTTCAAATTCTCTGCACTGAATTTGAAGACTAAATTACAAAATAATGTACTAAAAGTAGATCATTCCCTTGTCTTTTTATTATTTGAGGCGATACATTACAACTTGTAATTAAAGAGTATTTTAATTGTTCTATGTCACTAGGTTGTATTCCCTAACAAATGTGTATTATGTATGGATATTGGTTATCTATTTAATTATTGTGTTTGCCAGTTTTCTGTTCTTTTAATAAACTCACAAAGCTATTTTTTACTTTGTTTCCTAACCAGATTTCCTGGTGTACCGAGTGAAATTCAAGAAGAGAAGGGTGTTAAGTACAATTCCAAGTATTCAAGAGAGAGACCGGCGACGAGGTTTAGACACTTAACAGAGAAAAACTCAATGTCACTCATTACTTGAACAGCTTTCAAGATCGATTGCCGAGTCAACTCATGGACAGGGAAAGCCAAAGTCTTGCTATCACTTTTTGTATTATACGGAACATTCCAGTGTTAATACTCTTTGACATGCCTGAAATCCCATTATTGTTTTCAATTTAAAAAAACAGCCACCCTGTGCTGTCACCTTGTCAGGTTTCCCCACTCGTCCTCAGTAAGTGTGCAGCTGCACAGAGAAAAGGGTAACGAATAATGAAATAATGAGACGTACTTTTGGATGAAGGTTTTATCTGTCTGGTCTTTTGTGAATTTGATAGTTGTTTTTCATGAAATGCTTAATAAAATAATGCATCAAGAAACAACTGAAGTTTTGGCGAATGTACTTTTTAATAAAAAAAAAACAATCCTTCCTCATCTGGTTGTATATGTTGCTTTTTGCCACTAGATGGAGGCAACTCAATGAGAAATGGAAGGAATGACAGCCCACCTTAATGCTCCTGGGAACTAAATTAACCACCAACTTGGATTACGCACACACATACCCATATACACACACACACACACACACACACACACACACACACACACACACACACACACACACAAGGGTTAATGTAAAACAAGGCGGGCATTAATGAAAATAGCACCCTGGGCCCTGACAGAGAGAGCCCTATTGGTATTGGATTTAATGTTCGCCATGAAACCCTTGGTCAAAGCACATCATCTTCAACTAATTACATTTTGATACAAACACCTTGTACAAACAAGAAAACTAAGATAGTTAAACATTATTTCATGACATACTCCTAATTCATTACAATAAGAATATTTGAATATTGATATTTGTGATATAGACTTTTAGTCATTTATTTGGTACAGTTAATTTTCCTCAGTGGTCTTGAGCCTTTATCTCCTATGGGATGTTGGGCGGAGTTTGTTACAGGCACCCATACTAGAGCGTCCTGTTGTTCCTATTTTTTAATTGAAAGAACTTAATTGTGAATGACAAATATTTGTTGATATTGGCAGCAGGAGAGCTCTTTTATGTAAGCAGGATAAATAATGGAACATAACATCTTATTCAATGGAGGTAACATTGAGTTGCTTTATTATGGTTAATCTTTCAGTAAAAAAATTACTATTGGTTGAAGGCTATCATTATGTGTTCATCTTCAATCTTGAAAAATTGCAAGAATTTTGAATGAATACAGTTGTTTCAAGGGTATGTTATGAATACATTTTCAATAATTTTAGTTTTCTTGTACCTTGTTAATATAAAGTACCTCTATTAATATTGAATTCATTCAAGATTATGTTTTACATTATCCCTTACTTATTTACTTTTTGAAGAAGAAGAAGAAGATGGACCTTTATTTATCCCCCAAGGGGGAAATTCAGTTTCCACTCTGTTGTACACACACATGCATTTTTTGTATACAGGTACATACAGTACACACTTTTTACATCATGCACATACATATACAAATACACACACAGTTATATGCACACATGCAGTTGAGAGGTCAGAGCGGAGGCAGCCAGTCTAGCAGGCGCCAGTGAGCAGTTGGGGGTTAGGTGCCTTGCTCAAGGGCACTTCGGCAGTGGCCCAGGAGGTGAACTGGCTCCTCTCCAGTACCAGTCCACACTCCGTATTTTTGGTCTGATCGGGACGTGAACCGGCGGCCCTTCGGTCCAAAGTCCAATCCCCTACAGACTGAACCACTGCCGCCCTGGGCATTGATCTTTCATCAATGTGACATTTATTTTCCTCCCACATCATGGTATATTTGAGTTATCTCAACAGTATGGAGCTAGAGAGACAAGTAATAACAGAAAACCAATTTTCTAGCTTTGTGAGTAGAGAAAATGTTGAACTGCAAATGTTATTTTTTATTTAAAGAAACACAACACAAGTGCAATAACAATATTTGTTCATGTTTTTATTTTAAGGCGGAATGTTAGAGGTCTATTAAGGAAAACAAATATTAATATATATTGCGACTCTAAGTTTTCCTTAGTGGTGAATACAGTACTTTCCTTTGAGAAATAGGGACTATTTCAGTTGCAAAAAAGGGTTTCTTTTTCTCCTGCATTAGCTTGTTTTGATGAATAATAAAAATGTAACTCCCACTGAGGAATATTTACTGCTGTAGTTGTCGTCAAAGTCCTGACTTCAGCTGGAAATCATAGCTTTTAATTGCAGATGTCATCTGTTTCAGGTGAGATATAATCCATAAAAGCAATTTGTTAAGCGTGGCTAATATCAACCAGTGTCGTGTTTGAAATGAAAAAGTACAATTTATACTCCCTCTTATTAACCTCTCTGGCTTGTCTTCGTAATTCAAACCCACAGTGCGGCACGACGCGGCCGCAGAGGACAAGAGGACGGTGGGTAAGAAATAGAGGTGACTTGCATTTATACACCTGAGGCCTTGTCCCATCCTGATTAACTCCTTGTATTTATTGCAGAGCAAAACTCAACCTTGATGAGTTTAAGAAAATGTCACGGATGTCTGTGTTTTAGAAACCGTCAGTACATCAGCTGCGGTGTACTCCTGTTGTACCGCCCTCAGGGGTTCCATGTTATGAATGGTTTAAAAATGTACTCAAGCATCCATCTGCTGAGCACAAATTCATTACCAGATGCACTCACTTTCGCATCATCTGCCCAGTGGCTATCACCATGACTACAGAGCCTTGCTGTGTGATGCAGGAAGCGGCAGATGGGCAGTGGAAGTTGTTAATGTATATAATCCCCCCCTCCTGTCCCACCTCATCCCTCTGGACACACAAGTCCTCTCTCTGTTTTTGTTGTGACCCCCATCTTACAGAGAGGGAACCTTCAGGCATAAAGTCATGGCTTCATTAGCCGTGGAGCCCACTCCCATTAAAGGGCACTCTTTCACATGCTTCAAGGGCTTTGAAATATTAAGACACATTCAAAACACAACCTTTTTGCATTGCCCTCCTTTGGTTAGACAATGCTCAGTAAAATTGTGTATTGATTTTGTGGCCGACACTTAAGTAAATGTGGGCACTAGCCCAAAAGCAGTCTTTTTACCTCTGAATGACGCACACAGACAGGAAAAGCTCATTAATTAAGCCAAATATAATCGAAAATCTATTTTACATGAATTAACTGAAACTGCTTTTTGAATTAATATTGCAAAGTGCATTTAAAGAAACCGTTCAAATCATAGGTCTTTTCTGACTTTTCCTTTTCTCATCTTTCAATAGCATTTGAATTCCTTTGAAATTATAATGACATTTCTGTAGTGAAATGGCATATAATAAAGTGTCTCCATCTGTAAACTAACAATACAAATCTGCCACCGATTTCTTCCCTGAGGGAAACAGTGCTGCCAAGAACATTGTGTGAAAATAAGAGACTTACACAGGCTGTAAATAAAAAGCTTTGAACAGCCTTGTTTGTCTGCAGTTATACTCATTACCCAGTTATATTATGCAGTTTTTATTCCACAGGCCATAAGACTGTTAAACACTGAACTAAGAACATCCATAACATTCACCTGTTTGTAACTTACAAATTATTTATGACTTGTATATAGACTCTTATGGCACTACTTCTATTCTATTTTATTGTATTTCTTGCACTATTTTATCTGTTTTATTGTGTTGCACTGTTGGAGGAGCCTGTAAACTAAGATTGTCATCGTCATAACTACACTGAAGCTATGTACGAATGACAATAAAAGTTATTGTAATAAAGTGACTCGCAATAAGCTGTAATACATTCTTTATTTGGCAAGGGACTCTCTCCTAAATATTTTGATGCCAATACATTTGTCTTACTCTCTGGGAAGTTGATACCTAATCACACAACATGAATTTACTCCTGCAGTAAGTGTGATGCATTTAATTTGTAATGCCATCAGACTGAAAAATTGTGAGTTTTCTTTGATCCGTGTGAATATTTTAATTTTCTGCATTTGGTGTTTAGATACACTTCATTATTACAGGAAATAAGGGCTTGTCTCATGACTCAAAAGTAGTTTGTTGTTTGGATTTAAATTACTTTTAATTCCACCAGGTTGAATATTTTGGCAGCAGAAAGGGACTCTCAAATACTTTCTGCCCAAGTGTGATCCTTCATCCTCATTTTTCACACCTTAAATATACATGTAGCCTGTATTTACACCCATAAATCCTGCATACTGAGATACTTTCCAACAGACACTCAAGTTAAAGTGGCATAAATAGATATATGTGGGATAAACAGATGTATCCCATTATAAATGTAATGTTTGAAATGGGTACACACTTTAATCCTACACTGAATAACATAAATAATAAGAATATTAATACACATCCAGTTTTAACTTTAATTCTCTTGATTTAATCCATACAAATTATGTCAGTCATCCACTTTTAGAGGGGCGACAGGGTTAAAAATAGGTCTTTCACTACGTAGATGTAATTTTCCATAGCTCATCTCAAAGTCCTTTTTAGTGCCATTAAGGACCTCCAGACTACCTGTCCTTACGTCATACCCGTGCACCCTCAGTCGCTGGATGCGATAATTCACTATCTGCGTGGTCAGCTCCAAAACTGTCGGAGTCTCTTTGATTTGCGACATGCTGATTCCAACACTGAGCAGGCCCTTAAAGCGCTCGGCCAGAATATCCTCAGGGTAGTAAAGCACAGCCGGGCAGTTGAGGACGATGTGCCGCAGCTCTGCCTCGGAGCAGCCAATGGTGTCCTGCGAGTACGCCAGGGTGCGGCGCATGCTGTCGGGGTTCAGCTCGGTGACAAATCCCCTGAGTTTGGAGAGAAGGTGGAGGAGCTCGGCGGTGCTGAAGCCCTTGTCCCTCAGAAACAGCAGGTTCTCCCTTAGCACCTCAGGGGGCTTCAGGAGAACAAACGGGTTCTGACTCAGCAGCTTCTGCAGCCAGATCTTCATGTTGGCCTCCTCCCCCCCGAGCTCCTGGTAAGCCTGCTGGAGGGTGCGCACCATCACCTCGTTCTGCTCCACTGGCCGACTGAAGCTCAGCGGAGCGCTGGCCATGAGCTTAGTGATAATTCTCTTGTTGAGGTTAAGGCTCTGGAAGAAAGTGATGTTGTTCCGCTGGTTGTCGTGGTGGCTGGAGGAAGTAAAGAAGGAGCCTGGGAAGTTCTCAATGATACCAACCAGCTCTTTGTGTTTCGGGCACACGGACATCCACAGCTCCCTCTGAGTCTGCATCTGCTCCGGCTGGCAGAGAACCGCCTCAGGGTGAACTGTGAGGATCCGGGCAATGACAGGGCCCGAGGCCCCTAAGTCCTTCAGCAGGTCTGCTACCTCCTTAGTGTAGGCTGGGCTCTGATGCAGGACCCAGCTATTTAGTTTCCGCACCTTCTGGATGTCCACAGAGAGATCGTAGAGAGCCTCCACAGTCTGCTGGTTCTCTGCTGGGATGAGTGTTGCACATGGTCTTATGTGTAAAGATAGAGCTGCGGCACTTTGGCATCTGAGGCACAGGGATGTTGCGATCAAACGCAACATTGAGTCATGAGGTAGATAACCTAAAGGAGCAAGAGAATAAATAATTTATAGCAGAGGGAGCTTTATGATGAGCAGACCATTACAGTGACACAGAATAACATATCAAACATTAATCAAACAATGGTATCAGCTGTGGTGATGCTCTGAAAGGCCAAAGGTGTGTCATTGTCGGCCATGTGCTTCTATCAAGACAGATACTACCAGATGTAAAATGTTTTTGTTTCTCTATCCACAGAAACCTCAGGCAGTTGTACAACAATATCCTCTTAACGTTATGTTGTCACTAAGCCCCACAGATAAGAAAAGTAAATTTAAACAATCACAGTTGTGCTAGTTCATGTAAACGTCCCCCTTTAAAACAAGTATTTACAGAATGCTGACAGAAATGTATTATCTCAATGTATTTTCCACTAAAACACATTAGGACTACTACCTGTATTAAAGTGAATTGCTGTTTATGTAGTGATGAAAAAGCCATTTGTAATGTAATCTCCATGCTGCTTCAACACAGAGTGCACCCAGATGTTTACATGTTGTGAACATCAGCACATTTCCTCAACCATAATCAACATTTTTGCACATCATGCATAAAATGTACCACCTTCTAATTCATAACCAGTTATATATTACACCCAAAACAGCCTTGCTCTGATAACACAGTATTTTATACTATTCTGCACAGCTGGTTCCAGATGGAAATCATGATCAAACTCGTGGATGGTTCAACAACCATCAGCTAACACATTCAAAACTATAATGAGCAACCTTAGTGCAACTTAATGCACATTATTGTCACGATGAGCAGGATCGTACATCCTAACATCTTATCAGAGTTTACGCGGATACCTAAATAGGCTACACTTATTCCGCAATTTCAAAATAAAAGTCTCCTTAAATGAAATGCTGTTTTTTAGTCATAGAAACATGCTAGGTATGTAGCCTGCTTGTTAGCTAACTAAGAGACAGTGGCCTCGCGGAACATCACGTAATTTAACCATATGGCTTAACATGGTAACTATCAGTCACTGTTGACAAAGTGGTGTAAATATTTTAAAGGTATAGCTAGTATATTGGCATCTTTAAATGAAATGAGTTACCTTAAGCAGCGGTCAGAGGAAGTGACGTATTGTTATGAAACTGTCTTCTTCTTCTTCTTTTTCGGGTTTGACGGCGGTTGGCATCCAGCTCAATGGTGCATTACCGCCACCTTTCTGTTCCATAGTGTGGATCAGACAGTACTTACTTCTCATTCTAAATCCCTCACAATAAAATGAGATAAAAAAAAACAAAGACAATAAAGAAACACCTAAAATCGTATAAACCCCCCCGGCCGTACCCCTTAAGAAATATAACAATGCCCTAACCTGTGCTGCCTCACTCATGCTCAATACCTTTAAAGTGACATCCTGTACTCCTACCTCCTTTAAATTATTTCTCAACATCTCCCTCTATGTTTCATACTTTTACATCTCATTACTGCGTACTCTATTGACTCCCAGACAAACCAGTCTGGTGCACTATTAATTTTAACATTTTGTTCAGTGCACAGTGCCTCAATCTCAATCTGTTCAACACGGTTTATTCTCTCCTATTACAGACACTAAACAACACTATTTTGAATTTGATGTAGATGCCTCCCTTTTCCCTCTTTTTCCTACCTTTCTTGCCACATTTACTTTCTCCCAGATTACACATTTGACCTCGGCCTTACTAACATGTATTTGCATTTCTACAATACCCTTCTTTAAAGGCCCCTTTGACAGTCCATCGGCCTTCTCATTTCCCCTCACCCCAAATCTATCAGATGTTCTTCTGCTGATTCCAATACCTTTTTCCGGTACTGCCACCCCAAATCCTGTCACTACTGTCCAAGGTTTCTTAGCACCATCTGTGTTAATGTTTTTAAAATACCCTATATTCATTGTTAACATAGTATTCAAATGCACTTTTTAGGTATATCTTATTGTTTCCTTTCCTTTTAACCCTCTAACAAATACAAATCTGTTTCAGGCCACAAAAATCCATGGAGCCATCAAAGGAAACACCACTGAAGGGCCTATCTTCAGATCATGCACTCTTTAGCAACATCATTTTCTATCCGATAAAGTTGTGTTATGAAACTGGTTTCCTGTTCTGCTATTAATAGAGATCAGCGTCGTGCAGACGCGGTGTCCAACTTGAGAAAAACACAACTAAGTCGTCAAAAATACAAATGTGACCCTGAAATAACTTTGATTTCCTTTTTTTAATGCATCATGCACAATGTAGAAAAGTGTTGATTCATTGCATGCTCCCAATGCACAATTTATTCCTCCTTTCAAAGCTCTGCTCTTTTATTGTAGCCCATATGTCCAGTAGTGAAATATTTTTGGCAAAAGTCTGTATCTCAAACAGCAGTTGGTGCGCCTCCAAGCCCTGCAGCATACGGGGCCCTGATGAGTCTAATCAGTGCAGGGCTGAATTGGACTGAACACACGGAGAGTTTTCTCACAGTTGGTGCTTAATCATGATGCTTGATCACCAGCTCTGCAAGCTGTTCCCAGAGCCGCTGCTGCTGAGTGGGTAGCTAGGTTCATTAGAGTTTATGTACCAGTAAACAGATGATGCGCCTCAAAGGAAAACAGGTTGGTGCCTCTTTCCTTTACCCAATATGTTGACAGGAGTGAGCTGGTCATCAGGTTGCACAGATATGTATGATGTGATAGATAGATTGTGTCCAAGCACAACACAGAGAAGAGACACATGTGTTTCATGGGAGAGGACTTTATTTTTTGTGGAGCAGAGGCATAAAACAGCATGTAGGCCTGCAGGGTAAACACTGTCTTTCACCCTTCTTCTCTTTGCAGTCAACCTGTTAAAGTTTCCCCCAACTGTATCAAGTGTTTAAGCAAAGTCACGCAATCAGTATGAAACACGTCTTGCAATAGTACTCCTGTTATTTCTGCAGGTATGAGGAACTTAAGCAGGTTTTTTTAGGAGCCAACTCAAGCAAAAACATTTGGAAGCTTATTTGAAAGATAAGTAACAAATGCATAAAGGATACAGGCTGTATGCAGAATTCAAGTCCCCAGATCTGTTTGAGACTGAGATCCAATTACCCCTCTTATAAATATGATGGTGTTGTCCAATGTGCATAACTTACCTAGACTTGTGACATGACGCAATGTACTTACAGTAACTTTATTGTGTTTTATAACACTCAAATTAAGGACTCAACTGTAACCAGGTTAAAGCACCGTCACCAAAACAAAGAATAATAGCAGCAAAAAAAAGATATAATGGAGGTTTTCCGATTAAATGTGGGCACAGAGATGTAAAGGAAGAATGAAAGTACAAGCTTTTCCAAACTGCCACTGAGAACCACAAGCACAATTTGGTACCAGTTGTCAGAGTCATTGCAGATGCTCACAGACCAGGTGCTGCTTTGTTGAGTTAAGAAATTAAATACGCCTCATCACAGAGGCAATATTGTCCAAATACAATTAAAAAAGTAGTTTCTATTGTCCACTGCAAAGGCATAATTTGATACAAAGATTATCCTCTGACCCACTTCCTGCACTGTTGTGTACACAGTGTACTCTGTCATATAATACTAGAGAAAGCCCTGGGCATTTACAGACTGAGAAACCGAAAGAGATATGAGAGAGCATGCTGAACAAAAACAACACAGTTCTTGATAAAGGAGACTTTTATCATATTAAACTCTAATGTAAGAGTAAAATAACATTCTGTTTTACATTGTTTAGCATAGGTTTATTCTTTTGCAGCTCCTATTGTGTTTCCTGGTTGTGCATTTAAAACTAAAGGAGTTTAACCTTGAATGCATCACCAGTAAGAAATGTATATAGTGTATTCTCTTCTACATTTCATTAGCTGGAAAGAGCTGTTACACAAAGCTTCATAGTGTGAAACCTTGTAGTATAGAGCAACATTGGATTTGTGGTGACACATTAACTTATTAGGGAGGAGATCGGGCAAGAGCTATTTATTATTAACAGATTATACTCTCCCAGCTATGTTGTGTTATTAAAAAAGGAATTATACATTAACGAAGACAGCTACAATTTCAAATCTCAATATTAACCAAATAAAACACATTTCTTATGTGCAACATCATGAAGCCACTTGTAGAAGCACAGATGACCACACATGTTTTAAATTGTTTAATATTCATTGAGTTGAGGCTATTTTGATTTTACAGTTTTTATGTTGCATATCATATTGCTCAACTGTTGCAAGGTATGAAACCATAAGACGCAGATCCTTTCAGCTGATAAATAAAACAATACTGAATGAGTCCTTTGTGTTTTCTCACGGTTCCAGAGGAATCACTGCCAGATAGATTACCTGATGTTTAGATGTAGTTCAGATTAGTGTGCTCAATGAATAAGAGCGTGATGGTACATGCACTGCATACACGTTCAAATGCTTGTTAATTGACCGGAAAAAAACCACACATGCACATTAACACTCCCTCTCAACTGCTGTGAAGCGACCTTGCACGGTGACAGACCGCACCCACAGTGGAGTGAAAACCTGTCCTTCAACACAGTTAATGTACAACTAGGATAATCCCTTTTTCATGTTCTGTCTCATGGCTTATGTTTAGCGTTATTGGTTGTCTCGCACTTCAGACAGTTCTTAACTTTAATGTCCAGTTACTTTGAGACGACTCCTGTCAATAACTTCCCCTGTGTGTTTGGTGTATGTGTGTATGTGTCTGTGTGTGTTCTTTAGCCTGTCACTCAGAAACTAAGAGTGATTGTGGAAGAATGTGGAGGAGGAACTGATATTAGCTGGAGGCGGACCTAGAGGGACAAACTTGTAAATTACAAGGCTTACAGTAAGCACACTTCCTTGAGGGTGACAAACACATGGCAAACACAGACAGACAACATGACCTCCATTAGGTTCCTTGAGTTTCTGCTTCCCGTGCTCCTCCACCTGGTCCTCAGTAAGGAAGTAGAGCCAGTGTTCAGAGCAAAGGGCACCACTATCGAAATGGGATATTGTTTTGGAGTGGATTATATTGTTGTTTATCGTTGTGCTCCGGAGGGAGACCAGCTTCTTGGCAACTCCTCGTCTGAAAGCCCATCTACACCTCCTGAGGACCTCCAGGGTCGCATTCACATCAACAAAGTTCAGCAACTGCTTGGGCTCCAGATCAGTCAACTCACACACAAGGACTCTGGGATATACAGGAGGGAATGCTGGCTGCACCAGACTCTAGAGAGCCAGCACATCCAGCAGCTCTCTGTGTGCGATAAGGAGGTTGAATCTGAAGAGATCGTTGTGAAAGAAGATGAAGGTGCCAAGCTTCTGTGCAACAACACTTCCATTGGTTCAGAGGGAACCTCCGTACTCTGGTACTATGAAACATTTCCGCTTTACAAGCCCATACTGTTACTGGATAGCAGTGTGGCTCTGGACCTTCTGGTGAAGGAGTTGCAGGGAGTAATAAAGGTCCAAAACAACGGCGCGTCCCTCTTGTTTGACAAAAGCGCATTAAAGAGTAACAACCACTTTTACTGTCTTGTGAGCAAAGGTAAGACTTGTGTCAGTTTCCAAAACATGCAGCTACAAGACAACAGTGAAAGCAGAAACATTTTTGCCACACAAGGAGAAAGAGTTGTATTAAAATGCCCCGCTGAAGGAACCAACCAGCAATGGGAGACCCCACTGGGGTTGTTCAATAGTAACAACATGAAGATGAACCTCTCACTTGATGAAAAATCAGAGGACTTCTCTTTGGTGATTCCTGCCTTCTCTGAGGAACTTAGTGGGGAATATTCATGCTTCTCCTCTTTGTTTGAAGTGCGGTACTCTCTGTTTCTTTGCCCTAAAAAGGAATCCCAAAATAAAGTGGTTTTAGAAGGCAGGAGCGTGTTGCTAGATTGTGATGTTGGCAAAGATTCCCTAAGTGTGCAGTGGTACCGTCGAGAACCATCGGGCGAGAGTGGACTTATCCACGATTCAAACGACATGACTGTTCCCGTCCCGGAGGATCTGAGGGGCAGACTGTCTGAGAATGGGGCCACGATGATCATTTCCCACCTGGAGGTGAAAGATGGAGGGGTGTACTGGTGTGTTGTTTTAGTAGACTCTGAATTCCTGGATTACTATGATGATGGTGGAGAGGAAGACAAAGAAGAAGATGAGAACAGTGATGACACTTTCTGGGATGACACACACAAGTGTGTCTCTAAACAGGAGACCATTTTGAGAGTAATCAAGAAAACAGACAGAAGTGTGGAATCAGAGCATGTTACCTTAAAACCAGTGACTGAACAGCCAGAAACCTCTAATGTAACTGCCTATGTTGTGGGTGCAGGACTGGTGGGGATGCTGGTGGTTGGAGTGATTGTAGGGGTGATGATATTTTTTGTGAAAAACAGGAAGGCAAAGGCCTCACCGAAGCAGGGAAATAGCGTGATATGATTCTCGTTGTACTCACAGTTTTACTCGTAGTGATGAACCTGATTCTTAACATTTTTGCAATGTAGCTCCAAGGCATTTTAAGGGCATTCACTGTACTCTGAAATCTGTCGAAAAATCACTACTTGATGATTGTGAAACAGTTGAAGCTACAGTATAGTTTCAGTGTCATGTTGATAATGTCCTCATCCCCTATTATTTTTAGATATGTACGACTGAGACTGGGTTTTATACAGAAGAAGAATTTTGACACGTGTCTCTTTTCAAAATTGTTTACTATTTTGTGACTTAAAACCATAGCTTAAAACATAAAAATCCTTTGTTACGTAAAAGAAAAAAATGTCAATGCTGTCACTCGTTCAGTGCAGCTAGTAGGGTGTAATACATGTTTGTACCTTATCTGATATCTGATCAGAATGTGGGATGGCTGCAATGTGACATGAAATTATGAGTTTAAACCAGTCAGGCTGCTCTCTTGTCAACAGATTGCTGCATGCCAACAAGGAAATAAGTAACGACCGAAAAGTACCTAAAATCTTCCTGCCAAAAAAATGTCTAGACAACAGACAATTGTTTCACTGTGACACTATTTCTGCCATAAACATTCAAGTAATAAATACAACTACTTTTTTTTGTTTTTAGTTGATTCATTCTTAGCATTCATGTTTGCTGCAGCAGACAGGAGCTTTATATACAACATCGACATACTATTGACTCGTAAAGGTTACACGGCATGCTAGCAGACACAAAAAGAAATATTAGCATTCATTTAGAGTTCTTATTCCAATATCCACTCTCCTTAAAACTTGTAAGGGTCTTCACCAACTCCTGAGGGAAATATCTGACCCTGTGGCTGCTAAATGCTCCACAATGTTCAACAGCAAGTCGCTAATTGTGTCTGTTGACTTGTTGGTTCTGGGCAGGTATAGTGTACAACTGCTGATGGAAACAAGATTGATGAGAGCAATGGAAGTGAAAAAAACGGTGAAAGGTGTGTTAAAAGACATTGACTGTATATTAAAAGTAGAATCAGTCAAAATTAAGTCACCCATTGGTTTGTGGATGACGTTTTTAAGCTTTAAATTTGGCCATCAACAACTTGTTTTCTTTGGAACCAGAAGTGACAAGAGTGTGGAGATAAGTTCAACTAAATGCTGAACATACATTTTAGGCAATCTAAAGGCTTAATTGATCTTTCATATTTTACACTGAGATGAAGCCCCATCCTAAAGCATACCTCGCTTCATCTTCTATTTTACTCTAAATGGGACCATCATTTACAAATTTAACATGTTCCGAAAATATTGAATATCAGTGTAGCTTTAAAGAATAAATGTCTACCCTGTTGCTAACATGGAATGATGACTATGGGTGTCATGATGACTATATTGTCTATTTTTTGCAAAAGATCAACAAGGAAATGGGTCATTGTGTAATTACCAAAAAGAAAAACAATTAAAAAATGACAAGACAAAGACAGTCGATCAAGGAACAGCGGTCCTCTCTTCTAGTTTCTCAAAGCCTGCGGTGTCTTATGAATCTTACATTTCTGTGTGTAAGTTCTCCTATCTTTGTTCAACATGCATCTCATCCAACGCTATGCACATAAACTGCATTATTGAATCAATATCTGCTGAAACTCCTGAGCGCTGAGTAAGTTTAGCAGCGGCCCGCAGCAGAGTGAACTTCACTATTGATCCAATATTACAGTTTATGATTGCCAAACAAAAAATAGGATTAGAGTATATATAGAGATTGTATATGTTATTGACTAACTGACACTGTTCAGATTGATTCAACTGTGCATTTTATAATACATGATTGTATACAGTGAGATCTGCAGTTCATATTTGAATAAAATATGTGCAGCTGCCACAGCGCCAGTGTGTCATGAATTTGAATACCTTCAAAGTGGGATCTGGAAAATGGTTTATTAGCATCATGTAATCTGATTTGTTCAGTTAGAAAGACTTCCAAACTGAGAGACAAATGCTCATCCTATTACTGTGATTATGTATTGAATGAAGGTGGACCCTGACTTCCTCTGCAGAGGGGCCACTGAGCACTTCTCCCTCTTATTGTTGTACACCGGGGCCATGAAGCCACTATTCTCCTCACACTTGACAAAGCTTTAGAATAAGCGCCAACAAAGTGTGCTGCTCCCACTTACCTTACATATATACTTACTGACTCACATATAGTGCCTATGTATCATGTAGGTTTCGGAATATTGTCTGAAAAGGTTATGAGCATAGTGGACAAATTAGGTTTTAGGATTTCTCAAGCATAACTATCATAACCTGATGTATATGCAGTAAATTATTCTGTGTCTTAGATAGCTTCAGGTTAGATAAACCCTGAGAGGCAAATGAAAGAAAAAAACGCCTATGATCCAATTTGTAATTTTGAGCTTTATTGTTTTGTGTCTTGTGTTCAGGACGTCTGACCAGGTAGAAAGAAGGTTTTATCTAATCTGTGCAACACAGTCTTGCCAGATAAAACTTGTTCTTACTAATCCAGATCAGACTTGGACATTGGATCCCCAGGATTATCTTACTTCCCTCCCAGGGCTTCCTTAGCTGGAAATATTTTTAGTTTTATAGTTATGCATTTGCATTTTATAGCCATAAGGCTTTCATTTATTAAACCTTTAATAATAGATATTTACAACATAATAAAGTAGAGGAGTTAGTAAAATCATTTTATAAGCTTTTTAAATCCTTTCTTCAGGCTGCATCTAAACAATAAAATGTAATAGTAGATGACACAGCACTGCAACTGAAAGGAAATGTTTCCTTGGTGTTAAATTACTTTTGACAGGCACGGCTGAAAATTGCAGTCTGCACTGTTGCATAGAGGAAATGCAACATGTGAGGCAGCATCGAGCTGCAATATTGATGAGCGTGTTTGTTCTCAAAATGTTGCAAAAATAGTTTTTGTTGGTAATGCAAAGCGGCACTGGTGTGAAGATTTCTATCTTGCGACTCAATCTCAAGATTTTGTCTTTCAGAAATATTTTCAGCTGCCAGATTGTATTACACCCACACACTTCAACTTTTTGAGCCCTGATAAATATTTACTTTCGTCAGTAGTGCCAATAAATCCAACAAAGAAACATGGTTTCTGTTAGGAAATATTTGCTCAGCTGCTATATAAAGCATTAAAGTGCCAGTGAAGTGCATTTTTTTGCGCCAAAATGAAATGGCAGTTTCATTTCTTACATATAATTGTACCTGTTCATGGCTAAAATAATTTTTTAGGAAGTGCGAGGGACGAGATAAACATCGCAAATTTTTCAGAGTCTGAGCCTACCGCTGCTGCAGACGATAGCGGCTGTGACGTCACAAGATGGGCCCAGTTGTGATTGTAAACATGGCGGAGACTTCGGAAAGTGATACTGGTGCGAGAGAAATGAGTGATTTTGACAGCTTTTCGGACAGGATAGATGAGGAAAGTGGCCATGGAAGTCAATTTAGTTGAGGACAATATTTTGTCATAGATCTAGAGTAGATCTACACACAGGATTGGCCATCACCTGATCATACTATTCTCTGTTCATAGCATGATGCAACATTCATGTTCACATGCAGTGTTGTGCTAGTTACTGAAAACCAGTAACTAGTTACAATTACTAGTTACTTCACTACTTACACCAAAAAGTAATGCGTTACTGTGAAAAGTAACTTTTTAGTTACTTAAAAAAGGGCACCCATTAATGCCCTTATACTGTAGCCTTCATTTCAGTACTGTTATTGCATCGGAGAATAATACAACCTGTTGATCAACTTGACATGCATTTGCATCACTGAACTCTGCTAAGCAATGTGATCTATACAAACACAAACACAAAGATATGTTTCAAAGTGCCAATCCAGCCGCTGTTGCTTAGGTGGAGGTGGAGTGGCGTCGGATGAGTCTGGGTCTGTGGTCTTAGCTACTAGCTTCGTCCAGCATGTTGTTTCTGCAGATGTTTCAACAGATTTTAATTGCTGTTTTGGGCAGTCGATAGGATCTTTGACCCGCCAAGACACAACTTACATTTAACTAAAACCTTCTTTTCTTTGTGCTCGACAAAAGTGAAATAGTGAGAATATCTCCAGGCGGAGAAACTCGACTTGAGCTCTGCCGCCGCCATGATAGTCTTGTTAATAGACACAAACACAGTGGCCTTTATTTTCATAAACAATCTACGAATCTACGAAACAATAACACCAGCACTCACCTTCATCTTTTGGTAACAGAAACATCGCCACTTCGGCAGAATTGACATTACCACAGCAAGCGGCAATGCATCGCTTCCCGTGTGTTTTTCCTCCCTTTTTCGTCACTGTCGCCTCCATTGTCAGGTTTCCTCGATTGGCAATCACTTCCAGTCGACTGCGAAACACTTTCCAATAAAATACTCGCTCAAAAACGTTGGTAAATTCCACTTTGAAACAGAGACAAAATGAACGGTGGTGAATGTAAACACTTCGGCTGAGCCCATCTTCTGACGTCACGCAGTAGATCGCAAGCCACGCCCACGAAGGCGGAGGTTTCCCAGCGGAAAATTCCAACTCGTCAAATTCGTTGCTATTCCAACATCTTTGATATGGGTTCCAATGGACAATTTTGGTCATTACTATACGTATTAGCATAACAGATCATGCACCGGCGCACACTTCACTGGGTCTTTAAAGCTCATCCATCGTTTTTATTAATTTGATGTTGGCCAATATCTGAAGATGCAGCTGCAGGGAACAGGTGGAGTTTCTATGATCATAAACCAATTGTTTACCTGTTATGATATAATCTATTCTTTTGTTTTATTTATATAAGGAGATTTAATAGCACAGTGTTGACTTCCTATAGCAAGCTTTCCTTTGTTTACTGCTCTGTGTTCTTTGCCAACATTGTGTCCCGGCCCACATTTTTACAACCCTGAGATGAAGCATTTCTATTAAAAACGCATCCAACGTGTTATAAATACATGATGAAAATCAACCAAATTTGAGAAAAACATCATATTTTGAGCTGAGCCATGAATGAATCACAACTGTTGTGAGTAAGTGGAGACATTTGGACATCCTACCCATAAGGCCATGCTTTGTTTTCAAAAATAGCTTTATTACAACATCTGTGATCATGAACACTCACAGGACAAGGTGAGCAATGTCTGTCGGCTGAGGAAAAAACAGTCAGATTTAAAATCAAAGCAAAGCTTCAAAATCTTCTAAAACACAGTAAAATAAAGATTAAGGATGAGTGTCTTCCAAATGGTTTGATTTCCATATGCCCCTCCACAGGCTTGATTGATGGAGAAACAGATGTGAAAGAGGAGCAGCTGCTTGCTGCTCTCAGGTGTAATTAAGAGAGGGCTCGGTCACACAGAAAGGCCCCGGGGGGCCTGACAGAGCGCAGAGGAATCAGAGAACAGCAAGATCCAGCAGCAGGCTTCCTTCAGCTTGTTACAGTGAGAGAGTTTAAATGGATCGGCTTAATTGTCGAGGCATCTCTCAGACCATCTGCGTGTGAGGGGGCGCTTGCTTCAGCCGCATGTCTGCCTCTGTCTGTCTGTGTGCTGCATGTTTGTCTAGGCAAACTGTGACCCATTGCCGTGGCAAGCACAACCAAAGCTTGAAAAATAATCAATGAAATCGGCCAGGAAATTGTGCTTCGACAGGTTGTTGCCCAGAGCCTCTTGTGTTCACTTGGGCTTGACAAACTTCTGCAGAAAAACACAGAGACATGTGACTAGACTCCCAATTTGAAGATTATCAAAAGTTTTCTATCACACACCCACACGCCCACACGCACACACACACACACCACACTCACACACTCACACTCACACACACACACACACACACACACACACACACACACACACACACACACACACTCACACACTCACACTCACACACACTCACACTGGCCCATTTTTCACACCAACACAACAATAAAAATCACTGCCAGCGGATGTTAACATGATCCCTCCTTGTCTCCCACCCTCCCTCCCTCCCAGGGCACCTCTTTCTGTCCGACCAGGAGACCATGTTCTGTAGAATCAGCACGTCTGCTCGCTGCTCCCTGGTGGCTGCCAGGCGGAGCCCGCTGAGGCCCGATCTGCTGTAATTTGCCAGGCCCATTACTTCCACAAATGTGACGGCTGTGAGCCCCGTGAGTGTGAAACAGTTGGTGGGATGAATAGTGTTAGAATGCGAACGCGAGAGAGTACCTCGCTGCCGTCCAGCCTCAATGTGACAGTGTGTGATGCTATTTGCTAATGGCACCAACTATGCACCAGAGATCACTGCTGATGGGCTGGATTCACAGCAAAAGTGTTGCGGGAAAAACTGTTGCAGAGGTCTTTGAGTCAGGATTAATAAATAAGAAATTTGCTGCTAGACGCAGGTGGGAGACAAGCCACTTGGGTTTTTCTTTCCTAATAGCAGTCTGCTCGCCACCCAGACATGTGGAGGTGTCCGGTTGGAGCGCAGCCACGCAGGAATTTATGTCTGTTATTTTCAGAGGGGCAATTCAAGCGAGACGGGGACCAATCAAACGCTCTCAATAAAACCGACTTCCCTCTAGAAGTCTCAAAGGCTTTCAGTATATTCGATTTGAAGTCTATAACTTAGAAACTAGTGGGCGTGGGGCGGAGATGCTGTGATAGACGCTCTCTGTCACATTGTGAAACTTCAACTCCCCCGTGTGATGAAACTGATGGAGAGAAGAAGGTGCAATCATTCTGTTTTTGTAATCCCCTGGAGTGATTGTGCTCATTGTGTGAGGTTTACAAGCAACATTTAGTTCATCTACCTTTTTCATGTGTTACTGTGAAGCCTCACAAGGGAACATTTTGTGAAGAAAGTGTTCTTGGAGGCAAAAGGAGCTTAACTACAAAATTCTTAGTCATGTAATTGGCTCCTCTGGCATGTAAGAAGTAATTGTGTCTATAAATGTGTTGATGGGTGCCAGGAGAAAACTTTAAAGCAAGGCAAAAGTTTTAATTTCATTACATGACGTTCAGCTACCCACATCCATATAGCAGATAATTACAAGCCCTAGCTCAGAAGCAGAAATGTTTTTGTGCACACAGCAGGGTACAACAACACAGTCGAGCCGACTTGCTCACTCATGTGCAGATGAAATAAAGAATAATGGGTGATCTCTGTAGACAGGGGAGTGAAAATGAGACTATCTATATTCAAGAGATCTCTCGTTCAAAAACAATCACACAGACGTGCATCGTGAAGGCAATCCAGCAGAGCCACACCTTTGATGCACAGATGGTGTGTGTAAACTGTCTCGTTCCCCCTCCTGCTCTTCCTCTCCTCCATCCCTCTCTTTGCCTCTCTCATCCTTCATGTCCCACATTCTTCCTTCCTCTCATCATGCCGTGTGTCACTCAGCGGATTCGCTCACTCTGCCGGCAGCAAACCACCTAGGCTCGCAACCGTCCCGCCTAAATTTAATAAATGAAGCCTTGCAAAATTGGCAAGCAGGGTGGGAACACCACGGCTGGGTAAATGTTAGCTGAAAGCTGGGGTTTATAAAGACGGAGATTCTTGGATTTGGAGTTATCAAAGCAAACAGCCAGGCAGCGATGGGATTGTATACGAGCAAGACACATTTATGCCAGATGATCCTCTTCTCCCTAAAGAGCTTACTGAACACTGAACTGAGGCGAGCCGGTCAGAGTTCTGTGGGTTTAAGGATAACGAGCACTCAAACAGACTTACATGCTAAGTCTGATTGGGGTCAGCTTCATTGAATTCAATCATGACCTCCCATTAACAAGAAATATGGCATACATTTTTTTTATATTGATATAGCATATTGATAGACATATTTTTTGGACCTTCTTAGTGATTTGAGTGCAAAAGCAATATAAAGAAAAATCACACAACATTAAAATATACTGTTTTACTTTATGTATATTGGAAACAATGATATTTTACCCCTAGCTAAGTGGTTATGTTACTTAAAAATAACCAGTTTTGTGTGTTTTCATTTTGTTCAGTTTACAGCATCAATCACTTGTTTCAATGAAACTTGTATTGTAACTCTTAGCAATTAAGCTAATAAGCAGTATATCCCCAATTAGCAAACTCTTTATTTGATTTAAATAATTGTGTCCAGGATGTTAATACGGTCCAAGCTACAATAACTCTTAGATGACATTCTTAGATGTTGCCAGTGCAATACTAGTGAGAAAAAGAGAAAGTGTGCCCTGTGCTGGTTGTTTGCTGAATTAAATTTAGCTGTCTCTGCTGGCATACTAGTGGGTGAAATTTGATTTATTTTCACCTGCTTATTGCACTTATAGAGAGGGAGGGCTGAACAAAGGGCCTGCTTTTTTTTTCGCTCCCTCAAATGAAACAGAGCGTATGGAAACACTTGCTTTCCTCCACAGGCAACATTCTGCCTTAGATAATTTTCTTGAGAACTGCTTTGCCTTGTGACACGCTGACTGACAGAAAATCTGACTGACGGATCACTTCTGTAAAAGAAAACGGAAGGGGCAAAAGTTGCCAAGCAAGCCCAGGTATAGAAAATAGTCTAAGGAGACAAGGTTATCCTGAAGAGTAGAGTGATTTCCAATCACATTTCCATCCACTTTATAATGAAAGACTGCTGTCAAGTTAAACATCAGATATAGGGTGGATCACAGAGATATTGGGAAGAAAGGGAGTAGATTGGTGAGGCATATTGAGAGGCTGATAGTTCTGGAGAAAGAAAAATGAAAGGCACTTAAAATCTCTAATGCGCATCTGATTCTGTGCACTTTGTGCGTGGTATGGAGCAAGTGTGGGTGTAGCTAAACAGGGAGGCCCGTGGAGGATTCAGTTTTCACTCAAAGAAGATTCAACTTTTTTCTTATTGCCTGTTTCAAATCTCACCAAGATGGTGTGGGGGCGTTCGGCTGCTCGGAGCCGAGGAATCAATGCTGTAGGCAAGCAGAGCGAGGGATCAGTGCTGAGAGTTGCGGAGGACAGGACCCTCACTGGGCGTTCTGCAGCTTGTCGTCCTTTGTGTGTGCTTGTACAGGAAGACCTTCGGCTGATAATGTGTCTCAGCCCCATATCACCAGAAAAAGCCTGCTCTGTATTTGTGTCGGTGGCTCCCATTTCTGAGATCCTTTGTTTTGGTGTATTCAATTGTATTGCCTTAAAGCAGGGGTGGGGGACCTCCGGCCCCCGGGCCGTATACGGCCTGCGAGACCATTTGGTACGGCCCTCGAGGTAATTTATAAACACACGCAAAAAAGAAAAAAAATTAAGAAATCTAGACCGCAAAAAAATTAAACAAGCGAGTGCCTGTTTTTCCTGGCCAAGGTCAGGGTCCTTGAACACAACACGAGCCTAACGTGTCATCACGTGGTATATGTCTCGTCTGACAGGGGTGCAGTTCTCACGGAGAGCACCAGAACGCCGCTCCGCCACTTCCAAAAAATGCAGTACCCATAAGGAGCCGTACAAATGCCGCAGTTTTTGCGTGGCTTGTCTTTAGTTGAAAGCCCAATGGCGATCTGTTCCTCTCTCATACTGATCATACAGTCAATAACTTTGTTGTTATTAGCATCTGGTTAGCTAGCTATGCTAACGAATATGAGAAGCTTTTTCTACAACCAGTGAGGTAAAGGCACATCTTTAATGATCATTATAGTTATAAAAAAACAAGAGAATAAAGAAAACAGGTATAAAATACTATATGACAGTAAAAAAAGGTGTTATCAATAAACAAGAATACAGTTTGAAAGGGGAGTGATTTGTAAAATATCATAAAGAAAAAGAAAATCTGTTTACAGTTCTGTTTCATATGGGTGTTGAGAGATGTATCCATAGATCTCCTAATGTTGCTCTCAAAGTGCACCAGATTGATGCTTTTAACTTCAACATTTAAAAAAAAATCTTCCCGGGGGAACATGCCCCCGGACCCCCTAGAGGAGGTTAGGTTCCCCCCCCCCACTTAAATCATGTTCACATGGATAGGAAACTAAATACATTTGCACACATCTTGTGTCCATATCTTTCTGTTTTGGTGGTCATGCCACAACCGTGCACATGAATGCATGCGCGAGTCATCGTAAGATATCTGGATTAAGAGGTTGCTTTTTCTTTGCACAGCATGAAAGAAAGGCGAAATGAATGGGCTGTGATTTTAGTTTTTTTAAGCAGAGGTCAATAATTTGTACGGCCCTCGGAGGATGTTGAAAAAATTGAAATGGCCCTTGAGAGGAAAAAGGTTCCCCACCCCTGCCTTAAAGGTTTGCACAGGTTAGATGAGGGCAGAGAAGTTGGAACATGTATTCCACTCTGATCTAAGGGTAGTAAGGCAAGGCAAGGCAAGTTTATTTATATAGCACCTTTCAACACAAGGCAATTCAAAGTACTTTACAAAAAAGGAAAGACATTAAGAAAATGGCATTTAAAATCAGTCATTCAAAAGCAAAGATAATAAAATAAACATTAAAAGAAAGAATACATGGATAAAAGTTACAGTGCAGTTTAAGATGTGAATAGTTCAATTAAAAGCAGCGGCAAAAAGAAAAGTCTTTAGCCTGGATCATAGCCGCGGGAAGTCATTTTACTTAGGGGTGCGGCCAAAAGTGGGGAGATTGTCAACTCTTTAGTTTTTTACCTGCTGGGCCCAGAGTAAAATGCTTTTGTGAGCACAAAGTAGAGGGGATCAGGCAACACCAGTGTGATTTTGGTGACGGTGTGACTATCCTGGACAAAGATATAGGGGGGCTTCCAAATCCGGCAGCTACAACACCTGGTCTGCCGGATATGGAAGCCCCTCTTTAGTTTTTTACCTGCTGGGCCCAGAGTAAAATGCTTTTGTGAGCACAAACTAAAGGGGATCAGGCAACACCAGTGTGATTTTGGTGACGTGTGACTATCCTGGACAAAGATATAGGGGGGCTTCCAAATCTGGCAGCTACAACACCTGCTCTGCCGGATTTGGAAGCCCCTCTTTAGTTTTTTACCTGCTGGGTCCAGAGTAACATGCTTTTTTGAGCACAAACTAGAGGGGAACAGCAAATACCAGTATGATTTTGGTGAAGTTGTGACTATCCTGGACAAAGATATAGGGGGGGTTCCAAATCCGGCAGCACCTGCTCTGCCGGATATGGAAGCCCCTCTTTAGTTTTTTACCTGCTGGGCCCAGAGTAAAATGCTTTTGTGAGCACACACTAGAGGGGAACAGGCAACACCAGTGTGATTTTGGTGACGGTGTGACTGTCCTGGACAAAGTTGAAGGGGGGGTGCCATATCTGGCAGGAGAAATACCTGCTCTGCTGAACATGTTATGTAGAGAACAGTGCAGATCTTCCCTATTGACACCAGGAAAAAACAAGTCTAAAATAAGGAACATCAATAGTGTGATATAGGCACAGATATAACATCAATAATACACTTTATTTTAGGGCACCTTTCAAAACATTCAATGTCACCTTAAAATCAAATAAAAAATCAAATATGAGTGGCATTACAATAAAAAAATGTGTTGAGTAGGAAACCACAGAGGAAAATTACATTCAAAGGAGCAATTAAAGCGAGTTAAGTTAGTTTGAACAAATTATCTTTTAGGCTTGATTGAAAATAACACAGTGTCTGACATTATCATTATGTTATATCATTACTGTTATATCATTGCTTACTATTCGTGGTTATCAAGTATCAGACACTTAAACAACAGAGAAGGTTTTAAGAAATAGGACTATACTGACAAATTACATCTTATCCTTTCATTGTCTGTTCTGTAGGAAGGAGGAACATAACAGAGTGGGACTACACTTAAAAACGGAAGTTTGTTCCAATACGAAGGTTGTGTCCTTAAAACGAGCCACCTCGCAATTGTATGCACATTATTTATTCAGCCGTTTGCTGTTTAATCTGATGGGAAATATATCATTCAAAAGAGAGAAAAAAGCTTATTAAACTAGCCGAACGCTCAATACAGGCGATGACGTCACCTTTGCGCGTCCCCGCGAACAGGGCTTCAATCTACGGCAAGCCTTCAACCTGCGGCACAACAGCGGCCGTCAGCGATACGAGCCGGCCCGCTGACATCTGGCCGTTCTGTGATTCTCCAGAATACACAAGTGCACACCGGGATAAGTCCCGATTCTCCAAACCACATTGACAGTGGCATTTCAATTGGTGCACTAAATGTACATATTTATAAAGAAAAATCTGTTTTTCAAATTTACACCATTCGCCAACAGGGGGTGCTGCAGCACCTCCAGCACCCCTACTTCCCGCGGCTATGGCCTGGATTTAAAAGAAGTCAGAGTTGCAGCGGACCTGCAGGTTTCTGGTAGTTTGTTCCAGATATTTGGAGCATAATAACTGAACGCTGCTTTACCATGTTTAGTTCTGACTCTGGGGACAGAAAGCTGACCAGTCCCCGAAGACCTGAGAGATCTGGATGGTTCATAATTTAGCAGTAGATCAGAAATGTATTTTGGGCCTAAACCATTCAAAGCTTTATAAACCAGCAGCAGTATTTTGAAATCTATTCTTTGACACACAGGAAGCCAGTGTAAAGACTTCAGAACAGGAGTGATGTGATCCACTTTCTTGTGTCAGTGAGGACTCGAGCAGCAGCGTTCTGAATCAGCTGCAGCTTTCTAATAGATTTTTTAGTGAGACCTGTAAAGACACCATTACAGTAGTCGAGTCTACTGAAGATAAAAGCATGGACAAGTTTTTCCAAATCCTGCTGTGACATAGTCTTTTAATCCTAGATATATTCTTTAGGTGATAGTAGGCTGATTTAGTAATTGTTTTAATGTGACTGTTGAAACTCAGGTCAGAGTCCATGACTACACCTAGATTTCTGGCTTTATCTGTTGTTTTGAACATTGCAGACTGAAGCTCAGTGCTAACTTTTATACGTTCTGCCTTGGCTCCAAAAACCATTACCTCAGTTTTATCTTTGTTTAATTGGAGAAAGTTCTGACACATCCAGTCATTGATTTGTTTAATGCACGTACTCAGTGTTTGAATTGGAGCATAGTCTCCTGGTGAAATTGTTACGTAAATGTGTGTGTCATCCGCATAGCTATGGTAACTTATTTTGTTGTTTTTCATTATCTGAGCCAGTGGTAGCATGTAGATGTTAAAGAGAAGAGGCCCCAAGATGGAGCCTTGAGGAACCCCACATGTCATATTTGTCAACTCAGATGTGTATTTACCTATAGAAACAAAGTTTTTTCTGTCCTTTAAGTAGGATTCAAACCAATTTAGAACTGTTTCCGAAAGTCCCACCCAGTTTTCTAGTCGGTCTAGTAATATGTTGTGGTCAACAGTGTCAAACGCAGCACTGAGATCTAATAATACTAACACTGAAGTTCCGCCACTGTCTGTGTTTAAGTGGATGTCATTGAAGACCTTTACAAGAGCAGTCTCAGTGCTGTGGTTTGGACGAAAGCCTGACTGGAACACATCGAAACAGTTATTTAAATGCAAGTAATTACTCAACTGTTGAAAAACAACTTTTTCAATGATTTTACCTAGAAATGGCAGGTTTGATATGGGCCTGTAATTGTTCATTACTGAAGCATCTAGATTATTCTTTTTTAAGAGCGGTTTAATGACTGCAGTTTTCAGGGCCTGTGGAAAAATACCTGAGTGAAGAGATTTGTTTACTATATGAGGTAGATCTGAGGCCATGCAATGAAAAACATCTTTGAAAAATCCTGTTGGAATAATATCAGGTGTATATTTAGTAGTGATATTCATACCCCTTTCGTCTCATTAGTATGCATAACAAGTGACAGGTGGTGTGACAGGTGACACTTGCTACTACTTATGTTAATGACCCCTTTGTTGGGAGGTGTGATAACATATAGGTGTGATATCACACCCCTTAATTAACTTTTGATGTGAGGTGTGATATCATGTAGGTGTGATATCACACCCCTTAATTAACCTTTGATGTGAGGTGTGATATCATGTAGGTGTGATATCACACCTCTAATAAACCTTTGTTGTGAGGTGTGATATCATACAGATGTGATATGTTTAAGACCTCTAATTAACCTTTGTTGTGAGGTGTGATATCATATAGATGTGATATGTTTAAGACCCCTAATTAACCTTTGATGTCCGTCCTTTGATGAGTGTCTGATGACAGGTATCATATAGATGTGATATGTTTAAGACCCCTAATTAACCTTTTGATGTCCTTTGATGAGTGTCTGATGACAGATATCATATAGATGTGATATGTTTAAGACCCCTAATATTAAACCTTTGATGTCCTTTGATGAGTGTCTGATGACATATATCATATAGATATGATATGTTTAAGACCCCTAATATTAAACCTTTGATGTCCTTTGATGAGTGTCTGATGACCTGTTGTTTTATTGTCCTCTCTAAATTAGATTAGTTTTAATATGATTTGTGTTAATTAAGGATGTTCTTTTAAGTTGTATGGCTTGTGAACTAATGTTTAATTACTTTATTAACTAAGGAAGCCCCTTTGAAGTTGTGTTTCCCTGGATGATGTAAATAGTGCCATGTTAGGGGGACATTACGGAGCTCATGAGTCAGCACTTTGAGACTCTTGGAGCGGACATAGAGAGGTGTATTTACTGGTGTGTTTCCCTGGATGATGGAAATAGTCTACGTGCCATGTTAGGGGGACATCACGGAGCTCAGGAGTCAGCCCTTTGAGGCTTGAAGAGTGGACAAAAAGAGGTCTATTTACTGGTGTTGATCCCTGGATGATGTAAATAGTCTAAGTGCCATGTTAGGGGGACATTACGGAGCTCATGAGTCCGCACTTTGAGAATCTTGGAGCGGACATAGAGAGGTGTATTTACTGGTGTGTTTTCCTGGATGATGGAAATTGTCTACGTGCCATGTTAGGGGGACATCACGGAGCTCAGGAGTCCGCCCTTTGAGGCTTGAAGAGCGGACAAAGAGAAGTCTATTTACTGGTGTTGATCCCTGGATGATGTAAATAGTCTAAGTGCCATGTTAGGGGGACATTACAGAGCTCATGAGTCCGCACTTTGAGGCTTTCTTAACATTAATGCTTTTTGCTTTGTTTGTCTTACCAAGATACTTTTAGATACACTTTGAAGTGTGCAACACTTTACAACTGGTAGAATATTAAGTACTTTGTAAGGAATTGGGTTTCTCTAAAAGGCAAGTTTTGTGATTTTAACACTTTTTTTTACTGACACTCGGCAGATTTGTGTGTAATTCTCTCACAAAGGAACTGTAAGATACACTTTTATGTATACAAACCTTAAAAACTAGAAAATAAAATACTTTGTCTGAATAGATTTTCTTTGAAGGCACTTTGATTTTAACGCTATTTCAGTGGAACAATCCAGTTTTGTTAACATCAATGCTTTTTTCTCCTTCCTTGTGTTACTAAGATACTTTTAGATACACTTTGATGTATGCAATACTTTACAACTGGTAGAATATGAAGTACTTTGTAAGGAATTCGGTTTCTTGGTAGAATATGAAGTACTTATGTAGGAAATCAATTAAACTTGCATTAAAATTAAAAAAAGTAAAAATACAGCATGCAAAAATAAATGTATGTAGAGGTTTTCTGACTTGACCGGGTCCGGTGACAGGAGGGGCAATATGAGTGTAATAAAACTGTGAAGTGTCAGTGGTTTAACACCTCTGAACCCCTCTGAACCACTATCTGAAGCAGTCACTGGCCAAAAACGATACAAGCCTCAATACGCGCTTCACCAAAAGCTTCCTGGATAACTCAAACCATGCTCCGAAGCCTCAGCACGTAACATCACTAGCTATCACCCTGGCTTTGCCACAAGCTATTGGCTGGCTTGGTTAAGGTGTGCCAACTTCATGTATGTAAAAAAATAATGAAAAGAAAGTGATATATGTTTAGTATGTACATAATTTTAAATTATAATATGCTTTGTCGAAATGAATGATTGTATAGAAAAATAGGATACAAAAAAGTCATGATATAGCATAAAAAAGGGAAATTAGTCATTATATATTATGTCCAAAAATAAAATAAATATATATATTTTTATAGGAAAAAAGACAAAATAAAAGTGTGAGAAAATAAGATGTGGAAAAATATAATCACAGTACGCCGAAAAATAAAAAAACAACAACAAGAAAACAGTAAAAATATATTTGTAATAAAAAAAGACGCTGTTTACACGTGTCATCCCCTCTATCTCCCCCTTTTAACACTGTCATCATCCTTTTAAAATCTGAGGCAAAAAAAAATCTTTAAGAAGTAAAAGAAAAAAGCCATAGTATGTTATGTTCGAAAATAGTATGAAAAAAAAACAAAAACAAAAAACTCATATAACTATAAAATGTGTTTAACAGTATGTCGAAAATATCTTGATAAAAGACATAGCAGAATAATATATTTAAAAAAAAAAAAAGTAAAGGGTAGATAACATAGTCTCCAAACGGTCATAGTATAGTGTGTTGAAAATATAGAGAAAAAGAGGTAAAAGAATAGTATTATGAAAAATATCATGAGGGAAGTCAAAATATGAAAAAAGGTTATTGTATACACCAGTATGTTGAACAAATCATAGTCATAGTATAGTATTTCATATATATAATTTAAAAAGAGTCACTGTGTAGAATGTCCGAACATTTCTTTTAAAAGTACTAGTATAGTGTCAAAAGTATCTTAAAAACAATTCCTAGTATAGTATATACAGTATAGTATATATAGTATGTAGTTAAGAATTATATTAGTTTGTCGGAAATGTCAGTATAGGATTTCTAAAAATATGAAAGAAAGTCATAGTATATTTTGTCAAAAAGATCTTGAAAAGGTCATGACATTGTGTGTTGAAATGGTTTTGAATAAACACATCAGTATTTTAAAAAGTGCATCTGATAACGCAAATTACTCCATTTGAACCATATTTTGAATTTCCTTATTTTAACCAAAGTAATTCAACCTAAGTGAAGCCAACCTAAGAAGTGGGCACTACAGTCAGGAACTAGCTTACTTTTTAACATTCTACTCAAAGGGCCCGTAAATATTATCTCCGTCAATATGCTATATTAAAATATCTTTAAAAAAATCATAGTATTTCATGTTGAAATGATCAAGGAAAAGCCATTCAATGTTACGTTAACAAAAACAAAAGTTCTGTTTTATATGTTGAAATATAATTTAAAAAAAACAATGATGTAGTTTTAGTTTTTTATTTAAAAAAAAAAGAAATGTCACGATTTAGTATTTTCAAGTCGTACTTTAGTATGTCAAATTTAAAAAGTAGGGCTGCATAATATATTTAAGACCTATCGTTATCGCAATATCACATCTTAAAGACAGCTTGAACTGGATAAATGGTCAGTCTTTTTCAAACATACCATACATTCTGCATGTTAGTATATTTGGCCAATCGGGTTAGGCCCTATTGCCCTAGACGCATCCCCTCTATAGGGAAGTCACGCTTTGGGAAGAGGTGTTTCATTTGACAGATCTGACTTGATTGTTGTTGTGATGGCTGAAGCAATAGAGACGTGCGAGGAAAAATCAGAGGATGAAGAAGCAGAAAAATAACTTGTTTGTAAAAAAGACAACACGTCCGTTTGAAGAAAGATGACACAGGTTTTATGCATGACAGGCCAAATATCCTGAAGCCCTGCAAAAAAGGTACTAATATATTGTGTTGAAAATATCACAAAAAGTCGTAATATTGTATAATGTATTAGTTGCATGTTGTATTTTGATAAAAATCATTGTGTAGTTTTTCAAAAATATAATGCAAAAAGGAGAGAAAAACAAAAACAAATATCACATTATGTTTAAAAATATGAAAAACAGAATGTTGAATGTTATGTTAAGATAACGTGAAAGAAATCAATGTAAAGCATCTCAAAAAACTTTGAAAAAAGTCATGTTAGTCAAGTTATCAAAACTGCATTGTTTCACCGAAACAGTGTTAAAATCACAAACTTTCCATTTAGAGTTTGATTCTTTAAGAAACTCAATTCATTACAAATTAATTCATATTTTACCATGTTGTAAAGTTTTGCATCCATTAAAGTGTAACTATAAGTATCTTTGTAGGAGAAAAAAGCAAAAATCATTTAAGTTATTTCCAGGAAATTGCATTGTTTCACTGAAACAGTGTTAAATCACAAAAATGTCCCTTTCAAAGTCACATTCTTAAAGAAAATCTGTTCAGAAAAAGTACTTAACTTTCTGCCAGTTGTAAAGTTGTCATACATAAAACTGTATCCAAAAGTAAGAGAAAGACAACGAGAGAAAAAAGCAAAATCTGCCTAGTGTCAGTAAAAAAGTGTTAAAATCACAAACTTGCCTTTTAGAGTCACAGTCTTTAAGAAAATACATTTGTTGCAAAGTAATTGAAATTCTACCAATTGTAAAATGTTCCTACATAAAAGTGAAAATAGTTACAGAAAATAACTAAAATATGTAAGGTTATCAGAAAAAAAACCTACATTGTTTAACTGAACAAGTGTTATAATAAAAAAACGGCCATTAAAGAAACCCAATTCCTTACAAAGTACTTCATATTCTACCAGTTGTTAAGTGTTGCATACCTCAAAGTGTATCTAAAGGTATCTTGGCGAGAGAAAAAAATTCCCAAATCTGTAAAGTTATCAAAGAAAACGGCCTAGTTTCAGTAAAAAGTGTTAAAATCACAAACTTGCCTTTTAGAGTCACAGTCTTGAAGAACATACATTTGTTACAAAGTAATTGACATTCTACAAGTTGTAATATGTTCCTACATAAAAGTGGATCTAAAGGTATCTTGGTGAGAGAAAAAAAATAAAAAATCTGTAAAGTTATCAAAGAAAACTGCCTAGTTTCAGTAAAAAGTGTTAAAATCACAAAGTCTTTTTGATCAGTAAAGTCATCAAAAACTACATTGTTTAACTTAAAAGTGTTAAAAATCAAAAACTGCCATTAAGAGTCACATTCTTAACATCTATTAAGATGTATTTCCTTTTCTAGTTTTAAGGTTTTGCATTAATAAAAGTGTATCTAAAAGTATCTTGGCGAGAGAAAAAAAAGCAAAAGTCTGCCTAGTGTCAGTAAATAATTGTTAAAATCACAAAAACGTGCCTTTTAGAGTCAGAGTCTTAAGAAAATAAATGTGTTACAAAGTGATTGACATTCTACCAGTTGTAAAGTTTTCAAACAACAAACTGTATCTAAAAGTATCTTTGTAGCAGAAAAAAGCAAAAATCAGTAAAGTCATCAAAAACTACATTGTTTAACTGGGTTGTCTTACTTAAATCAAAAACTGCAATTAAGAGTCACATTCTTAAATAACATCTATTTAGACAAAGTATTTCATTTTTCTAGTTTTAACTTTTTGCATACCTAAACGTGTATCTTACATTTCCTTTGTGAGAGAATTACGCACAAATTTGTCACCTCAAAACATTCTATTGCACAATTTTATCTGTTTTATTTGTTCTATGTCCTCTATATATATATATATATATATATGTTGCACTGTTGGAGGAGCCTGTGAACTACGTTTTTCCTTGACATATCTACACTGTAGCTAATGTGCAGATGACTATAAAGCCTTGAAACTTGAAATTATCAAAACTGCATTGTCTCACTGAAACAGCCCTAAAAATCACAAACTGCCATTAAAGAAACCCAATTCCTTACAAAGTACTTCATATTCTACCAGTTGTAAAGTGTTGCATACATCAAAGTGTATCTAAAATCTCAGTAACACAAGAAAGAGAAAAAAGCATTGATGTTAACAAAACTGGATTGTTCCACTGAAATAGCGTTAAAATCAAAGTGCCTTCAAAGAATATCTATTCAAAGTATTTTTTTCTAGTTTTTAAGGTTTTGTATACATAAAAGTGTATCTTACAGTTCCTTTGTGAGAGAATTACACACAAATCTGCCGAGTGTCAGTAAAAAAAAGTGATAAAATCACAAAACTTGCCTTTTAGAGAAACCCAATTCCTTACAAAGTACTTAATATTCTACCAGTTGTAAAGTGTTGCACACTTCAAAGTGTATCTAAAAGTATCTTTTAGATACAAACAAAGCAACAGCAATAGTATCTAGTAAGACAAACAAAGCAAAAAGCATTAATGTTAACAAAGCCTCAAAGTGCGGACTCATGAGCTCCGTAATGTCCCCCTAACATGGCACTTAGACTATTTACATCATCCAGGGATCAGCATCAGTAAATACACCTCTCTTTGTCCGCTCTTCAAGCCTCAAAGGCGGACTCCTGAGCTCCGTGACGTCCCCCTAACATGGCACTAATGTCCTATTTCCACTTCAGCGCGGAGCGCGGTTTAAGCGTGCCGTGCCCGGTCCGTTTTTGGTTGCGTTTCCACTTGGCGTAGTACCGGCTAGCTGGTACTATTTCACAGTTTTTCTGGCCCCATAAAATCGAGGTTCTTAGCGGGCCAACAACCAGGCTGAGTCGGGCTGAGTATGCTAAACTGGAGAGAGAATCGCTGGCAAGGGGGCTACAACTACAACAAAATGAACATATTTTACCGTGATTTAATTGTAATACAAGTTTCAAATGATGCCGAAGTAACAACATACTGATACCGGTTAGTAAAAACCATGAATTAATGCTTTGACAAGTCTGCAGACAGACGGCAGGCGAAAAACCTTTTAAAATGCGTGTTTTCTGAATGGAGATCAGCTAAGCTAACGCAGTATATACTCCGACCGTCCACACTCACAACAACGGCCTATACAGACATAAATAAACCAGCGACTGTATTCGCCATGACACAGACAGTCTGTGGTTTGTACTTGTTTAACTTTTGTCTAGTTTCTGAACAGATATGAGGAGCTGTGAGCTCTGAGTGCTAACAGCTAACGGCTGATGTTGTTTTTCTGTGGTTCGCGTTGAAGATGACGTCACGGCTCCGCCTACACTGCGTTACTATAGTTACTGCCCCAGCTACTAAACTGTAATGGAAACGCAGCATAAAGTGAGCCAGTCCTAACAAGGCCTAACAAGGCCTAACTATACCGTACTAAGCCGAGCGAAGTCCTGCAATGGAAATTCGCCATTAGACTATTTACATCATCCAGGGATCAACACCACTAAATACACCTCTCTTTGTCCGCTCTTCAAGCCTCAAAGGGCGGACTCCTGTGATATCACACTTCACACCTCACATCAAAGGTTAATTAAGGGGTGTGATATCACACCTATATGTTATCACACCTCACAACAAAGGGGTCATTAACATAAGTAGTAGCGAGTGTCACCTGTCACACCACCTGTCACTTGTTATGCATACTAATGAGACGAAAGGGGTATGAATATCACTACTAAGGGTTGAGGCTTGAATCATCCAACAGCAGTAATGGTGAGGACTGAGATGCATCCACGAGTGGACAGCACAATTATTTCTACAATCTGTCTGCAAATCACAGTAAAGACACACTTTAGCCACAGCGGGAGTCTGCCACAGCGGGAGGGAGATAAATCTAAAGAGCGCAAACGGAATCGACCCCCATTCCCAGGAGTAATGGAGCTGTCACAGGCTTAGACTGACCCCACAGTCACCCCAGGGGGGCAATGATATGGCACCCATCCATTCACACCAGGAAGCCGGCAGCAAAGTGAGGAGGGGGGGCCAACACATCATGATGATAGCAGTCATCCTCACTGGAATGAGGAAAAATAGAGGTCATTGTGCCAGTGGAATCTCATGGGAGAAGTGTGAAAAAATGTGTGTGTGTGTGTGTGTGTGTGTGTGTGTGTGTGTGTGTGTGTGTGTGTGTGTGTGTGTGTGTGTGTGTGTGTGTACAGTGAGAGACCCTGCAGAGAGCATGACAGTGAGAGAGAAGGCGGACTGACACTCATGGTAGGAAGTAATTATTGATGCCTGGTTGGAGAAGATGAAACCTGCCTCCATGAAATATATTGGAAAATCGGTCATCCTACGCACGAAAACAAATTAAATGATGATGGAAACAGAAGAAGAGTCACATTTTAGTTTGACTTATAGTGACATATCATTATGTAGGTTCTATTTACTGCCTGTTTTGGGATCACACGCATTTCCAAGACGCAATGAAACGTACCCTACGGCATCAAGCGTAATGCACGGCGAGGCAATCTTGCATCCAATCTAGAGACTCAGCTCCAGTAGCCTGTGCGGTCTCTGGAGGGGGGAGACATGCCTCCTCGCTCTGCCTCTCGCCGCTCTCCATCCATGGCGCATCTCCAGCTCTGAATCCACCTCGGCTCTGGACACACACCGGCGTCAGCGCTCGATCCACTCACTGACAAACACACACACACTTTGACAAATGCAGCGCAGAGGACTGGACCGGCCGGAGACATCCTGCTGTATCTGATCGAGTGCGTTCATGGTAAGCGAGCTTCTTTTTTCTCATCTGCTGTTGCATTACGCGCATCGAGCCGCAGCCGAACTGTTATCTAACAAACAAGAGGCTGTAATCTGAGAGTAGTGTTTATGTGAGGCGTAAAATCAGTAAATATAGCAATTTCTTCTCCACACAGCGACTTAAAAGTAGGTCTGATGTAGTAAATGGTGAGTTTAAAGTGACCTGCACTCACTTTATCGGCTATAATACTCCATATCATTGATATCTGTTTAATTGTATCTATCTAACATGTCTTTAAATACTATAGTTTATGTTTTTCAAGTGATATCAAGCTGCAAGGGATTCTAAAACTAACAATATTACTTCTTTAACATGCAAGTGTACTGTATGCTCATAACTGTTAAAGCCTTTAGGAGTCATACTGTGTAGATGTAGTGACAGGATAAAATCAAAAGTTCCAGGTCTATTAATTCTAATCCATCCATTTCATCCTGGCTGTTAATTGATTCCATCATAATTCAACTTTACCTTATTTTCTAGGTTCTTCACTTACAGTTAAATAACCCCCTTTTTCTATCTGCTGTTTGTGAATGACAAGATTATTGTTGATCTTTCTCTTAATTCGTTCCTTCCCATTTGCATAGGCTAAAGTGCCTTTAGTGTGTGTGTGTGTGTGTGTGTGTGTGTGTGTGTGTGTGTGTGTGTGTGTGTGTGTGTCGGTGTGTGTCGGTGTGTGTGCTGGGGGAATCATGTAGAACAAGATTCATCTTCTCCCCGATCACAGCGCTCCTCTGTAGCCCGGGGTCAGATGCAGCTCCTCTCCGCACAGCAGCAGCTCTGCTCTCCGCCTGTGGCACTCTCGCATATTCATATTTGTGTGTGTGAGGTGGTTTAGAGAGAGAACGAGAAGGGGAAAAGATGGATGAGTGACTGAGGACTTGAAGCTCCTCCTGGCTACTGTTGCTCAACTCTCTGTGCTTCCCAGCATGGATCATCAGGCTTTGCCAATAAACCGCCTCACTCAGAGGATCTGTGAACACACTAAGGTGCCTTAATAGAAAAATCTTTGGCACTGTCACATCCCTCAATCACTTGCATCCCAAATCCCTCAGTCCCACCCTCATCACTAACTTCTAACCTCATTTGTTGCCTTTATTTTCCACAGAGGCAATTGCCTTCCCCGCACCATGCCCAAATGTCATTACCTCCAACACTTTTGCTGCTAGCTATGTTATCTCAGCAGCAGTGACGCCAACATGTACAACTCAACCTGCCAGAGGAGGCGTGCACCACACTGTGTAATCTTTGGTTGATCCTGTCCCCGAGGCTTTTATCCTCTGAACACTTTTATTGTTTGAGGAAAACAAAAGCTGGGGCCATCTGAAGCCTGAGTTCCCTTTCCAGATGTTCTCAGGGTGTCTTTTATTCCTGGTGTGAGTGCCGATGGGGGAATTATATGCCAGGGAGAAAGGAGGACTTGCAAATCAAATTGCTTTAATCCATTGAAGCATCTGTCCTCAGTCTCCAGAGGGCAGCAGGGTGTGCGAGGAGGCACTGAGCCCTGATCATGACTGGAAATGAAAACAAAACCTGTCGCTGAGGAATCATCTGTTGTGCCTCGGTCAGCCAGCTGTGCAGATCACATGGGGTTTGGATGGCAGGACTGTCAAATTGACAGATTTTCACCATCTTTTCCTAAAGTATCAGAGATAGTAAGAAGCTTGGTCCAAGTTTTACATTATCAGCAGTCATTTGATCTTCTGTTTCTCTGTTTATCATACATCTTCTCTGTCCCTCAAGTGAGCGCACAAATAGACTGAGCAGCTTTAAATGTACTCTGAAACAAGAGACAAACAGCACAATGTCCCTGTCATCCTGTCTTCAACTAACAAAGTTTCTCCCCCTGATGGGTTCATTCTGCGATTGCTGTTTTTAGCAGTACTCAAACAGAATGGCTCATGATGTAGATTTATTTTCCCCTCACCCACAGAGTAAATGTCTTTGGTTTTGCGTTGTTTGTGATTAATGGAACATCAAAAGCTGATCTGAGCTCAGTGTGATACATTCCTGAGGACATGAGTCTGCCAGGGACACATAAACATCATTAATGAACAAGAGGCAGACTGGAGAGTGACAGAGTGACAGAGAGAGGGTGAGAGGACGCAACAGAAAGGCAATATTTTGTCAGTAATATGATATATATTTACCTGTGGTTTTGATGATGATTACCTCAGTGAGTGATGGAGACACATTTGGCGCCCACGGATCTGGTGTGATTACCTACCATCAGTTTGGTGCAGAGGGACAACTGAATGGCAGTACACTTTTTTTTTAAATCCATTTGGAAAATCACATCTCCCTTTGCTCTTTCATACCCAGTGGCAAACAACTCGTAAGTGTACAAAGGAAACTTCTCCACTCATCTAAGTGAAGACAGCTATATTTATCTGGGTGTGTAGCTCTCTGCTGGGCTTAGAGGCTTAATTACTCAGAAGAGAGGAAAGCAAAAACTGAAATGCAATTATGCAACTGTGTGCAGAGTATTTTGAATAGTGGAGTTATTTTAGATTTAGGGACACCATTTTCCAGTAGAGGTCTGACCTTTGGATCATGTTTTTGCTGAACAAATCTTTGGAGCCTTTAGGAAATAAATTCTGTACCTGTTTATTCAAAGCGTTTAAGCTACTTATGGTAAAAATGCTCAAATCAGTTTGCTCTGCTTGGAGAAAGAGAGCTAAACCATTCCTCAAATCTGCACATTTTAGGAAACACAAGCACATGTGCTATCAAGGACCAATTTGGTCAATTATCTTTTTTTCACCTCCCTAACTATTATGAAGCTACAACCAGCAACAGGTTACTTAGCTTGACCAAAAAGGTCAAAGATTACTTTTTGTTTCACACGGGACACATTCTGCCTAGAAATGTATTTGGGATTTACAAAAAAACAAATGTAGTCCAGGAGCAATACATTTCCCTCAAAACTTAATTGACAATGCATTTTCATGGAATTTAAATGTAATTTTTAGGAGACCAAGCTAGTCAGGTTAGACAGTTTATTTAAACATTCAAATAGACAACCAAAAAAACACAAATTGTCATGGTTGTTTTTGTATCGTTAAAATAAATGTAATTTGAGTGAGTTTAACAGAGCAACAGAGCAAAGCTAACTGTATTGATGTGTTTAAGGTCCTTACTCTAAATTTAGCTAAGCTGAGCTAACTGGCAGCTAGCTGTAATTTTATATTTATGTTACAGACATGCGAGGATTATCAATCTTTTCATTAAACTCTCAGTAAGAAAGAATATTTCCAAAATATATTGACCTATTCCTATATTTGCTCTAATGATTGTTTTTGCTTAAAGGTGGGGTAGGTAATTTTGGAGAAACCAGCTCGAGTGCGCTAGAATTTGAAAATACACAGCCGGAACAAATCTGCCACTTCCTTACAGAGCCCCTCCTCCAACACACACGAACGCGCACATGACCAATGAGGGCACGAGATAAGTTTGTGCACAGATTGAAGGCTGACAGGCAGGTAGGCCATCCAGTTACTTTAGCCGGCCCGGCTAAAATGATTGGTCGTGCTTTTTACAGTACTACGGCTTCCACAGATGACATTTTTTTATGGATTTTTTGTCAAAGCACTTAAGATATTCATTGCTATCGGGATGTTAAGAGCATTCCATGGAATATAACAAAAAGTGTATCTCGAGCCGGTTTCTCAAACTTACCTACCCCACCTTTAACTAAAGAAAAAACCCTGTTACACATGCTGTTTATTTTTACCATAAGTAGCGTTAAACGCTTTGAATAAATAAGTACAGGATTTATTTCCTAAAGGCTCAATAGATTTGTTCAGCAAAAACATGACCCAAAGGTCAGACCTATTACTTGAAAATGGTGTCCCTAAATCTAAAATAACTCCACTATTCAAAATACTCTGCACACATGTTGCATAATTGCATTTCAGTTTTTTTTGCCAGGTTAGGACAAACTTAACTGGCAAGGGAAATCTGGATGAATGTGACTTACTTTACCTTCTACTGTCTAAGTGCCCTTTAGCAATAATCCTAATAGCTGTTCATTGGCTATCAGTAGAGGACTGCAGGCTAGAAGGAGTGGGAGCGGCATGCAGGTATGAAGCTGAGAAAATGCATCAAGGTGAAATCTCATTGTGTGTGTCTCTGTGCCTCCTTGCGCGGCATCAGCGTGAAGGATGTAGAGCCAGAGGGAGGGGCAGGATGGAGTGCTCCTGGAAGACGGTGCTGCTGCTGGTGTGTGCGTCTCTGGGGGTCCAGTACACGGCCATCCGCACCCTGAGGGACTCGCTGTCCGGGCCCTGTCAGGGACCCTACCGCTGCCAGAGCAGGCACTTCAGAGGTACGCCTCCACATTCAACAGGGTCAAACCTACCTCACTACAGGAGAGCATGACGTGTGTGGCTGTATGGTGTATGCTAAAATGTTATTTTGTAAAAGTTACATAAATATTATAATTGTTAGACATTTCGGCTGTGAGCAGAGGTGGGATAAGTACTCAGATATTGTACTTGAGTAAAAGATGAAGTACCAGTGTGTAGGAATACTCTGTTACAAATAAAAGTCCTGCATTCAAAACTTACTCAAGTAAAAGTACTAACGTATTAGCATGGGGCGGAGTTGCGCAGTGGGTTGTGCGGGTTGTGTGTAGATCATCAGATCAAGTTTGGGGAACTCCAGTTCGAAACCCGCCTCCGCCACTGCGTCAGGCTGTTGTGTCCTTGGGCAAGACACTTCACCCGAATTTGCTCCTGTGGGTATTGTCCACAGTACATGACCGTTACATGTATGATATGTGTGTAATGTGTATTTGTAAAGCGCTTTGAGCATCTGGAAAAGCGCTATAATAACTGTAAGGAATTATTCATTATTATTATTATTAAAATATACTTAAACTACCAAAAGTAAAAGTATTCATGCTGCAGATTGGCATATTTCAGAATAATATATATTATATGTTTCTTTTGATTATAATTATAGATGCATTAAAGTGTTATCAAAGCTGGTAGCAGCTAGTTTTAATTACTTTGTATACTGCAGGGTAGCTTGTGAATAATCTCCAGGTAAAGTCTTATTTAAGTGTCGATTATATTTCACATCATTAAACCAAATCTGACCAGTAACTAAAGGTACAAAGTAAATGTAGTGTAGTCAAAGTACACAATTTACCTCTGAATTGTAGTGATGTAGAAGTACAAAGTAGCATAACATTGAAATACTCATGTAAAGTACAAGTATCTCAAAATTGTACTTAAGTACAGTACTTGAGTACATCTTCTTAGCTACTTCCCACCTCTCCCTGTGAGGCACCAGAGGTCATGCACAAACACACTTTACTAACGTAATTTTAGAAGAAAACCTGATGCATAGAGGATCCGTGCCAGCATTACAGCTGCGACTAAAGCTAAAGAAAAAGCGGTTCATTTAATGAGGGAATTCCCAACAAGTGGGGAGGATAAAGAAATGAAATATGTGTGATTCGTTTTACAATTATCCTCCAATTTATCTCCATTAATCCCGTCTCATAGCGCCGCTGTAGTTTGCCAGCGCCAAGCTCCTGTGTACGAAAGAAACATCCCCTTTGCAATCAACTCCTCATCAGCAGTAATTACACGTTAGCTATTTGCGCTATATTTAGAAATCCGCCATTTCATAAACCCCTCGGTAACCACCGGCAGACAAGCAACTTACTCAGGCATGTTTACCCTCTAAATTATTTAAGCTTTATTGGCTTGATTCAGTAGTTCCCTTTCTCCTGGACTAGAGTTATGACGGAAACCAATTATATTTCACTTTTATGAGCTGAAGTAACTCTTCCAAAATAAGTAAGGTAAAGCCTATTAGTTACGCTTTTTATGAATGCCACTTCTATAGCATGCTATGCATCATGAATACGCTCATAAACACTATCAGTCAACCTATAACTAGTCAAGAATATTCATAAAACAGTTATATTATATAAGATGAGTCACATGTTTTGTTGAAATTGTGCATCAGAAGCAATATGATTGTTAACAAGTACATTGATAAAGTACCAGAGTACCATAAATGCATGATAATCCACTAAAAATGCCCTAATGATACACTATAGAAGTGTATTTCATAGAAAATGTTACCCCTCTCTTTCACCAGAACTTGAATCTATGAATCTAAAAGAAAAACATGTGGTTTAGTGTGCGATCTAGAGTTGTTATTTACCTCTTTGTAAGAAAAAACATGATGCAATTGATGTCAGTGTAGCAAACATTGAGTTAAACATGTACAGCACATTTATTTGTTGTTTCTTTCTTCCAGACTCCAGGTGGAGAGCCTTGTGCGATGACAGCTGGATGCCTGTTGATTCGCCTCGGAAGCACATCCTGCTGTTCGCCACCACCCGCAGCGGCTCCTCCTTCACCGGGCAGCTCCTCAATCAGCACCCAGGAATCTTCTACGTGTTTGAACCTCTCTACCACGTCCAGCAGGCCTTCACCAACTCCAGCAGCAGACTGCGTCGCACCCTGGACCGCCGATCCCTCCTGGGAGCATACAGGGATCTCCTCCTCAACCTGTACACCTGCGATCTTCACTTCATGGAGAATTACATCCGCCCGGAGCCCCAGGACCACGTCACCAGCTCCTTCTTTCGCAGAAGCTCCAGCCATGCCCTCTGCTCCCCACCCGTGTGCATGGAAGCAGGGGATGTAGCAGTTTCGGATTCCCCGGATGAAGCCTGGTGTCCAAAGAAGTGTGGGGCCCTGAACCTCACCCTTGCCTCTATGTCGTGTCTTTCAAAGGAACATGTAGCCATAAAGACTGTGCGGGTCCCGGAGGTGGGGGACCTGCGCACCCTGACAGAAGATCCTCGTTTAGACCTGAAGATCATCCACCTGGTGAGAGACCCTAGAGCTATCCTCGCGTCGCGCATGATGGCGTTCTCTGATCAATTCCGCGCTTGGAAAATATGGAACGCAACGGGACGGCAGCCTCGGTACGTGGACCTGACGCAGATCACCAGCACCTGCAAAGACATGGCGGCCTCCGCGGCAACAGGCCTGCAAACACCGGCATGGCTGCGGGGACGCTACCTGCTGGTGCGCTATGAGGACCTGGCCTTCAATCCGAAGGACAAAGCCACTGAGATCTACAGGTTTGTGGGGCTGGAGATGGAGGACAGGGTGCGGTTGTGGATTGCGAAGAACACAAACAGTAACGTGTCGTCTCCGTCAGAGTGGAACTACAGGTACTCAACCACCAGAGACTCCAGAGCGACAGCGGAGAGCTGGAGGCTTCGTCTGGGCTTTGACATCGTCAGGACTTTGCAGAATCTGTGCAACGACACTCTGGCGCTGCTGGGATACAAGCAGGTTCACTCTGCAGCCGATCTCAGAAACCTGTCTCACAGTTTAGTGGAACACAGGACTTTTCAACCAGTCACGTGGTAGATTGATTGGTCGGTCGGTCGGTCGGCGGTCGGTCGGTCTGTCTGTCTGTCTGTCTGTCTGTCTGTCTGTCTGTCTGTCTGTCTGTCTGTCTGTCTGTCTGTCTGTCTGTCTGTCTGTTTGTTTGTTTGTTTGTTTGTTTGTTTGGTTTTTTGTTTATTTATTTATTTCAGCTGACTTTCCTCTGTCTCTATGCTGAAGACATGAATGTAATCTATCTTATTTTACCATAAAGTAATTCAACATGACTTTTCATGGTTTTGTAATATATATAAGTGCCAAATGTCAAGCGAGTGTGATGCTGCGAAAGGTATTATCCAGAATATGGTCTGTACTGCTGTGTTGATGGAACATGTTTTCATGATACCATGTTCTCATTATATCATTGTTCAAGGGAATGCTTCACTCACAAAATCACAATTTGTGTATCAATTAGTCACAAATGCTAGATTGAATTTATGAAGAAAACGTTCTCTCCCCGCCTTGAATGTGAACAAAGAATCAAAAAATTAACACAATTGGGTCTAACAACAGCAAAACTATATATCAAATAATTCATTTAAAACTCTGAGCCGAATGCTAATGCTGGAATTAAAGGTAACATGGGGAGAGTATATACTAAATGTAGTTTTGAGCTTGAAGTATTACTTTTAACGTGAGAAATAAGATACTTGAAAGAGCCTAGGTACCATTTCAGAGTGAAGTAAGTGATGTTCCTGAAGGTGAGACAGAAGTGGATTTATTTAGAAAATAATAGGGCTTGCCTTCCAAGTGTCTCTAATGCATTTCGGGAAAATATTAAAATGTCACGTCTTTGGTAGAAAATCTTCTGCAGTGCACAGCAGGTCTAATTTCTATGTTGAGACGTTGAGACCATGACAACATTTGTTTTCTTGTAAATACTGATAAACTGTTGCAATGCAAGTGTGCAAATGTTATGATGTGTTTGAACAGTTTTGTCAGTGTTACTATACTGTTTATATTTTCTAGCCTTTATAAAATAAATTATTCATAAGTAATACATATGAAATCTTCTTGAAACCACATTTCTTTGATGTGTTCTTTTTAATTTCTTCAATCCTGAGAAGAAAGTGCTTGAGTGTTAGTGCTGAAAACAGACACACTGCAAATTCATTGTCTTTTATCTTATAATCCCTCTGTATTTGGTTTGTTCTTTTGCCAAATGTCCATTCTGCAGATGTGTCTGTAGTACCGGATGTACCACACTGTGTTTTATTCTGGGTTAACTTTGAACCTAAAAATATTTATACCAGGACCATTGAGATGTACTGCTGTGAAGTACAGTCAGATATCAAACAGCTGCAGGTTCTCTGCCAGTCCCTCCATTTGAAACTGGTCTTTGTGTCTAAACACAAAAAGGAAGCTTGCCATCTCCAGACACCAGCCCATTTATTTCCATGTAAAGCTGCTCTCTTGAGATACATGCTGGAGGGAGTTTTTGAGCAGGAACTCATTGCATGAATCATGGAGGAACCATTGATTGACTGTGATTTTCTTGCCTTTCAAATGCTAACATTGCATCTTCCTATGGAGGCTGCAATTGAAGCCCGCTGGGAGCTTTGAGCTTTAATGCTTATTCCGCTGCAGAAAGCCACTCCAGAGTGAAGGAAAGTATGCAATTTGAGTGGAACGGTCATGCCGCTCTGTGAGCACTATTAAATCTGAGGTGAAATTGTCCCTTTAATAACGCCATAATAATGTATTTTTAGACACACTGTCCTCCCCATCTTTTCTGTAGCAGCCCTATAGCTGCTGACACCAGGGATATCTCAGCGCACCAAAGAATTGATCCATACATCCAGCTGAGGAGAAACAGGATTTAACATGCATTGAGAAAAGATTGGCCGTCTTTCTTTGAACTTAATCTGCAAGGCTACACAAACTGGCCATAAAGCAAAGCTTTATGACACCCTGGGAGATGTGCTTCATCGGTTTTTCCATCCCCAACCTGACACACAAAGCAGCAAGTGGCCTGAGTCAGCCGTCAGCTAATTACCCATTTCTTTGCACTCAATACCGGCAACCTCTTTCTGTCTGCTTAACTGTGCTGACAAATTTAGGTCTTATGAGTAACAAATATAAGGTGCATGCAATGGGTCATTTTGAACGGCCACCGTTAATCTACAGCCGTGGTGCCTGGCCAGATACATTTAAGTACTCCTTTATTGATTAATTTAAACCAACATCCATTACATTTAAAGTAGCTTCCTAATTCACCTTTTGTACATTATCTTAGCTAACTCCTGAGACTTCTACTCCTGCTTTCTAACTATGTTCCCACTCAGAATGAACGTATGCAGCTGAATCAATATGTGCATAATATTTTTATTCAAATCACAATGTCTTTTTTTATCAAGTTAGCTGAGTTATCCACACTCATGCATTCTCATCTACAGTGTGAAAAAAATTGAGATTTTCTTTCTTTAATTTGTCACAAATTATTCCTTTGCAACATGCTGCCCAAAAAGTTAACCTGCAATTAAAATGTTCGAACAGCTGGGGCAACAGATGCATAACTATGTTTAACAACTGCAGGTCACAGGACTCTAGGAGCACAGTATGAACCCGCCTCCACAACAAGGTTTTGAACACCTTCTTGACCTTCCAGCTCCCCCGTGTCAGTCGAAAAAAGCTCAATCACGTAAGTCCAGGCCTTCTGCTCCACCCTGACGCCTGTCTGTAATTACCGGCTTTAACCATTCGCTCCTATAATGAGATGTGTGAGCGAAGAGGCTGCGCCGCTGTCCTTGGAGCCGCTCCTCCAGCAGCAGGTGTGCCATCCAGGTTCATTATCCTACCGTCGATTCTTTATGGTCCTTATCTGGGGGAACAGCCAGAAAATGATGAGCTCTCTCGCTGTCACATGCATGCTTTGATGCATGCTTTGATCAAAATCAATGTCATCCTGTGTGAACGTGAGCATACATAAACATGTGTGTACCTGTATGTTCATAACATAGACTGTATATATAAAGGGTCATAATGGAGATATGGCATATGACAAAGGTGACCCGCGGCAGCAAAGACTCTCCACAAATTGCCCTCTTTATGGGAAAATATTGATTTCATCAAACTGATGAAGAGCACAAAGCATATTGACAATCCAGTTAAAATACTTGTGAAAAGTGCCGTCGATGACCAGAGAAAAACACCTATCCTGCATCAGACATATAATAGCACTTAAAGATAGTGTTAGTGCAATTAATGGCTCACCAACTTTAAATGTTAACATAGAGAGAGAGATCAATAAAACACAAACACAGATATGGTTGAGATGAATTATTATTCAGTTGCGCAACAACAATAATAATGGATCACCTTGCTTCAACAGCAACAATCGCGGAAATGCCCCGACGAGTACAAGTTTCCATACAGCATATATACGTTTTGCAAATGAACGCACACTCATTTCCCCTCTAAATGCCATACTTGGATATGTTCCAGATGTCGAAAGGTCACTATCTCATGACCTCTTTAGGAGTAATTCATACCCTGTCAGGATATGTGAATTACCCAACTAACAAGACTTACTGTATTTTAATCTAATCAGGGCCTCTTTGCTCTTCAGCTGACCTTGGTCAATTTACTTAGCGTGAATACATCTGGTAATAATTGCGGAAGAGACGATGGGCCTCTTTGCTCTGGACACTTAACTCAATAACATACCTAGTTATGACTAGGTCCAAGACTGATATAACAATAGCCTTTCACAGGACACAAAAATTATAATTTTCCGTGTCATTTAAGAGCTGAGAGCTACTGTAATGCTGTGATGTCCACAAGATAAGTATGTGCTGTGTATCATATCTGAATGTTTTATATTAGGGAGGCGTGTTGCGCAGTGCGTTGGTGTTCGGATCAGGGGGTCACAGGTTCAAACCCCACTGCAGCCAGCATGTCGTTGTGTCCCTGGGCAAGACACTTCACCCCAAATGGCTCCTTTGGTGATTGTCCACAGTATTGAGTATGTAAGTCGCCTTGGATAAAAGCGTCTAACAAGTAACATGTAATGTAATGCAATGTAATATTAAAAAAAATGAAAATACACAGAGCTCTCTTGACATTAAAGCTCAACAGCTTTTTCTCTATTGACACAACCATTGAAATCCCAGTTGCACTGGCACCAACAGTTTGAATTTTTCACCTTCCTTACTGGGAGCCAGAGACGTCATTTACGGAGAGATTAAGGAGCATTTAAGACAGAATGAAACCACTTTGAGCCACAGTATCTTTATTACTGGAGCCACACAGGCCCTGAGCTCACATCAGCCTCTGTCACACCCATCATTCAAATGCTGTTATTTCCTCCCATGCGCCCACTACACACACACACACACACACACACACACACACACACACACACACACACACACACACACACACACACACACACACACACACACACAGCCCTCCATATGCACCCAGCTCTTCAGCGGACATCTCTCTCTCTCTCTCTCTCTCTCTCTCTCTCTCTCTCTCTCTCTCTCTCTCTCTCTCTCTCTCTCTCTCTCTCTCTCTCTCTCTCTCTCTCTCTCTCTCTCTCTCTCTCTCTCTCTCTCTCTCTGAGCACCTGTTTACAAAAAGATTCCTCATGTCTGTGATATATTTTGTAGCGGACTCTTTTGTGAAAGTTGCATTTTTATGACATCTCTCCTCAGCATTTGTTTCCAGCTCGAGTTCACTTTCAGATTATTAGGGCCCGAGCGGAGTCGAAGTGGAGGACCTATTGTAATCCCTAGAAATATTATTATGATTTACTTAATTAACTGTTAACAGACAGGGGGAATTCTAAATCTACAGAGCTGGTGTTATGGTTGCCATATTTGGCCCAGGATGGTCATAATCTCACCGAAATCACACTGATGTTAGTTATACTCCTTTAGTTGAAACAAACAGAAGCATTTTACTCTGGATTCACGGTGTTTAAAATAACAGGAGGGCTTCTACATCTGGCAGAGCTAGTGTAATGGCTGCAGGACTTGGCACCCCCTCTATCTTTGGATCCGGATGGTCATAATCTCACTGAAATCACACTGGTATTAGATATTACTTCCTTGTTTCACCAAGCAAAAGTAGTTTACTCTGTGCCTATCAGGTGAAAAACTAAAGGAGTGATTCTAAATATGACAGAGCTGGTGTTATGGCCGCCAGTATATTGCAAGTCTCAATCGGTGGGACACAGGACAAATGATAAATATGCTGTGCAGTCCCTCACAAAGCAGGACGGCTGGTCAGCCTAACCGGAGGTACTGCTAGATTTACAACACGTCATTTTCAACGTATCACCCTCCATGCAAAAAGTAATGTCTTCCTTGGGGCGTGTCTCCAGCGGTCATGCATGGTGCTGCGCCGCTGCATTGATCCTGGAAGTACCCCGATGGGCATAGATGTACGAGGGCCCAATCTCCGCTGCTTGCAGCTTTCATTTATTTTGTTTTCACTGATCCTAATAAGGGGCTTTCGTAGTGAACATCAAAAGGCCAGCTGGCGGAGCTGCATCACGGGTAGAGCTCCTCAAGCTAAATGCAAGCAGACCCCCCCCCCCCTATGTCAAATTAGCACTGTCAGCATTATCACACACACTGCAGTTAAAAAAGACACCAGTGAATCTCAACAAGTATTCCAGCGAATAAGCTTCAACAACAGCAATACTTTAAAAGCACCGTATGGATGTTTTATGGGGGTCGGAGTGCTCTCTTAACTGTCAGCAGGATCTAAATCATGGCTTTATATCTTACAATAATTAAATGCTCAATTGATCTCGTCCTTTATTGCCTTATTGGGTGGAAAACACACTCCATAAGTGCTTATGGTGATTGCTTAACTGCTGTGATACTGCAAAGGGTAATTAGGCATTTTACAATCTGAGGTAAAAGGCATTAGATATATTTTATGTTAAGAAGTATCCATATCTTAAAAAATGGCGGGTCTATTTTTACCTTTTTTTCCCCTGAAGCACAATAAAGCAATCATAGGAAGTCTGGCAAGAGAGAGAACATGAAAATAATAACACAGTATCATACATGAGGTGCATAATTAAAGGTAACTTATGAAAGGCTTTAAGTGGTAAATAAATAATAACTAACTTATATTCACAGTCAGTCTGTTTGCAATACAGTTTTCATGGTGCAATGCATTCTCAGAGCCTTGATGGTGATGACTCTCCGTAGGTTCATAACACCGAGCTAACCCTTCTGCATTGTAGTTTTATTGATACCAGCCACAACATAAAGGCTAGCATTGTTTTCACCTTGTGAGTGTGTGTGTGTGTGTGTGTGTGTGTGTGTGTGTGTGTGTGTGTGTGTGTGTGTGTGTGTGTGTGTGTGTTGTGTGTGTTGTCATGGCAAAATGCTCTGATGGATACAGCCCCCTGCAGCAGGATCTACTGCAGAGGCAGGTTTTGTGATCCCATCCCAAGATGATCTTTAGTTTTTGAAAAATGTATTATCATTAGTTTATATTATTGAATTCCCTTATATACTTTTTGGCTGTTAAATAATAATAGTTTAATACCCCAAAAGTGTACTTAAAGCCATAGAAGGCAAATTATTTGGGAGCAACATTGTTACATTTGTTCCAATCATCCCAACAGCCATCTGACAAACCTATATCCATCCAATCGCACGAAAGACAGGCAACACCTGCACAAGAAAAAAAGCAGAAAAGCAGGTCAGCAAAATAAATCGTGATTTTTTGCTTACTGTTGGATTGTTTCAAATAAACTCCTCCAGAAATGAATCTGGGAGGAGGAGGACCTAAAGTACTTGTTACTTCCTGTTAGCAGCAGGTGGCGCTTTGATGATGAGTGAAGGCATGCAGATGTCTTCAGGCCTGGACTCTGATCATCCATGATAATGTTTTATTGTTTAAAATGCATGTAGCAATAATGTGTTAACTTGGTAGGTTTTTAATATAGTTCTGGATGTTGTGTTAATTGTTAGCTTCTTTTTCTCTTTATGGACTATTTTCTTCTTGAGTGAGGGACAAAAGATCAGTTTAATAGAAATACCTGAGGAAAAGTGAAAAGATTTAAACTTTGGACTGCAGTATTGTCTATCATACAATTTCACCGCCCTGCTCTAACTTAGATAATATCCAGTATGCTGCACTTGACTAAATGTACTCAGTTATTTTTCACCAAAGAAGCTATTCAAGCTTAGATTATGATAATAAGGCTTGGTCCAATAAATGGGTAAAATATTTATAGTATAAATAGGAAGATTGAGTGAGTGAAGTCACTGCTGGCGCTTTAGTTCAGTGTAAAGCATTCGTTTAGTTTCTCCTGGCCTCCTCAGGGTGCTCTCAAACAGTAGATCTGTGTCTCTGCTGGCGTTCACTCACACACTTCATCAGCTGGAGCCATGTTTCTCTAAAGGATATTACCCGAGGAGAGTCTTTTTTTCGGAAGGTTTTGGAAAAACCAGTCCAAATCTTTTTCAAGTGAGTAACTCTCAGATGTTTTAGATGTGCGCATTGGTCTGTTGCCCCTTTCTCCCTCCCCCACATCCCTCCGTCTCTGTTTGGCATCTCTCTCTCTTCCTTTTATTCCCAGCTCTACTTTCAGAGAACAGTATGTGTGAAAATGTCTGTGGGATTTTAATTTTTATTTCATTTTCTCTCATGGAAGTATTTTACACGAGGAGGACCAAAGCGCAGTGTGAGGCGTGGGCTGCTGTATCACAGAGACAGTAGGAGGAAGGTGTGATAACAACCCTTCAGGCTCAAAATCGGATCACGCGTCATGCTTTACAGCCTCGGTCTGCGAGTTCGGTTTGGCCTCCGTTTTTTTCCAGCCCACTCATCCCAGCTTGCAGCAACTAAAGGGTTTCAGTGCGAGTTAAAAACACAAAGAATCATGGGGTTTCTGCTTCTCTTTGTCTGGCTTTTACCTAACATACTTTGCATGAAACTACCGGCCTTCTCTATTTTCATTTTCCTGCCCCAGCTCCCACGGTAGATAACGGTATACCAACACTGTCAGCAGTTCCTCAATGAATTCCCACATAGCCTTAATTTTCAGACTCATCCATAATTCACCAACAGAGGGCACCGAACTGAGCGGCAACTAGCTGGATTAAAGGACCAAGTACTGTATCTTATTATTTCGTTTTCATTTGAATTTCGTATTCATTGAAACGCCATATGAGACATCCAATTTCAATATGTTGAAAAGGAAAAGAAACAGGCAGGATGCAGAATAGACGTCGGTACATGGGCCCAGACCTTTATATATACAGTCTATGGCCCAGACACATCAGCACAGATGGCTGTTGATTTAAGACTATAAGATGTGTTTTTCAACTTTTGTCAAGGCTCTGACCATTTCTCTTCAAAGAGTGCAATATCTTGCAAAATATTCCATCTCAAAGAAGTGCTCTATAGAAAGTCAGTGTCACACTTGTTGTAGGACTTGCAATAGACAGATAATAAGAATGATAGTCAACAAATGTAGCATTTGGGGAGCAATATCCTGACATCTGCCTTCTTCATTTCTCATAATGCAAGTATGTAGAATCTTCTGTGCCGGTTACAGTAAATGTTGCAATCGCCCAGTTAACAGCGGTTTTCTGTAAACCATTTCGAGAACATCTAGTCTAACAAGTCTAACTCAAATGCTTTACATTCCCATACTTGACACCTTCTTCCAGAGGCACTGAAAACCTTTTTCACATACTAAGATGTACAGTTCATGATGAGTAGACTAATAGTACAACCCAGTCTCACGGCATTTCGTGTTATAGTCACGAAATAAATGTAATCTATTGATTCGTGTTCACCAACACAGTCACACAGAACGATTTTAAAAGCAATGTATTTCTATTGGTAGTATGTTTCGTGCCTGCACCACGTCTTTATGTCCGGAAATCGTGTTGGTGAACACGAATCAATAGATTAATTTTGTGACTATAACACGAAATGCCGAGAGACTGTGTTGAATAGTAATATAAGTGTACAGTGGAGAGCCCAGAGCCCCCCTTGTTAGCTTAGCACAAATAGTGGAAATAGCTAGCTTTTTTAACCTATAAAGTGTAAAAATTACATTTTGCAGAGTAATGTGTATAGTCTATCTGACTATTTTTAACATTAAAAGGTTAAACATACAAGATAAAGTATGTAAATATCACCTTTGCTTTAAACAGAGACTGTCTCTTTGCTGAGTTTAGCTAACCTGTTCTGATTCAGATTTCTGCTTTACACTCACACATGACACAATAAGATAGTAAAATATTCTTATTAAAATGTAAACATACTCTTCAAAGCTATAGTGTGTTGGTTAGCTTGTAAACCTCGCTGACTGGCTCTACAAATCCTCCCTCTTTCTATCCCTTCTTTTGTTTCCAGTTACACAGCCTCGGCCCCATCAGTGCCTCGGGGCTGACATGTCCGCTGATGCTAACAAATGACGAGGGTCCCCACTGACAGCAAGTCCATCTGTCTGTGTCAGAGTAATTGAATTTCATAAATATAATCAGAGGGGTCTGTTATGAAGGGACCTGTATCGTAGTCTGGTCTCCTCTGCGTCATCACGGCTGTGTTTTATTCCACACACAACCAACCACTGTCTGCAGCCATGCACATTGACAAGAGCGGGAACGAGCGTATATACTGCAAAACACAGATAGACAATCGTTTTCTATCTGAACGGGTAATGAACAGAGCATCAGCTGTGCCATTTGTCTTGAAATCTAATATAAAGAGGAAGTTGCCAGAGGCAAGCCGGCTCGATTGATCGGGTAATGGAGGGACAGTTGACGCTCCACTGTGGAGTCATGATGATTTGTTCTGGTTTGAAAAAGAACTGTGTTTAAAAACTACACCTGACAACTTGACATTACTCAAGTGAATTATTATACCGCAGGCACTCTGCCAATATTGATCAAAATGTAACATAAAAGCTACTAAAGGTGAGTTAACTTGAAACCATAGATTTGATTTGTTATTAGCTGAAGCAGGGCCGCAGTATTCCCACTGATTAGCATGTGCAAATTCAGCGTCAACTGTATGTTCTGCTGAAACAGATGCTTCACAAGAACCATATGCTCAATAGAAAGCATCTAATTAGCTGTTAAATGAGCCGAGCTTTGACCCGAGAAGCAGCCTCAGACGAGGAGTTAATCCCTGTTGAAGCAGTTTGAAGAATCATTGATCCAAAGGCCCATCAAGCTTTGCTCCACGAGGATGCTATCGACAAAAAGCACCCTTCCACTCCAGCTACAAACTTACTTCAGAGAATCTGAAAAACTAGAAACTCCACAAGGAGATGATCACAACAGAGTGTAAACTGACAGGGTCTACAGGGTTTCTCAAAGACACCAATCTAATTAGTGGCAATAAGGACTTTGAAAACTCCTTTGATGATGGCGCTACAAACAGATTGTTTCGCTTCAAGCTGCAGGGAGCACAGCAGCAGGCTGAGATCAGGACTCGCATGTGCCACTGAGAGTAGATAATGTGAACCACAACATTGTGTGAAATTAATTATTTCAGTAGTCTCGTATATCCATGTTGGATCCATCTGAAGTTATCTTCCCTCCATCTGATCCATCTGAAACCACCAAGGCTTCAATTAACACCCAAAATGTAAAACAAGGAGAGAAACAGGACAGTCAGCATGTTCATGGCTCCTTTTGGAAAGCATTCGGATGGACGGCTGTGAAGTATGCCAAGCTTCATAATGTGCCTGGAAGAGGACAGAAGCAGCTGATTCCCTCACTCTCTCATGTTCAAGTCCTGATAGGTTTCAATTCCAAAACAATTGATAGTTTGTCGCATCTGCTCTGTTGAGGGACACGCAGCCTGGTATGTGAAACTAGTGCCAACATATGGCAGATTTAATTACTGCAAACCACCTCATCGTCGGCTGCCTCCCTGAAGACAGTTTAGGCCTGGTAGACCCTGCAGACCTCCTGTGTTGTTGGGATTTCCAGACCAATTCACTTTGGTTTTGTGCACATTACTGAATTAATCAGTGTGCTCTCTGCCCACATGAGCCTGGGTTTCACTGCTTCTACTCAAAGCCGCCAACTTGGGTTAAAGTTACAAGAAAAAGTTGAAAGTTTGATATATATTCCGTGAGTTGCAGAAAAACAACTCAAAATATGATTTGTATTTTTTGCGAGTCAGTCACTGCTGTTCAGCAGAGATGCAGGAGCTTATTTCGCTGATCTCCCGGATCAATGAGAGTTTCGGAGGCGCTGTTTCTACTTCCTATTTTGTCCCTCCGTTCTGCTAAGGAGAGTGCTTCTTTAATGGATTTGAACATTAAACCGATGAAGGAGCATTTATTGGCTTATCGGGACAAATCACATTTTTTGAGCAGGCTCTTAGAATCCGAGATTCTGTCTAATGGGATAAACAAGATGGCCTTGTCTCAAATGGGAGAGTGTATGAATCCAGCGTGCCAATAGAAAATATATATTCCAAAAGAGATACCAAGAACCCTTGGCTTCTGCACATGGTTTTGTGAACATTTCATTAAAATGATTGAGCCCTGTGCCTGCTGGCAAGTAAAGTCCCTCACTGGATGTTAACCCTTTACTTATACACAAAGAAATACACTGTGCTGTGTATGAAGTGCAACAAAACCTAATTTCAAACATTAAAGATGTAGTCATGTTTGAGTATATGAGATTAAAATAAACAAATAATACATGTCCAGGCTCATAATCTGAGCCTACGCAGTCAGCGCATTAAGCTTAACACGACTCTGCCTTTGGTGATAACTGAACCGTCTGAATATACAAAGTACCCAAAATAGAAAAGCAATGAAATATTGAGATTTAACGGAGAGAGAAAAAAAGTTTAATAACATTTTGTTCTTCCCTCTGGTGCTCCAATGTTTCATCTGTGAACCAAATCAGTCCGCACCTTCAAAAGAGGAGAGTCGATGAAGTGAGTACAAAAATACAAATATCATCACTCACCATCTGACGACATGACAGGTATATTTAACAGCACAATCTAATACGCAACTTCTTTCAGTTATCAAATCAGTTCACCCCCCAGGAAATGTAAGAAAAACAGCATTGATTGGAAAGCCAAAGCAGTGCTCCGTCATTATCGACTGACCCTGCTGTCAGGAAACAACCTGACAAGCTATTCCCTCTGCAAACAACAAGAACAAAACTGGATAATCCAGCCATCAACAGGGTGTCAGTGGGAGATCACTCATGGGTGATCTTCAAACAGAATCTATGGAAGCTCAAACAATATTCACTCGACTTATTCATATTCAGATCCATTTGCTATTTATTTGAACAAAAGAGGAAATGAATGAGAATACTGTAGCTGCTATATATTTATTTCCTATATCTTTTATTCAGTATTGGGCTCATTCTTTGCTTTTTCAATAAGGACATAATGAATTCACTCACATCAGATAAACAGAATCCCGGATGGTCCGCAGGCTCTGACCATTTCCAAAGCAATATCATATTATAAAGAGTTTTTAGAAAGACGGGTAGAAGCATAAAAAACGTCTTGTTCATTCACCCTGAAAGATGAATACCGACTGTGTCAGTCACGCAGCACATGAAAGACTTTCCATTATTTTGATAAACACCAAAAACCCACCAGAAATTGACTGACTGGTGAGTGAGGCTCCAAGTTACACAGCCATGGTGTGAATCTTAAATAAAAAAATGATTTTTTTTCATCAAAAGATGTAGCCTGCTTCTAAAGAGGGCAGAAATTGTGAAAAATAAACTGGTGCGGAAATAATGTGATTGTAAAAGTGAATAGGGGGTCAGACACAGCACAAAACACATGCACACGTGTACATCCAAGAGAATATGCAGATTTTCTGTCTGCTTAGTTGGCGTACAACATCTGTTCAACATCCTGAGACCTCAATGTTTTATATTTTGTTGTTTGTTTTTTTGCATCGTGTGTTTTTTTGCCACTTGGGGTCAGCAGTAACAAACTGTGAAGGAGCACCTTTGCAATTATAGGAGTTGTGTTTCTGTCAACCTGATAAGTCGAATAACTACTATTTATCTCAGTTTTTGGTTTCAATCCATTCCTGAGGGATTAAACTTGACATTGTTAAACCCGTTTAACAGGGTATTTCTAACCCTGCTTTTCTGTAAAAAAAAAAGAAGTGGTGCTCAGAAATGGCAGATGAACACAACAAGAATGAATAAAAACAGTAAAGTCGCAACCTCCAACATATATAAAACATATTAAACATACTTTGTTTCTCTTAATACAGAAACATTGAATAAGGAATATAAACTAAGGACAATGTTAACAGGATGTATAGATTTATTAAACTAAAATGCTTACACGCCTTTTATTGATTCTGTATTCCCTGTATTCCGACGATTGCTTTCTTTATTTTGTTTCGGTTATTTGTTCCGTTGTGGTTAAGCAGGGTCTGTTTGGGGTACTGAAAAGCATGCATGTGTACGGGTGCGGACCACCGTAAGAAGCTGTGACTTTGCCGGAGGGGAACCCTGCTGCTCGCCCCCATTAATAGCCCCCCATCTCTCCGGACACCTGCTGGTCCACAGAGAAACCTCCTGATTGCTGAGGCTTGCTGTTAATCCAGTCTACTGAAGAGAGGCCAAGAATAAGGGCACATCTCTAAACTAGCCCGTTAGCCGGATGTAGCAGACAATAACGGTTCTCTCTCCATCGTATTCATCAAATTGCTTTACTTGGACTATACAGGTTCACAGAAGATGCATTTAGAAACCTGAGAGCCTCCATGTTCTCGTCCTAGCACTCCCTGCCTGAGCAGCTTCTCTTCACACAGCTAAAGAATAAATATCTAAGACATCAGTTATCCATCTCTGTATCAATCTGTTGCTATGCTACCATATTGTGCTGGCCGTCTTTTCTCAGGGATGAGAAGAGTCTTCACGTTCATGTGTGCTGGGTTTGATGACATGCCTAATGGGATATCTGCAATCTGATCACTCAATAGCTGAACACAATTCCCAACCAGTAATGTTGTGACCATTAGTAATGCTCTTTCCATCAGAGAAGCAGAGGCTTTCATATGAAAGAGAACAAATGAAAGAGACATGCTAGGTTTTAATGTTGATATTTCTGAAGAGTAAGAAGGTTTTGAATCAGAGGATTATAAAGATGACATATGAGCTAATGATACAATAATAATGCAGAAAATGTGTCCTAAAGATGACCATACTTTCACTGCAAATACTATTTAATGTCAGCTTACAGTGGGAATAAAACAGTAAAAACTGTCTGAAGCTTCATTCAGCATTTAGTTCATGATTGCAGGCAAGGAGAGAAAGAAAAAAATAGCAAAAGAAAATGTGGATTGACCCAGTTAAGCATATTTTGTTTAAGTCTTTATTAAATATATCTATTGGCCTACTTTTTCCTCAGAAAGACATAAAAAAAGACAATAAATGCGCCCTTGTAGCTAAAAATTGATTATTTTCGTATTAAATGTCAGCAAATCTTTTTATTTTTAATTTGTGGAATCCAAAATATAAAAAAGTAGAGTGGTAGCAGTTATATAGCGTCTGATACCGACAAACAATGTAGAAATCATTTCATATAATAAGACAATGCGTCACCAGATGTCTTAATGTATTGAGCAGTCTCATCTGAAGGACTGCTTCCAAACCCGCCTCAAATTGAACAAACGCTATTAATTAACATGAGGCGCAGTGAGTAATGACAGACGATAAACAAGAGGCAGATGTTGCCTTGAACTGTGGAAATGAATGAGCTGCAAAGAGTTGTGTGATGATGTGAGCTCTCCAGAATGATAAGAGCAATAATCAAAGTGACTCCATGCAGGGTTTCATGTAATTGAAGACATGAATCAGCATACAAACAGGTGTGAATGGCAGTGTCATCATTTACAAAACATGGTAATGCAATAAATTGGAGTATTGTGTAAAGCCGCGCGGTATGGCAATGCATGTGACACAGGTATTCAATTTTGAAATCTAGAGAAGTCCTGAGGGAGGTGGTGTCCAAAGAGCCATTTATTTAACTCTATTATGATACCATGCTGCGAATGCATTTCACGCTATGTGTGGTTGAGGTAGTTCCAGTTGAAACTGTTGAAAGTGAGGCCCGCGTTTGGATTATTGAGAGTAACTGGAAAGACACGCTGCTTTTGAGTGTTTCAAATGTAATTTTTCAACGCTTTCAGCACCAAATGTGAAATTCTTTCCACATCTATTGTATATATGAAGATGACAGCCTGTGACAAGCACAGCCTTTCAGCCCCGCATATCAATAAAATAATTATTGATGAAAAGAGCTTTGTTATCTTGCCATCAATATGTTCACATCATTTATTTAAAAGTTGATACGATTCACACAAGATGAACAAAGATGATTTAAAGTATTGTATTTCAGTTTGTGTGAGTCAGGACTTGAGCTTGGCCATAGCAGACTGACCTGATTTATTGAGCTTTATTTGTCTGGTTGGGTTCTGTGTGAAGGGTATAGTTGTTGTTTTTTTTCCATAAAGTGCGTTGGCTTCGTTAGAGCATCTATCTTAGGTCATTACTCGTTATTTGCCTGATGGGAGGTCTATTTGTTTGTAGAGACTAGGGACACACACCATTTTAACTGAATACTGAGTCCTGCTAAACAGAGCTATGTGTGTCATCATCATCATCATCATCATCATCATCATCATCATCATCATCATCATCATCATCATCATCATCATCATCATCATTTTCAGGACCCCACACAGTCATCATCTGACCACCTAACCATGAAAAGAAATGTAACATGTTTACATGTATTAGTGTTTATGCAGTTGAAGGAATGTGGTGGTGCAGAGCATGTCTTCTTACCTTGACCATACATTGAAAAACAGAAACAGCAGGAGGGTTCAGATCTGATCGTTTTTAAGCAAAGACATTTATGTATTCAGATTTGTTGTCTTCATTTCACTCTGCATGGGGGGAAAGTGTTGTAATAGGAGACAGGTCCTTTAAATAAAGTGAAAAAAGTGCATGCAAAGATTATAGTGGAGGCTGTACTATTCAATATTTGTTGTCAACATGTACCAAATTATTTTGTGTAAAGGGGTCAATCACATGGATGAACACAGAGTGAAACATCGGCTGACTCCTCAGTTCTCTGTAAGCATGTGTTTTCAGTGTGAAAGCTCTGAAAACTGACTGTACACTACCTGTCTAGCATGTAACAGGCGGACTGACAATGAAAGTGAATATCTGGTTCATGTAATGGAGCATTTAGCAGCTGGAGAACCAGTTATCTAATTCAGCAGTTGCTAGGGACAAAACAGCCATGGAGGCCATGCTGAGTGCCTGCGTTTGTCTCCAATATCCAGCAGGGGGCAACTCCACTTGTTGCAATGAGAAGTCTATTTTTATATAAGTGCACCTACTTTTTACTGGATTAATTCAATCTGTAAACATGTTCCCTTTAGGTAAGATGGAATTGATCACTGGTTTTCAAGAGATTCCACATTACTGAATCATGTTAAATACAGTCCTGCTCTGCTTCAACTTATAAAGGAGGTTTGGATGATCCTGATTGGTCAGTCATCCAAACAAGGGAGTCAGTAAGAATTAAAACGAGATATATCTGTCATTACAATTTCACACATGTGGAGGCGCAATTAAAAACTCAAGGTCTTAAGTTTCTCTTTCCATTCTACGCCTGCCAGCTGCACCTAAAAGCTACTAAACTCGTACATCAACACCACCCCCCCCCACACTGCACTTTTGTACTCTCTTAGATTTTCTTCACTCATCACTCATCAACCCCTACGCTCAGCTATCTACATGTCATCTATCAAGATGATCTCTCTACGTTCCTTTTTATACTTACTCTCTGATCATCTCTGCTTTTTCTGTTATTATTAAACTGTACAAAGTGTTTTTTGTCCTTTCTTTTTATCTTTAAATTAAATTCCTCTTATGCACTAACTCACAAACATTCCTTTCATTCTAAGTCAAACCTCTTCGCAATACATCAAATACTGATTCTGAGAATAAGGAGCCTTCACATTGTGATTTATTAAAAACTGAAAAATGTAAAAGTCTACTATTTGGTTAAAGTTGAAATTTGTCGACACGTATGGTTATCATGGAAAACGGCATGTCGTGACCCACCGAAGAACACACAATAGGGTGGTGCTTAAAAAGTTGCTGAGTGTATTCTATGCAAATCATTCTGACGGTATTGAAAAGTTAAAATGTCATCCATCCTGTGAACATAATGGAGTGTGTCTGATTTCTGCCTTCCGGTGTTGATGCTTTCAAAAGCCTCCTGGAAAAGGAGGCTCTTTTAGACGATCGCTGAGTCGCAGCATGCCTGAGGCAATAAGGGAAGAGTTCTGACTGAAGTAAAGCAAACATCATCCCCTGCTAGCACCTCCTCAGCATATGAGCTTCTCGATGGGCCACAAAAGTTGGAGATAAAACATATTGCATCGCCACAGAGGGCAGCTAACTGAGAGCTAAGAGCCTTTGATAAACACAATAAATAGTTCCTCTGTTACGGTTTCATGGTGGTGGCCTTTTATCATCACATAGGGACTGAAAACTCTTTTTAAACCCTTAATAAAGGCCTGTGAATTATTGAGATTAATGGTGTCTCTAACGGTGTCTAAGGTAAGCGTAATTTCCCTTTGACAGAAAAAAAGGCTTGATAAAATCACAAAGTTGAATGACATAAGCAAACTGCCATACTAATTTAAATGCAAAGGCCACACTCACAACTTTCTCAGCAGCGCACATGCCCTTTCTCTGCATGTAGTCCTCACATTGTGTGAGACTTCTGCTTTAACCTTGAACTACCCGGGAATCCCCCCCACTGTGCTCCGTCTCTTTTTCTTCTTCTGCAAAAACAATCCTCTCAGCACACCGAGCAGTGACCCGCTCTCCAAACGCTCTCCAGGGACATTAAACATGGCGGCCTGCAGGTGATTCTAACCATTTGACACAAGGAGTATTTAGAGCGATGAGTCTGCTGCCTGCATGTGCACTACAGCCCCCTCCTCTTCCTCGTCTTGTTATCTCCGGTAAGTGTTGTACACCTGGGAGCCCTGCTGCCTCCTCCTGCTTCACATCTTACAACTGCCTTTGAAAGTCTTTTTCAGGGGAAATGGCCTATTTTGTTCGTTTTGAGGTGACATTTTTATGAGTGTGCAACTCTATGGGGAGTATCAGCTTCAGCGCAGTTTATTGTGCCAACAATAAAAACGTTCAAATAGTGGAAGGTTTTCATATCACTGACAAGAAATAAAGACACTCTTTTCTTTTCTCTCTTTCTACACTCTGACACGACCGTGTCTGTTCAGTCTCATTTTTCTCTATTTTCCTGCAAGCTGTGAGTCACTGTGAGTGCGCACACACACACACACACACACACACACACACACCACACACACACAAACACACACACACACACACACACACACACACACACCACACACACACACACACACACACACACACACACAAACACAGTGCTCAGCTGGGACTCTGCCTTTATCCAACAAATCAAACACTGTCTGGTCACAATCTGTTAAAGTCATCCCAACACGCTGACACATTCGGAAATATTCGGAAAATCTTACTAAAAAGAGAATGCATTTTTGATTTTTTAGCAGCGGTGATTTTGTTCTTCCTCTCTGTATTTTTATAGTCATGGATGAGAGAACAACAGTTTCCCTGCTGAACACTGTACTTGTTTGAGAGCAGCTCATTTGTCAATCACCGCATGTGTAAACTGATTTAATGAGATTCACATCCTGTGCATTTTTTTAATTCTGTGACCCATCTGGGTAAATGCATATGCAGCTCCACTGACGAACACAAACAAACACATAAGTGCAGCACATGCAGCTACACGTGTTTGTGAATATATCGATAACCGTGTGCTGTTCCCAAGGTTCCCCTTTTTAAAAAGAAAATAAGCTTCTGATTCTGAGAGCTGTTTACACTTGACATGCCCAACATTGGCCTCCTTGTATTCGATACCCTGAAGAAGGTTTACCGTGAATGAAAAGAAATGGACAGAACAAAACAAGTGCAGCTAAATGCGATTTCATCTACAGATGATAAGTGCACTTTGGGTGCTTATTTCTTACACACCACTTAAGATCTCTACATATTGTACACCATATAGATGTGTACATTTTAGTTTACGACAGATGGGCAGGCAGAAACAAAATCAGTGAAAATCAGATGAATTTATTGCTGTTAATATGAGTCTTTGTCCAAAACATTTGCCAAAGAAAACATTATGCAATGCCCCCCTCCCCACCCCTCTTCTCTCTTATATGAAAACACAAGGACCACTTGTTCTTCTGAGGATATCATTGAGCTCACTCTTGCGCAAAGCTTTATTCATCAGAAGCATATTAATTGGGGTATTTGCATAACTGCAGAAATGAGTTAATGTGAGGATATCTAAGACATACCTCTGTGTAAGGCTTTTTTTTTATCAGTTACCTTTGAAAGTGAAGCATATCGTGCTGTTCACATGAGCAACGCCTTCGAGATCCAACTCGATCACATTGTTTGATTATTTCACTGTTCTGCCAGTCATATGCAGTAAGAATTAAACAAGAAGCAATTAATTCAGTACAGCTCATTGTCTTGATCTGTATTGTTCAAGCTCTCTAAATAAATAATGCTTTCATAATTTCCTGGCATGTATTTCTGCTGGCACCCTGCAGTGCACATTTGTGGACTGAGCCAAACCCGTTCAGAGATCAACGGAAGCCTCTTAGCCCAAACCAGGTGGAAAAATCTTGTTTTGTGAGTACAGGAGGTGTCATCAGTATTGATATATGTATGTTTTATTTAAGGTGCAACCTGTTTGTGTAAAGTCAGCAGAAAAATGGCAGGTGGACATACTGAATCAACACTGCACCATTTGCATCATCTCCTGTTGTGGAAACTGAGGTCATACAGTAGCTTGTTATTTTTTTCTATATGAATTTTATGCAAACCTATGGGTCGTTTAGATCTCAAACTTGAATACACATTTCTCGATATTGATGTAAAAAAATGTTTGTATACGTTCATGTTGATAAAGAGCATTGTAAAAGTAGAACGTCTTGTGTTTGCGTGAGCTCGGGCTAGTGATAATAATAGAGGTTGCATGACAAAGGAATGTACCCTAGTGAAGGAAAAATATGTGGGGAAGAATGCAGTCTCGTCTTTCTCTACAGGAATCAGTGCTGAGCTCAGAGTCGACGTACACAGACAATTAGGCGCCTGCTGGCTCTAAGGGAACATATGCAGGGGTCAGTGAGAACACATTCACATTACCATAATGACAGACTCAGAGACAGCTGTGTCATCTTTCACTCACATGCCTGGAGGAAGCTGCTTTGTTGCTAAGAAAATAAAAATATTCTGTGAGACCAGAATTGTAATATTGTACATTGAATGGCAAAGCTAGTTCTATTTCTGCTTTCATGAGATCAGAGTGCGGGGTGTCTCAGGTTGGCTAAAGGAATCCAACTCTATTTGTTGTGAAGCGCTTCGAGATTTGTCTTGGCAGATGAGAAACGCTATATAAATTAAATTTATTATTATTATTATTAAAGAAGTCTTTGATTGAAACCCATAAATCAGGGGACACTGGCCCCTCGAAGAGTTGCAATTCCATTAACAGATTTAAAGTGTCAAGAATTAGCACTCAAACTTCGGCATTTCTCTTTCCTGTGTTTACAAAGGTTTCGGGACTTAACTTCCATTAGTGACCTGGAGTTAATGAGAGCTTTTTCCGGGAGATGTTTATCAGTGAGGGATTCAATGTTTTCAATTCTTCTTTATCCTCATCTTTATAATGCTACAGTTTATCTGATAGTCACAGGTTACTTTACACATTAAGATTTTAAACACAAAAAGCTAATAAGAACGACAACCACCTTACTGCAACAACAAAATGTAAGTTACACATTAATGCCTCAGTGTAAATGTTACGATTACTAACACTCATGCGTGACTGAAGTTCCACTTCAAACCATTTTTCTCTTCTAGGGATGCTGCTAAAAAAATTGTCTTGGAAATAAATCATTCAACATGAAAGAGCCAAAAAAAGGGAAATATTAGACGCTTACAGGGGATGTTTAAGTAGAATTCTACTTTTAAAACTCTACGGTAATTTGTCCGATAATAATAACACGCCAAAAGTATAATTTTAAAGGCAGGAATATTTTGCATGGTGTGGTGGAAATCTGTCAATGAAGGGACCAAACAAATGAGACTTGTCTATGTAAGTTCATTAGGCTTCTGCGCAGAAGGATCCAACTCAGCAAGCAAAAGCAAGTCAGGGTTTTATATGTATTAGTACAAAGGATCAACAGTTTCAAAGATGAAATCATATAACAGGGAACAATTAACAAATAGTCATAAGAAAGGACAAGTTGTTAAAGAACAGAGAGCCAACACTTGCTTTAAAGTGCTTGTGACACCATCCCACCTATTGTTGTGCAATGCAATGTTGGGCTACTAGTCATCTCGAACCATCAGTTTAAAAATGAATTTGCGATACCGTATTGATAAATATCAATAATTTCGAATATCGCGGGAAAAGTCCTTCACTCAGTTTCCTTTTTCGGGACGAAGGCGGAAGTGCGTCACAAAGGGCCATATTTATTCTGCTCCCATTGAGCCAGACAGGGACAGAAGGGATTTGTCACGCGTAGAGATGGTTCGACGATGCGTTGTGTCTGGCTGTTCCAATACAGCAAATGAGGAACTTAACATCAGCATACATAGCTTTCCAACGGATGTAAAGCGTCAGCGCACATGGGAGAAAAACGTGCAGAACACAAGGGCTGGCTGGTCTGTGATGAACCCCACATCGACCTACATATGCAGCGCCCACTTTCTGGCCGAGAATTTCGAGGAAAGGCCTTTGTTGATGGCTGAAACTGGGATTGATTTTTCGCGAAGACGGATTCTGAAGCCGTCAGCAGTGCCTACTCTCTTTCCCACGCCTTCCCAAATCCGTAAAGGCCCCAAAGACTTCGCCAACCCCCCAGCTAAACGCCCCCGAAGTGTCTACTTCGAGCAACAAGAGAAAACTCAGGTAAGAACAACAACCTTTAAACGTGATGTGTTTTTTAGGATACTGTGTGTGTGTGTGTGTGTGTGTGTGTGTGTGTGTGTGTGTGTGTGTGTGTGTGTGTGTGTGTGTGTGTGTGTGTGTGTGTAAGAGTCGGGGGGGTTGTCGTCTCCACTGTCCGACTCGGAGTTAATTTCATCCGATTCAGAGGCATATGGTTCGAATCTGTAGGGCATATAGTCAATATCGTCTACGAGGCTATCACTATCAGATGCTTCATCCTCATATGAGCTCTCAGACACATTCAAAATTAAACTACAATCGCTGTCGGAGCTTGCTGCTGTGTGCGCCATCGTTTGTTTGCATACAGATACTGGACTCCGGAAGCGTTTGTGTTCCCTCTGTGACGCGGCACACCTTTTCGCGGGAGTTTAAGAATCCCAGAGCAGACCCAGAGAAGATCCAGAATATGGTCACATTGAAGGGCAGATTAACGGTTATCAAAGAACAATTTTCAAAAATCACTTCAGTAACGGTTTCAAGGGGACATTATTTACTGAAATTAATGGTTTGGATGATGGGGGAAAACCGTGTCACATGCACTTTAAGGGGCTTTCCATAAAACAAAGGCACACTCTTGTCATAGTACACAGGAAAATAAATTAATGACATCCTGGGTTATACTTCTGCATACATCGTACGCTTGTGATATACTTCTGATGATTAGTCATGCACAATTATGTATCGTCTGGGCCACAAGTTGAAACAGATGACAAGTTCATCCACAATGTCATACACAAGACTATAAGTAACAAGGAGTAACAGTCAACACATGATCATTTTCATTTTTCCACCACACATGGGATTGTAACTTTACATTTTGTAAATGATCAGAATATCTTCCTTTTTCAAAATAAATTATGACTGTTTTTGCCACACTATGGCCAGATTTTAGCCAATTGTTTCAGTATGACTTGTTAGTGTTCCAAATTCTCTCTGTGTCGACGTAGTTCCTCTGTGATGCAGGTACAAACTCAGAAAACTCAGAAAACTAAAATGCTACACAGATAAGCAATAGTTTCTCATGACCTCTGACATTTCTGTAGGTGTTATTAAGCAGGACTCTGGTCACACATACTGCTGCTGTTTTGTCTTCTTCAACTTTGAAGCAAGCCCAGAGAGAATGTTGCCATATATAAGTGAGAAGTGACAAGATAGTATGAGATGAAGGCAAATTGAATACATGTTTGCATGTTACTTGTAATTAGAACATTGTTTCAATCATCTTCTAACACACACACACACACACACACACACACACACACACACACACACACACACACACACACACACACACACACACACACAAGCTCACACACACACACACACACACACACACAACACACACACATTATACTAAGACTGTAATGCATGGTAACCACACAATGCTGCTTATTTTATACTTCAGGATACATGAAGAGCATCCAAACAAGAATTCAGTATCACAAAACTCATTTATTATAAGGCTGTACATAACCTTGCCCCTACATAAATCACTGCCTTTCATTTTACAAACCTACAACAACACTCAGATCCTCCAACGCCTTTCTTTTGAAGTACCTGACGTATATCACAAGAAATCTGGGGAGGCCGCTTGGATCTTAGAACAGAAAACTCCATTGGAATTTTCAAAAGTAAATGAAACCTATCCTTTTAATTTGGCTTTTAATTTGGGGTAATTGTAGTGGTATCACTGTCCATGTTTGATTGTGTTATGGTTCTGTGGTATAACTCTTTCTGTATGTTTATAACTTTTTTTAATTATGTTGTATCTTATGTTACTCTGTAAAGCACTTTGGGCTGCATCTTGCATGAAAGGTGCTATATAAATAAAGTGTATTATTATTATTTTAAAAAAGAATCAAGACACTGATCCCCCCCTGTGAATCCTTCAAGGACCCTCACAGGTCCCTCTCAATATTCTGAGAAGCACTGCACTATATAACCTTCACATTTTTTCTTTAATGGAAAAATGTGTTTATTTAAGTTAAAGACACAGTGCTTTGTCTCTGCAGCTTGTGTTCCTGTAAACTCCTGGTAGGTGGAACAGCCTGCCACGGGGAACAGTTACTGCAGTAGAGGGGGTGGAGGAGTGTTTTTAATGGACTTAGATCACAGAAGAAAGGTCTGGCGAGAAAAGGGGCTTTAACAAGAGGAGCTCATCAGATAAGAGTGGAACTTTTATTTCCTGAAGGAATTTGTGTTGGAGGTGTCTGGTCACAGAGATCATAAAAAGAAAAGCGGAATTGCCAAAGATATTCTCAGAAAGCTTCTAGTCTTTGCAATGTTGATATTTTTATATAAACTAAGAAACCTTCGAGAGAGAAAAAAGGAGCAATAGGTCTGCAATTGCTTTATCTAATGTTAAGAGTGGTGAAATAAAATGTGGAAGGCTTAATTTTACATTAAATTAAGTCAGTTGTGCACAGTGTATCTGAGAAGTAATATGTGACAGCATGCAGAGCATCATTTGTCAGCCTTTCAAAAAACAACTCTTAATCATAGTAACAGTTCATACGTGTTATATTTATATATTAATATTATTAATTATGACTAATGCAATCAAAAGTAAACCAAACATTCATCTGCCACAAAGTATTGCACTACATCACTGCACATGTCTTTGCTTGATTTTCATTTATGGTATGTCCAAGAAATGTACTTGCTTTGTTTATATTATTTTTGCATCTTATATATATTAATTAACAAACATCTTGCAGCGAATTAGTAAACTGTTGTAATCTTTTTCATTGCACTCTGTGTGACTAAACAAAAAAAGAAATGTATTAGGTTCCACGCATATTTTCTTACACCTTAATATCCAGTGAGTATGCTAAAGAGAGCAGTAATGAAGACTTAAAAATCTTCCCAGCTCAGAAGAACTTAATTGCCTTTAAATGTTACATTTCAGGCCTGTTGAATGAACAAATCATATGTGATACTATTCAGTATGGCAACGTTGATAATGGAGGACAAAGCATGTCTCTGTATTTCTGATATTTTGTATCTGCAGACTGTGAACCCATTGTTGCAGTATTGCCACACTGACTCAATGACTGGAGGCTCAAGGTTGCAATTCCTGTGTGAGACTCACTACACTTGCCGGCTTTGATGGACTATACAGCCATCTGTAAAAACAATAACAGAGCAGATCTGTGTGAGTGTGCTGGTTGAGGCCACAGGGGTCAGCTTCTGGTTACTTCAATGGCAGCAGAGATGGCAAAAGTTACAGATACTTGTTTAAAACACTCTGGTAAAAGTAGAAGTACTTACTAAACTCTATACTCAAGTAAAAGTAAAGTAGTATGGGATTCGAAATGTACTTAAGTAAAAAGTACCCATAACTACCAACTGTTTTATAGAGTAACTGATCTCCCTTTATATTAATAGAACAATAATGTAATTGTTAGCTAATGAATGTTTCGATGCTGAACAACGGCAAAATGACAAAGTTCTCATTGGTCCCTCTTCTTTGGAGAAGACCAGGAAGTGATGGATACACGGATCGTGTTAAAATCAATAGGCACGCAATGACTCTAAATAATAATGATCAGGCCACCAAACACACAGATTAAAACTAAAGTAACAAACCTGTTTTGAAAATGTAAAAAGTAGAAGGTACAGGTATTTGTGTTAAAAGTAAAAAGTATAAAGTCGTCAGAAGAATAAGTACTGGAGTAAAGTACTGATACCAGAAAAAAGTATTTAAGTACAGTAACAAAGTATTTGTACTCCACTACTTCCCACCTCTGAATATCAGGAAGAAAACTATCCACATCTTCCATCAAAAAGCAATACCTTTAAAGATGAGAACATAAGGGGTGCTGTGATCACACCCTAAGGCTTCTGTCCCCAGTGCCACTGGATAAACAGTGTGTATGACTGCTCACACAAAAAAACACATTTATTTTCTTGATGTTTAGCGTGATTATTGTAAATGTATTCTTACTTATTGTCATAAGTTAAAGTAGTTTCTATGCTTTTATTTTGAAGGCATCTTTGGGCACTGGGTGATTAGAGCACCTGGTGTAATTGTATTGGACAAATGCCCCATGTGTAATGGAGAATATAGCTAGAGCGATTACAAAAGTGGAGAGGTGGTCATATAACTGGGGATTCAAAATGTCAGAAAGCAAGTCATGCTACATGGTATTTACAAATAAACGCAAGATTGATGGCCAACAGCTAACACTATATGATCATCCAATGACAAAGGTGAATGAGTTCAAATACCTAGGACTGTGGTTTGATAGCAAATATACATGGGAAATGCATATTAATCAAGTGGAAACAAAATGCAAAAAAGTATTACATTTATTGCGAGCTGTAGCTGGATGCAACTGGGGCGCAGACAAACAAGCTTTAATAGACATTTACATATCAATTATGAGGTCCACAATAGACTATGGTTGTATAGTGTATGGAGCAGCAGCAAAAACATCGCTTTTAAAAATGGATAGAATACAATATAAAGCATTGCGGCTGTGTATTGGAGCGATAAAGTCATCCCCTATCAATGCAGTTCTGATAGAAGCAGGAGAGACACCTCTGGAGATCAGAAGAGAAAACTTGCTCTGTCATACTGGGTCAGGCTACAAGGAAGTGGAGAGGAAAATATTACAAACAGAAAACTACAGGATTGCTGGGAATATGCAAAGTTCCAGGGACGTGAGTTTGGCTGGACAAGTAAGGAGAGAACGAGGGCATATGGAGTGGAGACCATCACGTTTGCCAAAGCAAGCCCATTTAGCAGTGTACCCCATGGTTTTTACCAGAAGCTAACATAGATATGAGTATCGTAGAAAGGAAAAAAGAGTGGCAAATAAATGAAGTGGGAATTAAAACAAGTATGTATCTGAACGAAAAGTTCTACAATTACCTAAACATTTACACAGATGGTTCTAAGAACAAGGAAGAGTGTGTTGGAGTTGGTATATACATCCCAGACTTTAAAATATCGATCTCAAAAAGAGCGTCTGATCAATTATCAGTGTATACAGCTGAAATGCTGGCTGTAATAATAGGATTACAGTCAACAACAACTGTCAGAGAAGACCTTCTCATAGAACTTAATCATAGCCTGTTAAGACTTCCAGAGGCGGTATAGATCTGTAGTTCTGCTGGGTGCCTGCACATGAGGGGGTGAAAGGGAACGAGTGTGCTGATAAATTAGCAAAAAGTGCACTACAAAAGGAAATAACATTACCAGTTCAACTTGGAGAAGGAGAAGCAGTAATTAAGAAAAAAGGGATGGAGATCTGGCAGAAAAGGTGGGAGAAACACCAGAAAGGCAAAGAGTATCATAAAGTATAAAAGACAATTACAATTAATATTTATAAAGAAAGAAACAGAAGGGAGGAAATCATGATAGCTAGACTCAGAATAAATCACACAGCTTTGAATGGTACGCTGTATATCATGGGGAAAAGTGACAGTGACAAGTGTGGGAACTGTGGAGTTAAAGAAAATGTAGAACATATCTTGTGACATCTATAAAGCTGAAAGAGAAAAACTAAAGGCTAAAGTTATAGAGGCAGAGAGGGAATGGAGTGTGGTTGGTATTTTGGGAACAAAGGAGAGGGAGTAAGAGCTACCAGAAAGGCACTGTTTACCTTTCTGAGTGAAACTGGGGTAGGAAAAATAATTGAACATTAGGTCAGGAAAGATCATAGATTTTTATTTTGTTTTGTTTGATTTATTTTATGTTTTTTGTTGATTTATTTATTATTTGTTTAGATCATAGATATATATACGTCCATGAGTTAAGAGATGGAATGATATGATGATTCACACTCATGTACAGTAGGTGGCGGTATGCACCTTTAAAGTTGTTTGCAATCCGCCAAAAACCGAGAAAAGAATAAGAAGAATTGTTTTGGACACAGGTGGTGGTGGGAGGCTGGGAGCCAGAGCACTAGTAGGCACACGGTTTTTTTTACCAGGGTTTTCCAGCCACAAGAAAGGAAAGCCATAGGAAAGGCTTTGAGGAACAAACCATAGGAAACCTGTATCATTACCCAGCGTAAGATTAGCTAACTGGTGCCTCAGCGGCAGTGTTATTTTAAGTTAATTATCAGTTTTATTTCTATATGATTTTGGCCGCTACAGATACCATAGGGTCTTGTTTGAAACCCTTCCCAGCATTGGAATAGGCCATGTTCTTATTGGCAACAGGAATGCATTTCTAAGAATTCCATTAAACAAATCATGTCACGCTGACCTAATACTTTTGTTCTTCAACTTTAGTAACATTTTAATGCAGGATTTATACTTGTAACATACTATTCCTACACTATGGTATTTCTACTTTTTCTTCAGTAAAAGATAAGAGTACTTCTTCCACCTCTGCTCATACATTTCAATGTATTTATTTACAGAAAACACATACCCTTTTGCGCGGAACCTAAATTGTGTGTCCTGTTTCCAGGTGGTCGTCTGAGGTCGGTGGAACTCTTGTCCGACACTATTTTGAATCCGTGTGGAAACAACCAGCTGGTCTCAGTTGGATCTTAACGCAGTGTAAACTGTTTATTTATCTGTCAATATAATAATGTTTTAGAGGTGTCGCTCTTCACTGACACTGTTACCGATACTGTTTGCTAAAGCAAGAAGCATTACCATCAGCTCTGGGCTAGCATCGCAGCTAATGTTTCTCCAATAAGTTAATGACCATGTTAGGCTTTTTAAAGTCACAAACTCGTAATGTTAAAGTATTTATCCAGGTGTTTATACCGACAACTCGACATATATGTTCCTCAGCCAACTGTCAGTCTGAGGAGTATGTCCGCAAGTTTATTTTAGAAAACACGGAGATAGCTGGACAGCAGAGTCTGACCCCACAAGTCAAACTGAGGCTGTTCACTCCTAACTGCAGATTCTGGAGAGAAAGACCCGAGCTCTGGCCTTTCGAAGACCCCTACTGGGCCATATACTGGCCAGGAGGACAGGCACTCTCAAGGTAATATTCTAGCCCATCAATGGCACAGTTTTATGTGCGTGAGTTACAGAGGTGGGAAGTAACTAAGTACAGTACTTAAGTACAATTTTGAGATACTTGTGATTTACTTGATTATTTCAATGTTATGCTTCTTTGTACTCCACTACAATTCAGAGATAAATGGTGTACTTTTACTCCACTACATTTATTTAGTAATTTTTAGTTACTTTAAAGATTCGGATTAATGATGTGAAATATAATCAACACTTAAATCAGACTTTAGTTACACCTGGAGTAAATTCACAAGCTACCCTGCAGTATACACAATCATTAAAACTAGCTGCACCTTTGTTGTGGAGCAACCTCTGAAGTTGGGCCGGATGTCTTCGAGATCTTCACAACACTATGTTAACACTTATTTAACTTTCAAAGAATCAACAGAGTCAAAAGAGTTCCAATAGAATAAAGTTTACTGAAGATTCAACAAAGTACAGCAAACACGAGTCGGTCCATGGAGTGACTGCCTTTACAATGTTCAGGCTTCTTCTTATATTCATTTATTACCAGTTCTTGTGCCTTTCTTATGCGTAGGTGGGTCTCTGGTACCAGACACCAGGAGGGTCTCAGGCCCTCCTTCTTGACCTTGACTTTCTCTATAACGTAGACACCATTGTTTCTTCCACCATCCTGAATTCCCCTACTCAATCATACTTTGTTTGATATTGTGGCCTAGGTCATTTTTAATGGTGTTTTGACCATGCTATCTTTATCTACAACTCCCTTCCTAACTAAACAGGTGCAAGGATTCCCATAATGAGAACTTTCCACAGATGAACAGTTCAGTCAGACAACTCACGTATTTCTTTAACATGTTTATTAGAAGCAGCATATAGTTGAGTTTGGCGTCTAGGCTGGGGTCTCATCACTCCACAGATATACATAGCACGATGAGTGATGATTAAATAACTAACCCCCAAGCCTACAGGTGGAAGCTGGGGTGGTGGTGGGGCAGGCAAGCAGCAGCGACGTGGAAGTAGCTGCAGCAAAGCAACAGCAAGCAACGCATAGAGAGATATCTGGCAGGTTAAATAGAGCGGCATATTAAGGAGACTCTGTTTGGTTGGTTGTAGAGTGGCAAGGGGCGTTATGTATGTATGCAGCATAAGTGCTCGAGTTGACTGCCTGAACTAGCTTGCAGGCTTCGTCCCATTTACCGTATGCGTTTCTGAGCACGTATGCTTTCAATGATTAGGGTTGTTATATAATATGTCCCATACACACAAAAAAATATATCCCACAGCTTTACCAGCTCTGATAACACTTGCATCAATAATTATAATCAAAACATATCATATATATATATTATTATGAAATGGACCAATCTGCATATTGAGTACATTTGTTACTTTAAGTATGCAGGACTTACTTGTAAGTACTTCTACTTTTACTTAAGTACAAGATCTGAGTACTTCTCCCACCTCTGCAGTTAAGTGTCATGCAGCGCCTCCTCTGTGCAGGTTTCTCCTGGATAACCCTGCGGTGTGTCGGGGGAAGACAGTTCTGGATCTGGGCAGCGGCTGTGGAGCCTCAGCCATCGCTGCAAAACTGAGTGGTGCTGCTCATGTTGTTGCAAATGACATTGACACTGGTATGTATGCTTAGCTGTCTCCGGAGGTTACATTCTTACAATACTTGTTATCTTCTAATATACAAAATGTAAAAGCACACAAGATTAAACAAGTGAATAATAAAATCAAAACTTAATCAATGTATTAAATGAGAAAAAATACCTAATTACATACAATAATTGCATCATGACTTAAACTGAATTATCCCTTTTCCAAAAAAAAGTCTTGTATTATAAAGTAATAACGCTCATGGAAATATAGTTCGAATCTATGCTGTCTCAGTGAGTCAGGTGTCAAGCCATTGTAGGTCAAAGGTCCTAAAAAGTTCATTTCTACACATGGGAATTGTTCCATTGTCTGGCAGTCAAGCCTCTCAAGGTCTGAGATCCAGAAGACTCCTCTTTTCCTGTTCAAAGTTAGCAAACACAATTCATTTCCAGGTTGCACAAGGTGAGAGTTCAACAGTTCACAGTGGTCAAAGTTGAGTTTCCTGGTAAGCAATTTCCAAGTAGTTCTTTATTTGATTAAATCGAATTATAGCCACTTAAAGGTGGGGTAGGTAAGTTTGAGAAACCGGCTCGAGATACACTTTTTGTTATATTCCATGGAATGCTCTTAACATCCCGATAGCAATGAATATCTTAAGTGCTTTGACAAAAAATCCATAAAAAATGTCATCTGTGGAAGCCGTAGTACTGTAAAAAGCACGACCAATCATTTTAGCCGGCCCGGTTAAAATAACTGGATGGCCTACCTGCCTGTCAGCCTTCCATCTGTGCACAAACTTATCTCGTGCCCTCATTGGTCATGTGCGCGTTCGTGTGTGTTGGAGGAGGGGCTCTGTGAGGAAGGGGCAGATTTTTTCCGGTTGTGTATTTTCAAATTCTAGCGCACTCGAGCGGGTTTCTCCAAAATTACCTACCCCACCTTTAAGTACATTTTTTGATGACTGATAAAACTTCAGAGGGCAAGTATTTAATATCTTTAATTGAAGATGGTTCACCTTTAGGTCATAGACAACACATTCTTAAGTGTGATTTGGGCCACAGGGATCCTTATCTCAACAGCTGGTGTTTACCTAGAGACCACATCACTTCCCAGACCTTGAAAAGCAAACGACAACGGAGCAGTGACAACTTTTTTCTTGCAGCTGTGGACAAACTGGTCTGGGAAACCATATTGTTGTGCTTTCAGTTTTATGACGGTCTGAGTTGGCCAGGTGCGAGCCATAACAAGATACTGCAAACTGTGAGCAACTGCCCACTGCAGTGTTTCCTAACTAGATAATGAATGTTTGGGTTCACTAAAAGGCAGGGATTACATAAAAAAAATCATAACTGTATTTAGTTTCAATTTTTCTTACATTAAGGTAACTCGTGTTAAAAATATGCTTCCAAGTACTGCTCTATTAAAGTAAGCCTACATTTCTTTCAGATGATTACTTGAAAACCTAAAAAGCGATGTAAGGTCTAATGTGGAATGTCTTAAAAACTAACAAGACTGCAGTCATCATATTAAAGTAGGATTAAGAGTATTTTAAAAATAAAACAGCATGATTGAATAAATACAATACATTTAAAATGAATTCTTACTGGAAATCATGTTGATATAATCTTAAGGAAATATTCACAGCTGACTGTTTTGATGAGTTTGTTTTATCTCAAGATTTGCTTTTATTTTAAAACATCATTCATTTCAATCATGAACATGTTTATTTTTTGTGTATGCCAGATGTATGTGACATTTTAAAGGTTAGAGATACAGTTATGTTTAGACCTTTCGGAATTAAAACCGTTGTCAAAAACTAAAGTAATAACAGCAATCATTCAATATAATACCTGTGTTGTGGTCAGCCGGTGCAATAGAAGCCGTTGCCACCCACATGAACTGTGAGTTGAACGGCCTGCCGCCGCCTGTTTGTCTGACAAACAACATGATCGGTTCGCAGCCCGAGGGCTTCGACCTAATCCTCCTGGGGGACATGTTCTACGACGAGGCCCTCGCCACCAGCCTTCACAGCTGGCTGGACCGCTGCATCAAAACCCACGGCACCAAAGTCCTGATCGGGGATCCAGGAAGAGCCCAGTTCGAGGAACACGGCATCCGACGCCTCCTGCATCAGCTGGCTGAGTTTGAGCTGCCCAAGTCTGTCAGAGAGGAGAACTACGGTCTGACCTGCAGCAGCGTTTGGTGCTACCGTCCTGAACTCTAAGGACCGGAGAGGATCCTCTGTGATTTGTGATGTCACATGTTCACACCTCCCAGTACCGTGTGAGGTGTTATGTGATTACTCTGTAGTAGTTTTATACAATCAGGGTCACTTTGTTGTCACTTGGAAATCTGTATGACCATCAGCATCTGAAAGATCTTGATGATTTAGTGTGTCACTGGTGACTTTCTCTACATTCTTGCAGAACACTTAGATATTCAGCAGGACAGACCAGCAGAAACTAAAATGAAAGGAAAGCCAAGTTATGTTATGATTGAATTCCTTTTTAATTCAACTGATCAGGTTTTATTCAGTGATTGCTATGACAAATGTGGTACCGTTGTTTAGCTTACATGGTCTCACTTTTAAATATTTAATAATTAAGAATGTGAGAAGGCAACATCAACCTTTAGAAGTCTCTACAGATGGGTGGGTTATCTCTCACATCAGTGACTCTTGACTTCCTGTAGAGAACCTTATAGGACTGCCAGAAAGCCACTGTCAAAGCTCTTAGTTTTATCTTAGTTCCTGCTTAAGTAATGGTAAGGTAATCATTAGGTAATGGGTAACTACTCTTTTTGTATGCGCTACTTGAGTTTACCGTACCCAAACTGCCTAAGTAATGGTAAGATAAGTAATGATGACTTAAGCAGTAACACGTGAGTCGGATCCACATCCACCAGTCGATCCAGTGTGGGACCCAAGCCAGCCGAAGATGGCGCTTTCACACCGGAGTACTTTTCTCCATACTTTTCCCGTTTAGTTCCGATAGTTCCTGGGATTTTGCGTTCACATCAAAAAGAGAACTTAGTTCATGAGAACTTTTACCCCCTTTTTAGTGCCTGCTAGAGGTGGTACTTTCCTGGGGAGAAAAAAGTTCCATTTTCTCATTGGCTGGGCGAATTGCAAACCACGCCCCGTAAAACTCTGAAAAGCCGCCATTGTATTTGCTGGCATTAGCATTATTCAGGGAGTCCGCAGGGTCTTAAAAAGTATTACAAGTTCATAAATCAATTTAGCGAAAATTAAGGCTATTAAAAAGTATTAACGGCATTTTCCGAGGTATCACATTTTGTAGCTTGTTTTTAATAAGTATATAAATTGTCCAAAGAGGTTGTATTCTAAAGTTTGCCTGAATGTAATCATTGCGTAGGTGTGTAGCGTGATTCTGTGTAGTTTATTTATGGCATCCCGTTGGATTTGACGTGACGTCATCTGAACAGGACATCGCACGCTCACTGCTTGATAGCGCGCGAAGGTCCGTTTACGCCGGTTGTTAAACAACATCGTTATGGGGAAATGCAAGTTTGCGTCCAAATGGTTGGAAGATAAGGAAGAAGGACAATCAATACTGTATATAGTAAATGTGAGGTAAAGTGTGTCGCCAATGTAACCGGTTAAAACTCGAAGTGGCGATGAGGTCTTAAAATGTATGGAAAGGGTCTTAAAAAAGGTCTTAAAAGGTATTACATTTGACTTCAGGATTCCTGCATATACCCTGCTTATTAGCATTAGCCCCGCGCACCAACGGAGAGAGAATAACTTATGGCAACACAACAAAAAACATGGGAGCGGTGGAGATGAGAAGGTGTCCGCGTTCTGGCGATTTACTCGGAAGGCTTCAGTAGAAGCTGCTGGGAGTCCCAGCAGCTTCTACTGAAGCCAGTCCCCAACTCCGGGGACTTCCGGCCGGGGACTTCGGGTGGCAGTATACGCCGTGAAGTTGTTTGCGGCCTGCCGGTAAACCCAAAGCAGAAGAAGAAGAAGTGACGTCAGTTGCTTCATTCGCGTAATCTTCCCTCAGGGAACTTATTCCGGTGTGAATGCGATCTGCTCTTAGTTCCATGGGGGTACTAATACAAGTGCTGGGAACTAAGTACAGCAAAGTAGGCTACTTGGTGTGAAAGCGGCTATTATCCTGCTTTAGCCTCTTGGTCTTTTAACCATCTTCGGTCCAGCCCTCGTAATCAGCTGGTCATCTTCTCGATTGAAACTAAACTGAGTTTTATAAAATGAACTTACTTTTTCATGACTTCCTATAAAAAAATTAAATAATTGATACGAAAATCTCAAGGGAAAACTGGCTGCTTCTAGTGCAGCAAAGAATTATGAGAGCTGGTAAACTTATGGTTGAAGAAGCAGGGGAATGTATCAAGGCTTACAGAAGTGCCGGACAAGATACGTTTTATTACCCAGTTCTGTAGGTAACTTCCTGTTGAGGACTCCTGACCACATTACCAGACTAATAAGGCAGAATGTGTGTACACATGAGGTTAATGTTTGAAGAGACATATGCCATTTCTATTGGATGTTGGACCCTAAACCAGACACTACACAGCATATGTCACTTATGTGCCTCAGTTCACATGACCTCTTTGTCGTCGGGAATAATGTGTTGATACTATTAAAACATGTGCCTATACAATCTACCTACCTCAACCGTTTGGGTACTTTTGTATATGAATTTCAACCTTTATAATCACTTGTATTTTTTGATTCTATGTTATACGAAGTATAAACAGGAGGGATATGTTGGAGAAAATGCAAGTTGTCCCCTCTTATGGGCCTAAATGCATTGATACTGTGGGTGTGTGTGACACAGACGAGAGGACACATATTTGTTGTCTCCTCAATCCTTCGAGGGGCAAAGAGCAACAACTGTGCGGAGGAAATACGTGACTTTCCAGAGATGTTCCCGACACCTGCTGACGATGCTGGCGCCAACTCGATTTACAACTTTGTTGCTATCTCCTAACTTTGGACTATATAAGCTTGATGTTTTTCCTGCTCAGTTGAGCAGCATACCTCATGTGTGTGCTTTGAACCATATCCTTTGTATGTGATTTAACTCTGCTCCTTCTTGCAAGAATAAATTAGTACCTGACTATTGATTCTCAACCCGGTGTCGAGTGATATTTTCCTAACAAATGGCGAATGTACGAATGGAGGGTTACACAATTAATATGGACAGTAAATCAGATGGTTGGCAAAAAAGTAACCTGCATAACCTGTTTCAATAATTATAACCTTGTCCCGACATATCTTAGGCGCCAATAGTCGGTGTAAAATGTATGCGTATGAAACTGCTTATGAAACTAGGTAGGTATTATTTGCTTGCTGTGCTCAGTGTGTGTGCCGTGACTTAGGAATGTATGGACCCAGTCGCCCCCCCGGGTTTTAATGGGCTGGACAGGAGCGTGGGGAGGGGTTACATGGGAAAGTGCTTAAACTTACAACATTGAGACTATGCAGAGACTGTGCAGACACTTAGAGTATACAGAGACGGTACTGCCAGGTACAAAGATAAAGATTGGTATGTTCACCCCATGTTGACCCCATGAATTGTTTACCCCATGGCTGCCATGAAGATGGCCTGGGACTTATCAGCGGCGCAGTAGATCCAAACCTCCCACGCTCTGTACGGAGTGGAAGACAGTCTCCAGGGCAGCAATGGCTGACTCACTCTGATTCGCTGCCTAGGGCTCGCCCAGGAGTGAATCCACCAGTAGATAACACCTAGGGAGGAGCAACCGACACAACTCCTCCCCATTTGTGTGTATAAATATTGTGAGTTCTTTATACTCAGGGCCCCTGTTCTGTCTGACTGTCTGATACGTATATCGCACGGTTGTAGAACCAAGGCCCGAAGTACTTCGTTATATTGTACTGTTGCTTTTACCATTAAATCAGCTTATTGTTAACCTCATATCTCTGTGTCTGAGTCCTTCCTTTTATAGCAGACCACTCATCAACGAACGGCGCGGAGCGGGCTCGAACCTTCAACCACTCCAAAGGGTGGCCCATCCAACAACACTCTTAACAGCTGAAAGATGCAGGGGATTTTGGGAGATTAAACCCTTATCTAAGTATGAGGATTATCCATGTAAAAGGACGTTTGCATCCTTGATAAACTTCAAACAGGTGTGTGTTTTAGAAAGACAGAAAATAACAATTTATTCTCAGCGAGTTTGTTTATTTCTGGTAAAACAGTAAAAGACAAACAAATAGTACAAGAATTTTGCAAACGACACTACTTCGCAGTTCTTGTTTCATATAAAAAATATATATTTCTAAAATGTAAATAAAGTAGGAAAATATTGCTTAAAGTAGAAAAATATGAAAATATAAAGATGTAAGTTACATAAAACCGAATGTCAAAAAGTTACGTTTTGCATAAAATATGTTTATCAGACTTAAGAGCAATGTAAACAAATGACAATATTATATGTAAACTGATGAGAACAGATGGGACACATATACAGCAGTTACATAATGGACAGATTAGTTGGAACACATTTATAGAAAACTGGCAACTTCAATTTCCTCAATATTGCCTTTGCAGTACAAAAACACAAAAATACATCATTTCTGTAAGTCTTGTTGTAGTGGCACCCTCAGGCGGCCGAACAGAGGCCGGCCCTACTTCAGCGCGTTTGTTGATGAGAAGAAGAGGTCGTTGAAAGCAGCACAAAAGAAAACTACAAAATAAAAGGCTATATTAAATCAACTAGTTTATTAGCAAAACAGACAGTCCAATTCTCACAGAGTACTCTGGACTCAATTCTACCACCGTGGGATACAAGTTATCCGGACAGTCAGTCAGAAGTGAGTTCTACAGTATTGAAATGTTACAGTAGTTATACATCCTGGACGACCCCCAAGCAGTGAGTCAGCTGGTGTTGATTTCATCTGGTCCGTCCCCTCTCTTTACAGTGTGTGTGTGCAAGTATGAACTAAGAGCACGTCCTGTTCTGAGTGAAACAGTCTCTCAAGATAACATTTGATTAGGTCAGCTGAGACCCCCTTGCACCATATATTCAAAAACTCACACACTAAACAGAACAGCAGATAAAAGATAACACCTTATTGACTAACAGAGTGAGAGACAATGGTCCTTCTAATTAGGTCAGCTGTCTTCGAGTTTAGAGGAAGTCCAGAGAAGGCTTTAGGCTATAAGAACAGTCAACCTTTGTTAGTTAACTACTCCTAAAGATGTCATGGGATGATGATGTTTAAACATATACAAGTATAGCTTTCAGAGAGAAAAACATGTGACATTTGTGTGGTAGGCTACATGATGAAATGTGTGTGCGTTATATCAAGAATCCTAAATGTTAATACATTTGATCTCATAATTCCCATAACAGATGTTTCACTATATGATGCACCTATCAGGTATAGTTGATCAATTATTATTTCGTTGTACAACAATCAAACAATAATGAGAAGTTACATCCCCTACTACCCCAGCAGCCTAACAGTAGCAACAATCATACAGCCTATAGGCACTGCAATGAGCACACACACATTTCATCTAAACAGGTTTAAGGCATACACATTCATTTATGGAATCTTTAAATGAATATAGAAAATACGCTGGATGAAACTTTTCGGCTATAACACTATAGCTAAAACTGTGAACACAGGTACATTAGTCTTTGCAAAACATTTTTCTCTTGAGGAATTTTGCAGACAGAAGACAATCTTTGACCTAAAAAGCTTGTCTACTTCCTGTCAAGTTATTTATCCACGGATGGCTGCATCTTGTCCTTGTATTTCTTCTGAAACTCAATGAAGACGTTGTCGGTCTTGGGGGTGGGAGGTATTAACATATTCTTCTCTTCTGGATTTTGATACCATGTACCTTAGGAACAGTTGATTTATTACAATCAGGAAAACTGTGGCCTAAATAATAATATTAAATGATTAAAGAGTTTTTATGTGTTAAGTTGTATTTGTAATACCTCTTGCCCTCTTGATAGTTTTGCTTGGGCTTTCATCCTTTTCTTCCACGAGGTCAGAGTTGCCTGGGGAAAAAAAGTATTTTTTTAAAACAAAATCACAACAGAATTCATTATCACTGATACACTGTAAAAGTTCAAGATTCCTGGGTTTGGCTGTCAAACATATTAATGCATGTAAATATATGCAGTTTTTTAAAATTCTGCTCACCAATGTCCACAAAGTGGCTTTTTAAATATCGAATTGTTTTAATTAACAATGATATTTTCTTCCTTGAATCTGAATTTAGCGCCTCTCTTTTGAACATGCCCATCAGAACTCTGACTAGTACATTGCAATTCTGTCCTAACACACAAGGCAGTGTTTTGCTAAATACTATAAACCCCGTTTGCCATCTTTTTTAACTTCCCGGGTGTGTATGACAAGTCCTAAAATCCCTCATATGATTTCATAGTTAAATAAAAATGGTCACTGATAAGATTTATTGAGTTTTCTTTTTAGTATGGTGCTTAAATTGCTCAATACAATTATTTACCTGGAAGAGGATATTCGTTTTCCTTTCTGCCATTAGAGCCGTCTTTGAAGTCGAAGGCTTTGGGTAAGACACCGAACTTCAGGACATCGTTCTTCAGGAGAGGCATGACAGCACTGCTTTCATTTTCCTCCTCACTTTTCTCTTGATCTGCAGGCTGGGAGAGTGTGGCGGTGCGTCTCTTGGTCTTCTCCCCTACACATTCTTTAGAGTGGGACCTCCTCTTCTTCAGACTCAGGCATGGCCTAGTTGTTCCACTCAAGATCCTCGTTTCAGAGGAAACTGGCAGCTCCTCTGTGTTGGCGGGGTCAACCTTTTCAGCTTTCTTCAGACTTGGTCCAGACGAAGTGGCAAGAGTACACTTCTGCGTTTTGAGTTTGTGTCTGTGCTTCATTTTGGTTGGTGGGAAAGATATCCTTGATTTTTCACAAAGCCTTCGCTTGTCTGAATGTTTCCTTGCCGAGGCAGTTTCACTTTCAGACTTTCTCTTCATGGGACTGAGTTTAATGGTGAGAAGCATCGGAGGGTTTTGCACTGCAGCAGAAACAGCTTCGGCAGATATCACCCGGCTCTTTCTGCTGCCCATCAAAACACACTTGTTTTTTGCTGATGAGCCAAACAGTACCAGTTGTACAGTTCGAGCGTTAGAGGCTGATGGTTCGTTATCAGTTGCACAGATGAAAACCTTCTCATTCGAAGCGCCCTCAAGGACACTCTGAGATTCAACAAGGGATTTGCGTTTCTTAGATTTCTGGAAGAGTCGATAAAAAACATTGTGCTTAGTCTCTTCTTTCCTAAAAACAGCGTCATGTTTACCACTACAAGTTGTCTTTAGAGAACTGGTCGCAGCTTGAGTTTGTCCGTCCTCAGTTTTCAATGATAGCTTTCACTCTTACTTTGTTCGGTTTCTTTTTTTTGATTTCTTGCTAGTTCCAAATCCTTTTCCAGGTCTGGCATCAGTTTGGGAACTTCATTATCACTGCCCGACAGATGATCTGTGTTTTCACTTATAAATATAACGCTAGACTCGCTACTATTTATGCTTAGCTGGGAAACCTTATTTGGATCATTGTCAGAATATGAGTGAGCTTTCTCATTATCTTCAGGTAAGTCAATGGTGATTTCAAGTTCATTGCAAAGCTCAAGCAAATCAAGTGTCTCAACCCGATTGCCGACATTCTTGTCGCCCTCAGCGGGCTTCTTTCCTTCTGGGACAGAGTGGAATTTGCTGTCAGACCCGAACGCACACATTTGATCTTCCTTATGTACTGCAATCTCTTCCATATCAAGGGTTTGGTCTGGTATATCTTCATGATTTTTCTTGTTCTTGCACTCGCATTTACTCAAAGAAGCAGGGTTTGACCCCCAAATTTGTTCCATAAACCTCACAACGCAGCAAACCTGGTCTACTGGAGAGACTGACTTCTTCTTCAGTAATGTTTTACTCAATGTGGAAACTGTATCCTTAGGCAGCTCACCCTCCACAGGGCTTTTTGTGACTCTCTTTTGTTGATTGTGTGTGTCCATACTTGTTGGCAGCTTGCTTTGTAATTGCTCATAGATGACTTTGGCCTCTGCTTGAGATAAAACTTGGATTTGAAAAGAGTAATGCGAGTCACTGGAATCGTCAATTTCTGTTCCATAAGGAGAAGCAGTACTTGTTGAATCGGCATCCACAGTTGAGTCTTGCTTTTCCTCACTCAATTCAATAATGCCAGGAATACTGTTGTCTATCTGGACCTGATCTAACTGGCTTTCACTCTCAAGACGATGCTTCAAAGACCATGGGAAGTCAAACTCTTTGTCAATCTCATCGAGCTGCTCATTGACATTCAACCATGATGATGTGTAGGATGGGGCTGAATAAACTTCATTATATTTGAGGACATGGAAGCTTTTGAGTTGCTCACTAAAGCGTCTGTCTACTTGTAACAGTCTGACAGAGTCTGGCATTGCATCTTTGATGCCAAATTCATGAATTTCCTTCATTAAATCCTTGAACCAGTCCGGCTTTCGTGTAGATACCATATCTTTAAACATGTCAGTTTGCATTTTGTTGTCAGAGTCTAATTTCGCAAACCCATATAACTCTGTATGTGCTTTTTCTTCTTTTTGTATCAACTTAGTTAATGCGTTTAGTGGCCATGGTATTGTTGGGATGGAGGAGAGGTCAAGTACCTCTTTTGGATCTGTTGGCCTCTCACTTTGGTCCTTTTCACTGCTTTGGCTTACAGGCACTTTGGAGGTTACAGATTTGTCCACGTTTAGTGCCAATGGATGGGCTACTTGCATGTTTAAGGCGATTGAGATATTGTGTCATCAGCAAACAACTGTTTTTTAGACAAGTCATGAGTCTCAGCTGAAACTAAATATGATTCAAAGGTATCAGCCTTGTTTGCTGCTGAATGCGTGATTGCAGATTTGTCTACAGACAATTGACTGACTGTGGTAGAACTGGTCTGCTTGCTAGCATCCTGGTAGCTTTCCTGCGACAATGGCTGCACAACAGCAACAGCTCTTGTGCGTCCAGGAGAAGAGTGAATGGAGCTGGCATTTGCCTTGACTGACGAGAGTTTTTCAACCCATTCACGACTAATTGCTGCTGATGATTGAGTCTCAATTTTCTGTGAAGAAATGCCTTCAGGCAACTGCTTCAGATGAGGCGCATCCCTTGAAGACACAACATTTTTCGGGGGGGGACGGGCATAGGCTGCTATACTTCCATTTCCACTTCCATCTTGTTTTGCATAAAAAAACTTTTGTGCAGTGCTTTGCTGAAGTTGGACATCTTGGCTGTGCTGTGGTGACATAGAAATGTGGTTGTTTGTAGGCAAAGAAAGTCCAGAATTGATTGGCAAATACATGGAGGCATTTGAGTTATAAGAATCATTAGATGTCACAGGCTGCATATAATTATTAGACTCTGCCATTCTGTCCTGGCTGACAGACTGCTTTCCTTCAATAGAGAAACTTGTATCCTCTTCACTGTATAGATATACCAGAAGTTCAGCGATTTTATTTGTTTTGTGCGTTTCCTGAGGTGTAACAGCAGAATGTTGAAGGCTGGTCTCATGCTGCCTGCTATATGAATTTGGGTTAATGGTAGAGGTAGCCTGTTCCCCATTGTAATGTGTCGAGTATTGTTGAGTTTTCGGACTTCGGTTGGAAACTTGCACATTCTGTAAACTTGAGCGTGAGTTTGTTGTCGTGCTGTCGTTTCTGAAAGACTTAGACGTGACTGCATCATAACTTGGAGGGGGAATTGAAGGGGAGAAACCATGCTGAGTGGCATTTGGCCTGTGATTAGGGTTATAAGGGGTCGGTCTTCTGTGTACAGCAGCCGTGTCAATCACCTCTACGTTTGGAGCCGTGGTAGCTGTTGTGTTGTATCTTGGAACAGGATATGTCGACGTTCCTTTATAGATGAAGTTTTTCTGATCTCTAGAATTTTGGAGATCAGTTACAACATTACCATCCTGTGTCCTTTCTGGTTGATTCCCAGGAACTCTAGCTGATTGGTTCTGAAGATAAGACATGTCTTCCTGAGAGTATGTTGTTTTTGCTTTCATCATGTTCGGTTGACTTTGGATCAATGAATTCTGAGAATAGTTCTTATGAAAATCTTGCTGAAATCCATTAGAGGCCGGCAAACCAGGATTTCCTCTTTCAGTATTATCGGAGTGTTGCTTGTTGATAGCCAACAACCTAAGCATATAGTTATTGTTCCTCCAGCCTGACAGCTGACCCGAAACTGCCTGATGAGGAAGTGATATGGTCTGCCGATTTGATGGTTGTCTGTTTGAGTAACCTCCATCATGATGGTTGTAATTAGCTCTCGGTGGTTGTTGGACTCCTGTGTTTGCCGTCATGTACTGGTATTGGTTATTTGCAATCGTAGCTTGCGGATTCATCATCGTCTCGTGGCTCACCTGAGCGGCAGCCTGTGATGCCTGAGAAAGTTGTCGCACTGGCTGGTACTGGCCATTAATCCACAAATAAGACTGCATTTTTTATCATCTGTTGAAGTACCAGAGCGAAAGCTGGTTTTCCTGAAAGAAGAAAAAAAAACTGTTAACATACTGCTAGGAAAATATCACGACGCCGGGTTGAGAAACAATAGTCAGGTACTAATTTATTCTTGCAAGAAGGAGCAGAGTTAAGTCACATACAAAGGATATGGTTCAACTCACACACATGAGGTATGCTGCTCAAAGGAGCAGGAGATAACATCAAGCTTATATAGTCTAAAGTGAGGAGGTAACAACAAAGTCGTAAATCGGGTTGGCGTCAGCCGGTGTCGGGAAGGTGTCAGGACATCTCTGGAAAGTAACGTACTTACTTTGCGCCACTGGAAGAAATGAGGAGACAAAAAGTATGTGTCCTCTCATCTGTATCAACAACATGAATTATGCCCTGCCTTCTCCTATCTCAGGAGAGGCAGCTGCAAGGTCACACACAGTATCAGTGCATTAAAACCCATAAGAGGAGACAACTTGCATTTTCTCCAACACATACATAAAACAGCAGTGGAAAATTGTGAGACACATAATCTTACACTAGAAATGTCCTTGTGCAACTCATTTAATGTAAACCATAGGCTATTTTTGTCAATCCAGTGAGTTTTTGACTTTTGCAGTCTTTTGCAGTCATTCTTTAAGAATGCTGAGGCCTTGAAGGATTGAAGAACGTCATGGGATGATATGGTTTATCTCCCTACAGAGCAAACATTTTCACATACATTGTCACATGCCTTGGCCCCTGTATCGCTCGCACTTTTTTATGTTTGAATGAGCTCATTCCTTATATTCATCCTGGAGCAGATGTAATGATTGTGTCAGATTTTCTGTTTATCTCTTCGCAGCTGTGTCATACTTCGATGCAAAATCAGAGTCTGTCCTGTTTACACTCCAAACAAACACATGTTGTGGATCCGATGTAACACTCAAAACATTAAAGTATAAGACAAAGAGGACACATTAAAAACACAGAAACAGAGATGGTTGAAGTTAAATATTATCTTGCTGTACAGCAGTATAAGAGACATATTACCTTGCACCAAACCAGTCAAGAGCCTATGTCTCTAGACCAAGAAAATATCACAGGTTATATATATAGTTCAAACTGCATACATGGCAAAACCTTTTTCAGACCTTATACAGTCATATATTGCATCCTCTGTCCCCTCCGACCTTAAATAATCCCAGGTTCGATGAACTTGTTCAGCAGATAACACACATGCCAATGTAAACAGCTATTGATCATGGTAATAGGTTGGCCTCTTTCGACGAAGCTAAATGAATAACTCACTAGCATGGCTTAAAACACATGATTATATAAAACTATACAAATTCTATAGCCACAAAAAATACACTCCAAACAAACACACACAAAATACACATTTCATACTGTGTTCCTTTAGTGGAACACAGGGTTCCTCGTCCGCCTCTATTCTGCTACAAACTATTCGTGGGTTTCTTCTTCGGTTGCTGCGTACCTTCTCCAGTAATTTGAAACATATCTTAGCACTTAGCATGATGCGTCTTTGGTTTATTTTTATTATGCTTCAAATAGGCCTGTCGCGATAAGCAATTAATTGACTTATCGTACGATAAATAAAAATGAACTCGATAACTTTTCTGACCTCGATAAATTGCCGTTTACGTGTGCGTTTGTTTACATAAAGATGTGACCAGCCACTCTACCGGCCCGGTGCGCTGTGGCTGCCGGCCCGGCGCGCTGTGAGGGGCGGGGCTCACACACAGCCAGGTCAGGACACTCCGCGTGCAACAGTGTAGCAGCCAAATGAATAATATAGAGACAAGCAGGAGACAACGTGTGACTTACTCGAGGGGAATTTGAAGTTAAATGGAATTGGTTGCAAAACCTAACTCCACATCTCCGGTGTGGGAATATTTTGGATTTAAGCCAAATCAACGAGGCGAACCTACGGACTTGAATGAGCCGGTATGTTGCATTTGTTTTAAAAAGGTAGCAACAACAGCTAGCAATACGACCAACCTTAAACTGCATCTGAAACACAACCACCCCATTCCGTTTTCCCAGCTGGGTGCAAACACGGCAGCTGGAGATGGAGAGCCCCCACCTTCCCGACAGTTTACAATCAAAGATGCATTTGCCCGACAATGCAAACATGTTGGTGTTCCTTGCTCGAAATCTTTGAATTACAGATTTGGATATGGCCTGTTGAGGCATCTGGGTCTTTGTATGGACAGTGGACTGTACACTTGACTGTTGTTTTAAGGAGGTTTTTTTTGCTTGTGAGACAATGTGTGCTCATATTTATTTATATTTATATTTATATTTATATATATATATATATATATATATATATATATATGCAGGCGCGATGACAGGAAGAGACAGGACAGGCAGAGAGAAAGAGAAAGAGAGAAAGTGATGGAAGTCAGGGAGGAACTGCAGGTACAGTCACACAAAATAATGTAGGCTTAATAACCCCATTTATCTATCTATCTATCTATAACAATAGTCTTCATTTACAATATAGACAATAGGCATAATTTTAAAACAACATACATCTATTGCAGTTATGATGTCATAATAACATACAATTGTATAAAACACTATTTGCTTACATCTTTGTTCTCTTTTGAGAATCAAACAAAACTGATTTAAATAAAAAAAATAATGCAAACAAACAAGTGAAATGAACTAAATTGCTGAATTGCTTTTAATTCACTGGCAGGAGCGACAACGCGGAGGAACAAAAAGTGAACAACGAGGGAGAGATTGAACAAAGAGAAAGAGTAGAGGACAGAGAGAGTAATGAACAGGAAGAAGACAGAGAGACTAAAGAAGATGGAAGAGAGGGTGCCGGTTATGGAAAGGAGAGAGACATGGAAAAATGAATGTTGACAATGTTTGTGATCATTTTAGCCTCGTCTGCATGTCCAGATCATTAATAATAACAATCAACTGATTCTTATGCATTTGTAACAGGCCCCGCTATGCAGGGCGCGATGACAGATAATATTCCTGCAAAACAGGAGAAATTATGAACAACCAAATTCTTTGCTGCTCGTTTGGCGGGTCTTGCCAGAATTTATTATTCATTTGGCACATACACAATTGTTAATGCCCTTAACCATTTGACACAACACACACACAATTGTTAATGCCCTTTTCTGTCTTCAATATAAACACATGTGTATATATATTCATGTCTTCAATATATTTGAAATAAACACCATGACTTAAAATAAGAATTTCTCTATTCAGATATTGATTTTGTAATCAAACCCTTTTAAATACCTTCCCAGGCAAAGCATCAGAATATAGCTAATCTGTGCTAGCATTAGCATCCAACAAGCATTTATGTATTAACTCTGACCATAGAACACATACATATAATACAAAAAACACACACAAAATACTTAGGATATAAACCCGGAAAATATATAAGTACAAAATGTACAGGAGCTGTAAACAATTACATTTACTTGCATTCACTTTGATCAAAGAGCTCAGTTATGCTACATTAAAATAGCGACCGCCATTACACACACATGCGCACACAGCAACCACGAGGCAGTCTCCTACGCGGCATTGAAGACAATAAACAACGTCCAAACACCACTTCAAACACTAGGACATCGTGACACAACACTACCGTGGATATTTATAACACTTGTGACAAACACAACTGACCTGCAAAACAGGAGAAATGATGAACAACCAGAACCAGTCTTACCAGAATGGCAAGCCAGCGGCAGCTCCATCACCACATCAGTCGTTTACGGCAGGCGCAAATCATAACAAACCCCTTTAAGGCAGTGTTACCCTGCCATCTACTGCCCCCTGCTGTCCATTGTTAAAACAGGTTTCTAAAATGATATTAAATATACACATACAATTGTGATCACACACTTTGTGTGGGTCACACATTACACTTTCAAAAATAATTTATGCTGCAGCCCACTGACATGGTTTGAAATCAATATATTATCCAATTTGTGACCCCCCACAGGACTTAAAAAGCACCTAACTAGATCGTGAAAATCCCGAAAATCTTGGGGGGGTATACCCCCGATCCCCCCTGGCATGTTTGGACCTCGGTATTTAGGAAATCCTGGATACGGCCCTGGGCAGAAGGCGTGAGCTGTACACCATACTCAGATATGAACTATACTGAACCCCCATGGTCTATTTAATATGGTGCATTGGATCAGAATATGAATAATTGAGTTGATAATCTCACATATCACTGCTCAGGCTCAACTCTCACTGTTTAATCGGAGCGGATCACAGTTTACCACAGCTGAAGACTTCTCCACGCTGCTTTCGAGCTGTGCGTAAACAACGTGTGCTTCACTTGTAGGCTGAGGGTATACACAGGTCTCATATGGATTTGGTATCACATTAAGAACGATGTACAGTAATAAGTCTGGCAAAAATAACTGGTTTAAATGATTTATTAAAGCTTGCAATGTTTTTATGGAGCCACATATACCAAAAGATGAATGTGAACGCTGAACGAATGGTTAATTATCATAATAGTCATTATAATTCTCAGTTATTCAGAATCAGAATTCCTTTATTAGTCCCGCAGCGGGAAGGTTGCCAACGTTACAGATAAAGTGACATAGCAGATAAAAGCCAAGCAATAATAAGTAGTTATTGCTGTTAAGTGTAAAAGCCCACATTGGAAATAAAAAAATAAAAACACAACATCATAAATGCGTCACGGTATGGAGGACTGTGTGTAGATTAAATTAATGACAAATTATGAGTAGACTTTACTATATTACGTCGGTTGCTCGGGTCGAAAGAGCAAAACTGAAGTTAGTCAAATAAAGTTAAACCACAGCAACTTTTTTTTTGACGTCATGCGGTTGCTGTATAAACAATCTCACACAACACTTGGTAACTTACTTTATATCCCGCTGCCGAAGTCCAACTTCCGCTGTAACGATAGTAAGGTGCAGAAAATATCGCTCCGCTTTCTTTCTGGACGTTCATTCCTCCATCATACATCTGCGGTACATCCATGAGCAGAGGGCATGGGTGTTCGGGGAGTGGCGGACAGAGTCTAAAAGGGAGACTCACATCAAGAAGTTTAGAGACCCTTCTATGTGTGACGTCACCTCTACGAGGAGGGCGTTCCCTGAGTCATGGGCGGGCCGCGTCTATCGTTTTTCCAACCCAGTTTAGATTTAACCACGCCCACTTCCGCATTACGCAAACATCGACGTAGCTCTACGCGATAGCGTCATAGACTTCATCTTCGGCAGTTATAGCGGTCGCGGTAAAGCAGAATATTGAATAGTTGTTTTTTGTCTTTCCAAAGGATTTGTTGACTGAAAGTAAACGATCCTATAATCAAAGCCATATCGAAGAGTCCTGAGATTGTATTACTGGTGTTTTATCCTCTATAAATAGCCTGTGTGTATCCTCAAATTTCGTTTTCAGGACAAACAAAAGACGTTTTAAATATCTTATCAGCTGGTGTAGTGCAGAATATTGAATATAACCTTGACTATTACTGTGTACTTCATTTATCTGACAGCATTATTTAATGATACTATTTTATATATATATACACTTTTATGAATTCATTTATATACACACATACTGTTTTTATATATATACACACAATTATTCATTTATAAACATATAAACACACACTTATATGTACTCACACATGTATTTATTCATTTATACACACAGATTTATTCATTCATTTATACACACACTCACATATATATATATACACTTTATATTAATTCATTTGTACACAGACATACATATATATATATATATATGTGTGTATAAATAAACACACAAACAAAACAACACAATATAATAAAAACAGTTGCAATAATAATAACATAATATGGTATGATCAATTCTACCCTTTTGTTTTTGCTCCCATATTTCAATTAAAAGATATTTGTCAAAATCAATATTGGTGGGGGCTCTTTTTCAAAGATAATCAATAACACCCTGACAGTTGTTGCAGATTATACACCATTACTTGTTACTTAACACACATGTGCGATGGTCCCAAAAAAGCCAAAATCTGCACTGTAAAAAAAATATACATTTATTAGGCACTCTGAATAAGGTTGACTGTGTAATAATCATGCCTTTTAATTGGTGTATATGTCTCACAAGGTGAAGGCTGGGATAGTGGGAGGGGTGAGGTAGGAGCAGGGGACTGCTGAATGCTGAGCTGAAGTCCCAGGATACAATCCCAAGTTGACTGCATGATCCACTTACCTGTTTGCATCAACTGCAGGAGGTCAAGCAGGGGTCATGTGATGTCCTTTAGGTTTGATCAACACCAGCCTCTGGAAAGATTTCATGACTGCAGAGGGCAGTGGACCTTTAGTCATTTAATACTGTGATGTAGAGTAATGGATTTGTATTAACAGGGAGGTTATATTTCAGCATTTGAGATACACCTTGAGGCAGGATTTGGTAAAAAGCCCACTTACCACGACAAGGTACAGGCAATAAATGGGATAAGATATGACAAAGACATAAGGTGAAAAACAAATGAGAAAGAAAGGCATACACGTATACAAACAGATACATAAAGGGTGTAGAGGGGCACCGAATACCAGTGTCCTGCCTCTAAACAGAGGGATGGGGGTGAGAATCAGAATCAGAATACCTTTATTAGTCCCACATAGCGGACATTTGCATCATTACAGCAGGAAAGAGCCACAGACAGCTTAATGTTACATATGTTTAAAAAAAAAAGTACTAAGTTATGATATAATAAAAAATATAATAAAAAAATAAAAGTAAAAAAAATTACTTTTCAAAATACAAATCCTGTAACAGTTCTAAGGATTTAGCAGCCAGGTATATATTACACAGTTATTAATGGCATATGTATATAATGTATATATTGCACATATAGCACATATTGCACATAGTTTGATGGTATTTAGCAGCAGCAAGTTACACAACTGGGTGAAGAGGAGTCAGAGGGTGTAGAGGGGCACTGACTAGTGTCCTGCCTCTAAACAGAGGGATGGGGGTAAGGAGGAGTCAGAGGGTGTAGAGGGGCACTGAATAGTGTCCTGCCTCTAAACAGAGGGATGGCGGTGAAGAGGAGTCAGAGGGTGTAGAGGGGCACTGACTAGTGTCCTGCCTCTAAACAGAGGGATGGGGGTAAGGAGGAGTCAGAGGGTGTAGAGGGGCACTGAATAGTGTCCTGCCTCTAAACAGAGGGATACAATAAATACATTAGTTTTTTTTGAATGACTGGTGTTCAACACCACTGCCAAACTTAAACTGTGCTGTTTCACAGGGCGCCCAGAAAATAAACGCCGTCTTGAGCCAGCGCCTGACTTCCTGTGTGCAACAGCTGTAGGCTGGCAGCCAATCATCGGCCCTTTCGCTGGTCAGGCTGCCAGATTTCCCAAAGGAATGGAAGGCTGACAGCAGTTTGGAGGGGTTGCTTCTCAGGACATTGTACTGCTTAGCCATTGCCAGTAGCCCAGCAGTGAAATGTGGATCCTGGCAACGACTTTTCATTTCCTCCATCATGTTATCCACAGGAGAGACGTCATCTGATGCGATATCTAAGAGGGAAAAATATTTAAATTAAAGGTTTATTTTTTAAGTTGATATTATACATATAGTAACAATTTATTAATTCATCAATCTATTAAGCACCAAAATGATGTGTGAACATAAACCAGCACACTCACAACTCACCTTCTTGTGGCCTATCACCAGTGACACTTCTTGAGGGCTGGGCTTGTTCTGTCAATACACCTGTGAAGAGTAGCATATGATAGTATTCAGTTAATTGGTATTAACTATTTCAGTGCCCCTTTTCTGATGTTATGGTCCAAGGGGAAAGAAAAGTCTAGGTATATATATAATATGTATGTGTGTGTGTGTGTGTGTGTGTGTGTGTGTGTGTGTTTGTGTTGTTCAGTTGAAATGTTCATAACAAACCTTCATCTTGTTGCTCCTGAGGCGTAGTGCTTGGTTCATGAGTGCCTACAGATACCAAGAGATACATCAATTATGTGTGTCTCACATGGTATTAGTGATGGACATGGATAATATAGAACTACTTTGTTATTTTGATTTAAAGTTTCAATTATTTTATATAATTACACCATTATTAATGTAAGTTTTGTTTATAAGATAAGATAAGATGGTACTTTATTGATCCCAATTTGGGAAATTGTTTTTGTTGCAGCAGCATAAAAGACAAGGCATTTTACAATAAAACAAAACTACAAATAAACAAGAATAGAAAGAAAATAAAATAAAATAGAAAATATACATGTAGATATTATATATACAAATATATATATATTCAAAAATATATGACATAAGGAATATGGAATATTAAATATAAAATATTGAACAGATTATATATGTGTAAAATGTACAACGTGGTTTTATTTCAAGAGAAACTATGGAGCAGAGAGTTCTCTTCCAGCCAGAGGAGATTTATTGTAGAGTGTTATTGCAGTGGCCAGGAATGTTTTCCTGTATCGGTCCTTGTGACAGCGGAGCTGCAGCAGTCTGTTGGAGAAGGAGCTCCGTTGACTGTCCAGCTGCAGGTGGAGGGGATGGTTGGGGTTATCCATGATGGACAACAGCCTGTTCAGTGTCCTCCTCTCCACCACAGCTTCAAAGGGGTCCAGCTTGATGCCGATGACAGACCCAGCTGTGCTCACAGTGAAGCGGGGGGGGGGGAGCTTGATGGCTCAGTGGAGGGGAGGCACATCAAAGGTGAGGTGGTAAAGTCCAGTGTGCTCGGCAGGGGGGATAGAGGGGGGGGGGTCAGAGGCAAGGTGAGCAGAGGGGGGGGGGGGGTGAGCAGAGGGGGGGGGGGGGGTTAGCGGCAAGGTGAGCAGAGGGCGGATGCTGAAGCCAGGCTGAGTGGTGGAGGTGAGGTGTGAAGTGGAGGTGGTGAGCAGAGGGGGGATGCTGAAGCCAGGCTGAGTGGTGGAGGTGAGGTGTGAAGTGGAGGTGGTGAGCAGAGGGGGGATGCTGAAGCCAGGCTGAGTGGAGGAGGTGAGGTGTGAAGTGGAGGTGGAGGAGAAAGCAGCGGGCGGAGAGCTAAACCTAAGAAGGTGTACAGCTCGTTGGCCCTCTCCAGGGTGCCCACAGTCAGTCTGTCTCTCCCTTTGAAGCCAGTAATGGCCTTACTGTACTGTACTAAAATAAGACGTTTCACTGATAAATAAAAATGGAAGTAGAAAATCAAGATAATGATGAGGTTCGCTATGTATTAATGTACCTGTGTTCACAGTTTTAGCTATAGCGTTATAGCAGAAAAGTTTAATCCAGCGTATTTTCTATATTCATTTAAAGATTCCATAAATGAATGTGTATGCCTTAAACCTGTTTAGATAAAATGTGTGTGTGCTCATTGCAGTGCCTATAGGCTGTATGATTGTTGCTACTGTTAGGCTGCTGGGGTAGTAGGGGATGTAACTTCTCATTATTGTTTGATTGTTGTACAACGAAATAATAATTGATCAACTATACCTGATAGGTGCATCATATAGTGAAACATCTGTTATGGGAATTATGAGATCAAATGTATTAACATTTAGGATTCTTGATATAACGCACACACATTTTATCATGTAGCCTACCACACAAATGTCACATGTTTTTCTCTCTGAAAGCTATACTTGTATATGTTTAAACATCATCATCCCATGACATCTTTAGGAGTAGTTAACTAACAAAGGTTGACTGTTCTTATAGCCTAAAGCCTTCTCTGGACTTCCTCTAAACTCGAAGACAGCTGACCTAATTAGAAGGACCATTGTCTCTCACTCTGTTAGTCATGTGAATCCAGAGGTTTTTGCAAGAGGGTTTGAGGAAACATTACATGTTACTTGAAACAACATAAAGTTAGGATAAGGTGTTATCTTTTATCTGCTGTTCTGTTTAGTGTGTGAGTTTTTGAATATATGGTGCAAGGGGGTCTCAGCTGACCTAATCAAATGTTATCTTGAGAGACTGTTTCACTCAGAACAGGACGTGCTCTTAGTTCATACTTGCACTGTTGGAGCACCACCCTTTGGAGTGGTTGAAGGTTCGAGCCTGCTCCGCGCCGTTCGTTGATGAGTGGTCTGCTATAAGAGGAAGGACTCAGACACCGAGATATGAGGTTAACAATAAGCTGATTTAATGGTAAAAGCAACAGTAAAATATAATGAAGTACTTCGGACCCTGGCTCTACTACCGTGCGATATACGTATCGGGACAGTCAGACAGAACAGGGGCCCCGAGTATAAGGAAGTTACAATATTTATACACACAAGCGGGGAGGAGTTGTGTGGGAGGAGTTGTGTCGGTTGCTCCTCCCTAGGTGTTATCTACTGGTGGATTCACTCCTGGGCGACCATCTCCAACTCCCATAGATGGTTAGGTTGTTATTTTCAATGTAACACAACAAGGGTTATTTCTGTTATTAATAATAGGAGATTTACTAGGACGCAAGGAAACCCAATCAAATAATAAGGCTATTCGCTAATGGGCCATATAACTAAGAATAGTGTTCAAGATACAAACAGTGTCCCAAGTAAACCACGATTCCCACTAGCAGAGTACACCAACAAACAATAAGGAAGTGTAATCCACAGTCTGTCATTATTGAGTAGTCTTTGTCCTTGTCATCTGTTGTATGGGTCGTTGCTTCTGCTGGGCTGTCGTCGTCAGATGTGTCGTGCTCTCGTCCTGCTGCAGCGATGTCAGTTCTGATGTCGTCTAACGTCCTTGCTGGAGGTTTTCCAACGGCGCACTGGCTCCAATGATACCACCTTTCCCCCTTTCCTTCGAGGCGAACTGCATGTGATGTCCTCTGAGTCACTCTGTGCGGGCCGGTGAACCTTGGGTTGAGCCACTTCGGACGGATGACCTTCAGCCAGATGAATTCTGCGGTGTTAGCCTCGTGCTTCTCCGGTCCCCCTTTAGCGTCGGCAACCTGGGTGGAGAAATCTGATACCAAGCCCTTAAGTTGCTGGTAGTATGGTTTGCTATCCATCTCTTCTACTTCTTTCCCTACTGCTAATGCTCCAGGTCCAGGAAACTGGTGACCATGTGTTAGCTCAAAAGGAGAGAAGCCTGTGCCTCTGTTTACAGAACTGCGAAGGGACAATAGGGCCAAAGGTAGTGCGTCTAACCAGTTCATGCCTGTGCCATCACAGGCCTTACTGAGCTTCTGTTTGATACTCTGATTCATTCTTTCTACCTTTCCCTGGAGTAGAGGTGAGTCTGTTGGGAATCAGAGAGACATTTCCTATCATTCTGAAATTCCCTCCCCTTCCGACGTCATATTCTAGTTCTGATTCAGAAAATGCGTCTGTAGACAGCATCTGAAGGTTTGTCATGGGAGGGGAATTGGGTGAGGGGGGGTAGAGGTGGAGGGAAACGTATAGGGAGGGGGTTGGGTCTTAAAGGGGTTGTACAGATCTGGATAGAGGAGGGGACTGCCCTCTGGGATGTCTGGGAGGGGCCCACCATACGGCTTCTCCTTCCTGACTGTCTCTATCACTTCTGCGGGAGGGGCTGGTGCAGGACTGGGTGGGGCTGCTATGGCGGGCAGATTTTTGGCGGGAGTTTTGCTCAGAGGGCAGGCTACTGCCACTCCGTTCATAGCTAAGGCTGCGTTATGGCCTATTCTCCTTAGCTTGTCGACTAGCTCCCTTTCTTTGTTAGGTTTAGAAGCCCTGATAAATCCTGCCTTCTGCTTGTTGAGAGTTTCTAATTTCTGAACCAACTGTCGCTCGTATGTATTGAGTGCTGTGGCTAGGAGACTTATTGCCTCGTCACCCTCTACTCTATTCTCTGCGATCATCCGATCGTGTAAGAAACGGAGATCCCTGCTCGCCTTTTTACGATCTCCGGACTTAAGTCCGCTAAGTATCAATCTCTCTGCTTGTCCCCACTGTTCCCTTAAACTACCCGGAACAGGGACTCCTAATTCTCTCTCTTCACGTTTAAATTCTCCTTCCATTTTGACTTTGTTCGTATCTGCTTCTCCTAAAGGTTTTAGTTTTTATAAAAAATACCAGGTACTTCTGCGTACTATAATTTACTAAATATTGCAGTTTTATTCCCACAGGTATACAGTCTGATAGTTTTCGGTGCGAGGTGTATTTCAACCAGTTACTGAGACTTCCAAGAGCGCTTCGACACCCTCTTACGAGGATGCGGCCCAAGGCACGGAGTCGAAACCCAGTCTACAATAACCTTTGATCGTCACGTATATGCTATCAGATACAAATAAGATTCTACAATACTTTCAGGGACGGTCCTTTCAAATTGATGTTGAAAATTCCGTCCCTTACTGCGTATTTTTCACATATAATATACAAACACAGTTAATCACACTCAAAATAAATGTACCTAACGTAGCCCCAGATCCGTCTAAGGATTGCCTGTGTTCATTAGTCGATGAGCCCCAACCCCAGAATTCGTCTAAGAATTACTGTGTGTGTCATCTTATTTCTCTGAGTATTTGCAGCTGGGCTTCCTTTACCAATTTATAACCACTGAAATCTCGTTACACAGTTAATGATAATAAGGGTAGGCTACATCAGTTACACTGCTTGTCATCGTTGTATTCTGGGCTCTTTAGGAAGGTTTATACATTTGCTTCCTGTATTGATAGAGAAGTGTCCTTAGATGTAATAAAAAAAAGAATTTAAAAGAACTCATGAAGAATGTAAGGTTAAGTATGTTGAAACATTTGCTGCTACAATGGACACAGGTTAAAATCCAGCCTGCTACCTTTACACGTGTCTCCCCTTTAACACTGTCATTATCCTTTAAAGTCTAATCTGACCCAAAAATATTCTTTAAGAAGAAAAAGAAAAAAAGTCATTGTATGTTATGTTCGAAAAATACCATGAAAAAACAAAACAAAAAAACTCCTACAACTATAAAATGTGTTTAACCGTATGTCGAAAATATCTCAATAAAAGACATAGTCAAATAATATATCGCAAATAAAAAAGATTAATAGTAAATAACATAGTGTCCAAACGGTCATAGTATAGTGTGTTGAAAATATAGAGAAAAAGAGGTAAAATAATAGAATATTATGAAAATATAATGAAGGAAGTCAAAATATGAAAAAGGTTATTGTATACACCAGTATGTTGAACAAATCATAGTCATAGTACAGTATTTCATATATATATAATTTAAAAAAGTGTCACAGTGTAGAATGTCCGAACATTTATTTTTAAAAGTACTAGTATAGTATGTCAAAAGTATCTTGAAAAAAGTCCAAGTATAGTATGTAGTTAAGAATGATATGATATAGTTTTGTCTGTAATGTCAGTATAGGATTTCAAAAAATATTAAAGAAAGTCATAGTTTGTCAAAAAGATGTTGAAAAAGTCATGACATTGTGTGTTGAAATGGTTTTGAATAAACACATCACGTCAAATTGTATCAAGTGCATCAGACAACTCAAATGACTCCATTTGAACCATATTATAAATAAGAAAATAATGGTCATAGTATATAGCAGGGCTATTTAATAGTTTTTTGACTGGGGGCCGTTGATGAAGTGATCCAAAATAAGGGCTCAAGAAAAATATGCCTTGAAATATGAGCAATCATGTTAATAGCTATAGATAAAGTAATGTACTACAACAACAACAACATAAGAGTGCTTATATTGTATGTTGTAAAAGCATGACGCAAAAATCAGGGAACCATATGCCCAAGGCATTCCTACATTTAGATGACAGGTTCAGAACTCAGTACATGTGAACCATTAACTAATTTAACCATCAACATCAATTTAAGTGCACACACCAGTGCAAACAAAAAAACAAAAAAACAGGCTTGTGTGCATTATGGTTTTGAATAAACACATCAGTATTTCAAAAAAAGTCAAACTATAAAGTGCATCAGACAACTTAAATTACTCCATTTGAACTATATCTAGAACTTCACTATTTGTAACTAAAGTAATTTAACCTAAGTGAAGCCAACCTAAGGAGTGGGCACTACAGTCAGGAACTAGCTTACTTTTTAACATTCTACTCAAAGGGCTAAAGTAACCTGTATATCCTATATAACCTGTTTCAATAATTATAACTTTGTCTGTGTAAAATGTATACTTATGAAACTAGACCAAGTGGTATTATTTTCCTTTGTTTGCTGTGGTCAATTGTGTGTGCGTTGACTTAGGAATGTAGAGGATCCAGTCGCCCCCCCGGGGTTTTTAATGGCCGGATAGGAGCATGGGGGGGCTGCAGGAGAAAGGTAATAAAACTGACACCATTGAGTCTATGCAGAGATTGTACTGAGAGAAAGATTGGGATGCGGAGTGGTACGGCCAGGTGCTGAGGATAAACGAAGATAAGGATTGGTACCTCACCCCCGTTCAACCCAGAATTGTTTATTTTATGGCTGCCATAAAAGATGACCTGGGACTGATCGGCGGCGCAGGAGATCCAAACTTCCCACACCTATGGCTGACTCACTCTGATTCGCTGTTTAGACCTCGTCAATGGCTGACTCACTCTGATTCACTGCCTAGGGCTCGCCCAGGAGTGAGTCCACCAATGGATGAACACCTAGGGAGGAGCAACCGACACAACTCCTCCCACACAACTCCTCTCCGTTTGTGGGAATAAATATTGTGAATTCTGTACACTCGCGGCCTCTGTTCGGTCTGACTGTCTGATACGTACATCGCACGGTGGAAGAGCTGAGGCCCGAAGTACTTCGTTATATAAGTACTTTGTTATATTGTACTGTTGTTTCTACCATTAAATCAGCTTATTGTTTAATCTCATATCTCTGTCTGAGTCCTTCCTTTTTATAGCAGACCACTCATCAAACGAACAGCGCGGAGCGGGCTCGAACCTTCAACAACTGAAGGGTGCTTAAACCCAACAGGCCATATATATATATTACCTCCGCCAATCGCATAACCCTGGTATATGTCAAATAGTCATTATAATATTTTTGAATGTATCAACAACAAAAACTAAAAGTACTGGTATGGTATATCCAGGTATCATGGCTTATTTTTTTTAAGTATTTGCGGTCGGGCATCTTGGATATGTCTGGACATGTCGAACTACTTGAATCTTGGAACTGATGACTGACAGTGACCAAAATGTTTAGTTTTTATGTTCTGGTGGTCACGAGTGTTTTCTAACAACATATAACATTGGGGTCTGATAATTACGTTAGCTCTGACCTAGCTTTTATTTCTGGGGTGTTTTTTATATTCACACCATACCTTTCAGTATTTAGCCAACGTTGCATAGCGTATTTAAGTTAAAAAGCTTGAAAGCAATAGCTTTAAATGAGGTTGAGTTAATAATAGAGGCTAACTCTTATGGAGATTGGTGATTTAAGTTAAATTTGGCTCTAATAACAGTATGGTATATCAGAATATCATAAAAACATAAATAAAAGGTCACACAAACTAGCCTTTTAAAGTCACAGTATAGTGTGTGTGTGTGTGTGTGTGTGTGTGTGTGTGTGTGTGTGTGTGTTAGTGTGTGTGTGTGTGTGTGTGTGTGTGTGTGTGTGTGTGTTAGTGTGTGTGTGTGTGTGTGTGTGTGTGTGTGTGTGTGTGTGTGAGACAATGGGAGACACTGTTATCTCAAAAACATTGTGAGTAAAGAAACTGTGACATGTAAAGAAAGGATTTTCACAAAAACTGTGATGTTACATCCCTCAGAGATGTCTATTCTTCTTCTTTTTTTAAAACCATACTTTGAGAAAGGAACTAGATTATCTGAAAGATTACTTATTTTTGTTTAAACCAACAGTGTGGGGACACCTGCCAGAGACAGGGTGGGGGAAAGGAAGAGGTAGATGATTAATTTTATGAATCTGACTTGATTGTTGTGTTGGTTGAAGGAAGAGACACGGGCGAGGAAGAAGCAGAAAAATAACTTGTTTGTAAAAAGGACAGCACGACTTTTTTCTCAAATGTATGTCAGTTTCAAGAAAGATGAGAGGTTTTATGCATGAAGTGCAACATATCCTGGAACCCTTCAAAAGAGAAAAGAAGATATAGGTAAAGTATGTTGAAATATTGTCGAACCTCAGATTGAGGAGGAACAATGCGAATTCCGTCCTGGTCGTGGAACGACGGATCAGCTTTTTACTCTCGCAAGGATCCTGGAGGGGGCCTGGGAGTACACTTATCCGGTCTACATGTGTTTTGTAGACTTGGAGAAGGCGTATGACCGAGTTCCCAGGGAGTTACTGTGGGAGGTGCTGCAGGAGTATGGGGTGAGGGGGTCTCTACTCAGGGCCATCCAATCTCTGTACTCCCAAAGCGAGAGCTGTGTCCGGGTCCTCGGCAGTAAGTCGGACCCATTTCCGGTGAGGGTTGGCTTCCGACAGGGCTGCGCTTTGTCACCGATCCTGTTTGTAATATACATGGATAGGATTTTGAGGCGTAGTCGTGGGGGGGGGGGGGGTGCAGTTCGGTGGACTAAGGATTGCACCACTGCTTTTTGCAGATGATGTGGTTCTAATGGCTTCATCGGTCTGCGACCTTCAGCACTCACTGGATCGGTTCGCAACCGAGTGTGAAGCTGCTAGGATGAGGATCAGCACCTCCAAATCTGAGGTCATGGTTCTCAGCAGGAAACCGATGGACTGTCCACTCCAAGTAGGGAATGAGTCCTTACCCCAAGTGAAGGAGTTCAAGTATCTCGGGGTCTTGTTCTCGAGTGAGGGAACAATGGAGCGTGAGATGGGCCGGAGAATCGGAGCAGCGGGAGCGGTACTGCAGTCGCTTTACCGCACCGTTGTGACGAAAAGAGAGCCGAGCCAGAAGGCAAAGCTCTCTGTCTACCGGGCCATTTTCGTTCCTACCCTCACCTATGGTCATGAAGGATGGGTCATGACCAAAAGAACGAGATCGCGGATACAAGCGGCCGAGATGGGTTTTCTCCGCAGGGTGGCTGGCGTCTCCCTTAGGGATAAGGTGAGAAGTTCAGTGATCCGGGAGGGACTCGGAGTTGAACCGCTCCTCCTTCGCGTCGAAAGGAGCCAGTTGAGGTGGTTCGGGCACCTAGTAAGGATGCCACCTGGGCGCCTCCCTAGGGAGGTGTTCCAGGCACGTCCAGCTGGGAGGACACCAAGGGGTAGACCTAGGACCAGGTGGAGGGATTATATCTCTTCGCTGGCCTGGGAGCGCCTTGGGATCCCCCAGTCAGAGCTGGTTGATGTGGCCAGGGAAAAGAAAGTTTGGGGCTCTCTGCTGGAACTGCTACCCCTGGGACCCGATCACGGATAAGCGGGAGAAGATGGATGGATGGATAATGAACGAAGTCATAGAGGTAAAAAAATAGCACAGTATGTGGAAAATATGAAAACAGCACGTTGAAAAAAGTCATGTTATGTTAGAATAACATGAAATAATTATAGTAAAGCATCTAAAAAACCATTTAAAAAAAGTCAGGTTATTAAAGTTATCAAAACTGTATTGTTTCACCGAAACAGTGTTAAAATCACAAACTTTCCATTTAGAGTTCTTTAAGAAACTCAATTAATTACAAATTAATTCATATTTGACCAAGTTGTAAAGTTTTGCATCCATTAAAGTGTAACTATAAGTATCTTTGTAGGAGAAAAAGCATACATCTGTTCATAGTCTTAGTATAGTATTTCATATATATAATTTAAAAAGAGTCACAGTGTAGAATGTCCGTACATTTATTTTAAAAGTACTAGTATAGTATGTCAAAAGTATCTTGAAAAAAAAGTCCAAGTAGTTAAGAATTATATTATGTAGTTTGTCTGCAATGTCAGTATAGGATTTCAAAAAAAAGAAAGAAAGTCATAGTATAGTTTGTCTAAAAGATCTTGAAAAAAAAAGTCATGACATTTTACCTACCTCTACAACTTCAAAAAGATCTACTTAAATGTGATATGATCTGATATTACTGTAAAAAGAGTCACTATGTCATATTATTAAAGAACACTATCTTATAGCAGGCTATCTTATAGAAGGCTATACTATTTGGTTTATCATTGACCGATCATGACCTAGTAAGATATTAACAGGGTTCACATCAAAGGGGCTGATCAGAGTCTTATCGTCCCCTGTTGTGCAATATCCTTATCAGGGCTATATCTGGTTTATCATTGACCAGTAATGACCTACTAAGATACTAACAGGTTCACATCAAAGGGGCTATCAGCCGCTATTGGGTAACATCTGCAAAAACAAGTCATAAAAGATAAGGGGTTCAAAGGTCAGAAAAGATAAGAGAGTCCAAGGTCTGATTTCAGAGTGACAGGTGCCACTTCAAATGGATTTTGGAGGCGGGGCTTCCGGTTTTTGGAGGCGGGACTTCCGGCGTTGGGGGCGGGATTTACGGTTTTTGGAGGCGGGACTTCCGTTTTTTGGGTCATAAATCATTCCTTATCAGGTACTTAATCTCAATCTGACACTTGCTGGGTTCTTAAAGAGCCTGTGACAGCCTCCCAACAACTGTTGTGCAATGAAATATTGGGCTACTAATCTCGAACCGTCAGCTTAAAAAAGAAGGTGCGATACCGTTCCGATAAATATCAATAATTTCGAACATCGCGGGGAAATTCCTTCGACTCATTTTGAAGTTTTGGGGGAAGCCGGAAGTGACGTCAATGCGGGAATGCTTCACTGTGCGGTGAGAGAGCCAAACACGGACAAAGTGTGTTGTCATGCGTAGAAATGGTTCGACGATACGTTGTGTCTGGGTGTTCCAATACAGCATATGACGAACTAAACATCAGCATCCATAGCTTTCCCACAGATGTCAAGCGTCAGCTCAAATGGGAGAAAAACGTGCAGAACACAAGGGCTGAATGGTCTGTAAAGAACCCCCGAACGACCTACATATGCAGCGCCCACTTTCTGCCCGAGAATTTCGAGAATGCAAGGATTATGATTTATGATCATGATTATTATTATTATTCCCACTCCGATCGGGCCACTAGGTCCACCGTTTCCCCGCAGCGAGGCTCCCCCCGTTCACAGTTTACGTGGGCTGGGCTGGGTGCAGTGGCGGACTGGCCATCGGGGGCCGGTACCGAAGTGGGCCGGTTGGATAAGTCACTAGCACATCCCCCACTCCCCCCGTTGAAAATGTACTAGCGGTACCGAAGTGGGCCGGTCGAGAGTCCCGGGCTGATTTTTAGTCCCAGTCCGCCACTGGCTACATGACCGAATTATCGCCCATATTGATGCACCTAATTCCTAAACTTCTAACAGATAAAACATAAACTGATTAGTGTCCACTGCCATTATTTTAAAACAGAATCGTTATTTAGTCAAACTCCGTAAATAAAATAGTTTACAAACCATTCCACATTGTTCAAGCGTTGTAGATCGAGAGGTATCTCACGATCGTCTGGCAGGTTGTCGTCTCCACTGTCCGACTCGGAGTTCGTTTCATCCAATTCAGACTGGTTTGAATCTGTAGGGCATATAGCCAATATCGTCTACGCAACACGTTCTCACTCCCACCCAGTCACATGTTGACGGTCGCTCAGGGCCCCTCCCCATCACGCTATTACGGACAGGGTACCCCTTGACCGTCTGTTTTCAACGGGCAGGGCCTCCCATAGACCTTCATAGACCTCCCATAGCGTTGATAATAGACGCCATGAGAACGCTCCCCGCTGCATCGAAATTCAACGAGCGCATTCCGTTCTCAGCTGGAGCGTATGGTGCGAGATGTCATTGCAACACATTATGCTCTTTATATATAGTTTATAAAAATGACAGAATTGTAATTTGCATACTCTGTGATAGGCCTCGGTGAGAGTTAGGCAAAAATAATAGGCATTTTTTTCTCTTATGTGAAGTTATGATGCATGCTGGGTAATGAATTATTTACATGGATGTACGTAATATAGCCACAAAATGTTCTAAAATTGTGTCTGATTTTTCAATCCATCACATTTAACATGGCATGACGTAGTATAACTTTTGTACAGATGATCAGTCTTCCTGAAACTTTTTTTGGCCGCTTTTTATAAAAATTAAAGTAATCGTAGCGTCTGTAAATAAAGTTTTCTGGGCGCACGTGTGACGTCATCTATGCAACGATTTTAAAGGCCATTGCGATTTCCACCACACCAGGTAAGCGATGCACCGTGAACATGTGACTGAAATAAAGAAAATCATTAAATATTCAGCACAAACATCCTTATGTCGGACCAATAAGTCATTGTTGGAACATTTGCAAGTGCAGGGTAGTCGTCTTTTTAGCCTGTAAATCATTTTAAGACATTAAAAAAAGAAAGTATAACTTACTAATGTGCAGAATGCTAGCTAGCTGCTACTAGCTATTAGCTAGCACAGAAGATGTTGCCTTTGAAGTTTCACTTTATTCAAGAGGTGGCAAACGACTGACACCTGTTATTGCATGAAATAATATTTGTGATTGTTTATTAATGTAGTTATTATGTGTCAGTTATGTCTTTTTAATGGGGTTAGAGTTGATTAAATGAATGACACAACAATAAAACAATTCTAACTAATGCCAAGCCCCTTAAATATTAGCTGACCTTTATTTGTCAGATATGATCTTACAGGTTACAGTCATAGGGAATTGTATGGTTTCCATTAATAATGTATTTCCAGTTACCTATGTTACCATAGCTCAAAACTGTCTTTTTGTAATCATGCTATGTTGATATTGTTCATTCTTTGACAAATATAACGCCACTTTAAAATGTAAGGTGTTCAATTCCTAATTGTTTTTCAATCAATCAATCAATGTTTATTTATATAGCCCAATATCACAAATGTTACATTTGTCTCAGTGGACTTCACAGTTTGTACAGAATATCAGTAGACAATACGACACCCTCTGTCCTTAGACCCTCACATCGTACAAGGAAAAACTTCCAGAAAAAGGAAAAACCCCACAGTTTAAAGGGGAAAAAAATGGGAGAAACCTCAGGGAGAGCAACAGAGGAGGGATCCCTCTCCCAGGACGGACAGACGTGCAATAGATGCCGTGTGTAAATTGAGAAGATAATACATTTACAACATAGATAGTCCAAATGTTTGGAAATGCATGTGTCTATAATAAGAAGATGAATCCACGAGGATATCCATCCAGGACTTATGATCCAGGACCACAGCAACAGGCACAGCCACGACTCAAGATCCAGGGCTCGCGATCCAGGACTCAGGACCACAGCAACAGGATCAGCCACGACTCAGGGTCCCGGCGTAGATAGACACCAAAAATAAATTTGGGGAAGCTGGGTTATTCGGAACATGAGAGTACACAGGTACAGACAGAGAGAAGGAAGAAGTAAAGTAAAGTGTCCCCGACAAACTAAGCCTATAGCAGCTAAACTAGGGGCTGAATCTAATCAGCCCTAACTATAAGCTTTATCAAAAAGGAAGGTCTTAAGCGCACTCTTAAAAACGGATAGGGTGTCTGCCGCCCGAACACAAACTGGAAGCTGATTCCACAAATGTGGAGCTTGATAAGAAAAGGCTCTGGCTCCCATTGTACTTTTAGAGACTCTAGGAACAACCAACAACCCTGCATTCTTGGAACGCAATGCCCTAGTAGGACAGTAGGGTATAATGAGTTCTTTAAGGTAAGATGGCGCCTGCCCATTAAGGGCTTTGTAGGCGAGAAGAAGAATTTTAAATTCTATCCTATGTTCTATAGGGAGCCAGTGTAAGGCAGCCAGAGCAGGAGTAATGTGGTCCCTTTTCCTAACTCTGGTTAGTACACGTGCTGCAGCATTTTGAATCAGCTGAAGCGACTTAACTGACTTCTTGGTACACCCTGATAATATTCTTCTCTCAACAGATTATTCTAAGTTATTCTGAAAGCCAAAATCCATTACAAGCTGTAATAGCATAAAAACAAAGGCACTTTTAAGAGCCACGTCCCCTTCGTTTCCCTGTCCTTGCTGTTGTGAAATTGTCCTATCCCTGTTGCTGTCTGTGTATCTCTGTCTGTGTACCTCTGTATGTGTCTTATCTGTCCATCTTTCTGTTGTTTGTCCCTTTCTGTGTTTTTGTTTTTGTATACTTTTGTCATGACTCGACCTAAGTTCAGGCCCTGCCCTGCTTGCCAGACTCCAAATCAGGCGAGCAGGAAAACATGCAGTTCCTGCTACGGAAGCCTGTCAACCAAAACAAAACTAAAAGAAAAAGTGGCATCACTGGATAGTGAATGGGGCCAAGGTGTGGTGAAAAACAAACATATTTTTGTTAGAGTCCCACACAAAAAAGAGCAACAATGAGTATTGTTCTTTGTAAAATAATGATTTTGCTGTAAAGGTCTCTACACACCGGCCTGAGACCAAACAACGCGTACCGAAGGTGACTTTTACGTCAGCTATGTCGCCTGCGTCGGCTACGCCGCCCGCCTACGAACACACCGCAAAGATGAGTGGCAATAACTGTCCTTACCAGCAGGCTGCGGTAGTGTGTATTCGTCATTCAAAAGAGCTGAACATCAGAGTGATTTCTTTGTCCCGACGTTCTTTGGCCGCCGATTCAACATGTTGAATCGGCCGCGGGAGGAGGCGGGAGGGTTGAAAATGTGCCGTAAAGAGACAACACACTAACCTGAGCAGGGCGCCGCGAATGCCCGACTGCCTCTGACGGCCTCTGACTCCCAAAATCGGGCCGGTGTGTAGAGGCCTTAATGAAGGCAACGGCAGAAACAGCAGGTGTACCTTAGCCCTTGCATGCAAATAACAATTAGTCTTACACAATGCAAGATACCTTCATTTTGCTTGTATAATAATCCAAAAGAAACAGTATTAATAGGTTTAAGGTAGCAGGTCAAACAAATGTGTGTCACTGCTTTTGTTCATTTCAGGTGCGGAAACTGGAGGCTCTAGGCTACAAGCCCATTCTATTTTATGGCAAGCCAAAAAGGGCTTCAAATAGGTGGGCTGCTGATCTAATAACTCATCTGCCCCCCACTCCTACCAACAAAACCATATTGGACAAAATGCAGAGGGCTTATGAATTCCTCTTGACAAAGGGTAAGAGTATTTTCATTTTCAAAAGATTGTGTTAAAGGTAGGGTAGGTAAGAATGGAGAAACTAGCTCGAGTGCGCTAGAATTTGAAAGTACGCAGCCGAAAGAAATCTGCCCCTTCCTTCAGACTTCCTTACAGAGCCCCTCCTCCAACACACACGAATGTGCACATGACCAATGAGGGCACGAGATAAGTTTGTGCACAGATGGAAGGCTGACAGGCAGGTAGGCCATCCAGTCATTTTAGCCGGGCCGGCTCAGATGATTGGTCGTGCTTTTTACAGTATTACGGCTTCCACAGATGACAATTTTTTATGTATTTATTGTCAAAGCATTTAATGTATTCATTGCTATCGGGATGTTAAGAGCATTCCATGGAATATAACAAAAAGTGTTTCTGAAGTGAATTACCTACCCCACCTTTAAGTATATATATCAATTAAAAAACCCACGTACATTTGACAACCTTTTTTTATTTGAACAAAAACTGTAAGTAAACCTGCATTACAGAGAGCTCCCATCAACCTGCATCTGAAACTCCCACAGCCGAGCAACCACAGACCCTTATCAGAGAGCAGCAAGAGAGACCAGCTACCGAGCAACAACCACAGACTGTTATCAGAGAGCAGCAAGAGAGTCCAGCTACCGAGCAACAACCACAGACTGTTATCAGAGAGCAGCAAGAGAGTCCAGCTACAGAGCAACAACAACAGACCCTTATCAGAGAGCAGCAAGAGAGTCCAGCTACAGAGCAACAACAAGAGACCCTTAGCAGAGAGCAGCAAGAGAGTCATTTCATTCTTAATCTGGTGCCATGTTCAACCTCTCTCTCCTCTTCTTCCTCACAATCCGGTATTCTTCCTCCTCATGCCATCTCCCAGTCTTCTCTGAATGAACAGCCAAAAAAGAAGATGAAACCAGACGGTAAGTTTTGAGTTCACACACTAATAATACATTTGATACCAGGCACATTTCACTTAAATCAATTATTGGGTATTAGCCAGGTTTCATTCAGGTAACCAGACCAGTGCACAGCATGTTATTGTTAATATATTGTTTAGCTGCGTTTTGGTGGCTTATGAAAGGGTCATGGTTGATATTGATGCCTGGCTAACCTAAGAGGGTTTTGTGAAGCCTGCCCAGGACATTTTGCTGGATTACATGACATAGGGACAAACATATTTGACACAAATAGACAAGTCTGCAGATCATTTTACAATGTTTGATTTACTTGACAATTATATAGTTAATCTCATGGGGACAGGGTTTTATTCTCAAGAGAGCCCTGATAAAAACACAACAGCTATATGGAATACATTTTCAGATAGACTAGACATGTATACAAAGTCAAATAGAACATAAATCATAAAAGCAAAAAGAGGTTTATTAGACAAAGGAGAATTAAATGAAGTGATCGTCATAACATTGGCTACAAGAGCAACCTCCACGGACACACTCACATGAAGTGGAATAACGGATAACTCCACTTTGTGAACAAAACGTTGAACATATATTTAATTCAGCTGTAAAGCATGGTTGACTTAACGTTTTCTTCTCTTTGTATATTTAAGGTTGCCACAAATGTAGAAGACAGAAGGTCTTCAAGTTTGACAAAATAACTGGGAGAAGGGTCAATAAGGTAAGTTGCAGAAGCCATACTTTTCCCTTTTTTTCATTTGGTTGCTTGTCTGACTCAGTAACTCATTCAGGCCTTTTAAAAGATACTAAAAAAATGTCTTCAAATACAATTATTGGTGTGTGTGTGTGTGTGTGTGTGTGTGTGTGTGTGTGTGTGTGTGTGTGTGTGTAGTCGGGGAAAGCAGAATGTAAAGTATGCTGGTTGCCTTGCTCTATGTGGTAAGACGTAGTTAATATTTCATTCATACACTATTACATTTTTTCCACTTTTAACCCTTTCAGAGTGGTATTTCCCTTCTCTCGTTAATCTCTACTGTTTAAAGTAGAAACCAAAGTATTTAAGAAAGTAGTCAAACGATCACCCTTTCATTAAGGTATCATAACACAAGTAATACAAAGAAAGGTATATGTTAGCTTCACCTCCTGTCTGAAGTTGGATGGTAGTTAAGAGTGCTCCTTAAAATCTTTTGGAAAAAGAGGTAAATACGATAGTGTTGTCTTATATTCTATGAAGACTTGCAGTGAGGATAAGAGCAATGATGATAATAAAACCCATGTTCACAGTTCAGACCGGCAAGGAAGCAGAGGAGAGCAGTATTGAACTGTGATGGGAAGAGTCACTCTCTTTATCCCTGTGTGTTTATAACGGCCAGGTCTCCTTGGAACATAACACCGGAAACCTATTAAAACCAGGTTTAAGTTACATAGTGCCACGTTAACAAAGATAAAAAAATGTCAATTACTGTACCTATGTTTTAAATTATTCCCTCTTAAACATGTGTTGGTAAATTAATCTTGTGTTTGTTTTTCTTTAACAATGATCGGAAGGTTGCTCTTTGTTCTAACGACACGTTGTCCACTCTACAGTTGCAGAACTTGGGAAGACACATGGGAGCCTGCCAGTGAATTTGAACACCACACTGCCTCACTCGACTCTTCACCTCCCTCTGGCTTAGCCAGCCACCTTTAGCGTATCAGCCTTAATCCACCTGGACTGCATGCATCTCTTTAAATTCGAACATGTTTGGCATCAAGACCAATTGCTATAATTGTTTAACAGCTTCTTTAAATGTAGTTTGAACTTAAGTGAAGTTTTTTCACTCTGTATGTATCCAGTTTGGTTGCGTGTTTCTTTCAGGAAATTGTCACTTTAAAATAACTTTTGTATTTCTCCTGAACAGAGGTTATTGTTATTGTATTTCTATGTAAAGACTAGTATAAAAAGCATGTGTGCATATAGCTATTGTATTTGTTTCTGAATATTTAAATAAAATAAATAACTGGCAGTTATTATGGCTATACATACCTACATTTACTAGCTACATTATTTGATGTTATTGAATTTTTTCTGACACAAAAAATTCCCATGCTTTCTTAAAATGATATTCAACACAGGCTACAAACACTTAAGCGTCCTTGATCATTCAAAATATGTTATGTTCACCTGTTACTGTATGCACATAACATGACATTTTTTCTCTAGACATCTTTATGTATTTCATATGCATTTATTTAAATAATGCTGAAGTTAAAACATTTTTACACTTTTGATAACATTTCCATCCAAAAAATGTGTACATTTAATTTGCATAGATTTTTACCATCGTTGCTATGGACGCTGCTAACGCCAATATAGCTTCCATGTTTTAATCTCTCTTTTTTTGCTTCGTGTCACCCCATTTCTCAACAGAAAAACACTGAGGTGTGATGATAGCAAAACAATGGGAACATGTTTTATTCACATTTCCTTTGGTTACTAGGAAATACTTTATTTGTCGGTTAGGGATAGCGGAAAACATCCAACCGCTCTGCAAAACCCATAGCTGCAGAACCGCAATTTTTTTAGAACTGATTACGTGTATGTGTCCTCACACAACATCTTTGCTTTTCATTACGAAATATCATAAGTAAGTATTCTAATGACTAGTTCGGCTGTAGTATATATCATACAAAGTCATTTTACGATCCTAACTTTTACAATCCTAAAACTCTTTTGCAAACCGGAAGTACTACAAAAAAAAAACACATTTTCATAATAGGCCTACTAGCTTAAATATCTATGAAATAAACAAACAGCCTAACTTTTTCATATCACATGCTTTATTTCAACAGTACAATAAGGAATTTCTCTGTAATAGATATATGTTATATATAGTAGTAAACTAATATGATTTGTGCACCCTACATTTTGGCAAACCTAAAGATTTGCCAACAAAAAAACACATTTTTAAATAGTAGCTTAAAGTCCGAAATAACCCGATGTAGTTGCGGAGTCTTAATTAAACAACCACACACACACACACACTGTGTGTGTGTGTGTGTGTGTGTGTGTTGTTGGATTGGGCACCCTTTGGAGTGGTTGAAGGTTCGAGCCCGCTCCGCGCCGTTCGTTTGATGAGTGGTCTGCTATAAAAGGAAGGACTCAGACACAGAGATATGAGGTTAACAATAAGCTGATTTAATGGTAAAAACAACAGTACAATATAACGAAGTACTTCGGGCCTTGGCTCTGCTACCGTGCGATGTACGTATCAGACAGTCAGACAGAACAGAGGCCCCGAGTGTACAGAACTCACAATATTTATACACATAAACGGGGAGGAGTTGTGTGGGAGGAGTTGTGTCGGTTGCTCCTCCCTAGGTGTTTATCTACTGGTGGATTCACTCCTGGGCGAGCCCTAGGCAGCGAATCAGAGTGAGTCAGCCATAGCGTGGGAGGTTTGGATCTACTGCGCCACTGATAAGTGCCAGGCTATCTTCATGGCAGCCATGGGGTAAACAATTCATGGGTTGAACATGGGGTGAACATACCAATCTTTATCTTTGTTTATCTTCGGCACCTGGCAGTACCGTCTCTGTATACCAATCTTTATCTAAACACTTTCCCATGCAACCCCTCCCCACGCTCCTGTCCAGCCCATTAAAACCAGGGGGGGCGACTGGTTCCTACACACTCCTAAGCCACGCACACACAATGAGCACAGCAAGCAAACAACACCACAATGAGAACACCTGCCCCAGTCCCACAAGCACACATTCCACACAGACCATTGGCGCCCAAGATATGTCGGGCCAAGGCCACAACTATTGAAACAGGTCATACAGGTTACTTTAGTGTGTGTGTGTGTGTGTGTGTGTGTGTGTGTGTGTGTGTGTGTGTGTGTGTGTGTGTGTGTGTGTGTGTGTGTGTGTGTGATGTACGGTCAGTACTAACACACACCTATAATATATAGGCCTACACCGTTTACTCTGTGTTAGCATGGCTGCAGTGGAGTTTCTGCAGAGCTCCGTTCATAAAGCAACACTTATGTACACATATACACATATATACATGTACATGTACATGTGTACTGTATAACATTAGTACACAGGACCTACAGACCCTCAGCTGGAGTGCATACAGCAGCTCATACATACTCATACGTATACATACATGTAGGCTATACTGTAAACAGAGGTGGAATGTAGTACTCAGTACTGAACTGGAGTACAATGTTCAGGTACTTTAGTTTACTCTCTCTGATACTGAATACTCTCCTGTACTGTATTATACAATTATGTTTTTACAATATTTGCCCATATTTAACAATGCCAAACCTTTTGGTTATACACCCAGGATAGCTGAGGTCAAGAGCTCTCTATAACAGTTGGCCACATGTCTGTACTCCTTTTTGTTGCTGAATTATTGGCCTTCAAACATGTACTGAGGTCAATTTTTCAAAGCAGGAGGCATGGACAACCTTCATACTGACATATGCCACTCTGCAGATCAAGGCCTTTCCAATGATGTATTTGGCTTTGCCCTAACACAAAGTTTTAATTTTCTCATTTCATGGGCACATGCCAAGGTGTAGTTTTGCAGAGCGCTTTGAAGGCCCAATACCAACAAAAATCTAATTCACCTTTTTTTTTCTTCAATGAAGATAGTTACAAGAACTTGGGTGTTTGATCCCAAAAAATAATAATAGAAAGGAAATTATATTAATATTAAGGTAATATTACAATAAAATTCAAGTTCAAAAGGATATTTACATAATGGACTATGGAATTTCACTTCTTACATAATGTACTAGTTAAGAGAATAGTTAAATCTATCAATCAATCAAATGGTATTTATATAGCCCATAATCACTAAATATACATTTGTGTCAGGTAAGGTAGTTTGACTCTAATTGACCTGATCAGATTCCCTTTTCTAAGGTTGCCTCCTCTTCACACTTTGTAAATACATTATTGCACACAAATACTGAAATTAACCTCAACAGCACATGAACAAAGTAGGCACACGTTCAAATATCTGTTTTATTAATGAACCACTAAAGAGAGGTTCAGACACATGTACAAAACATGTCAAGTTTCTCCAAGGCTGAGAACACATAGGCCTATGCAGCCTGTACTTTTTAATAACACAGATTGTATGTATTTGTGATCATACTGTGTGACCTGCTTGTATGTACTTACACAATAGGTGTACTGTTCTCTCTGTGTTGTACTGTCTCAGTGTGAACTAAAGTAACCTGTATATCCTATATAACCTGTTTCAATAATTATAACTTTGTCTGTGTAAAATGTATACTTATGAAACTAGACCAAGTGTTATTATTTTGTTTTGTTTGATGTGGTCAATTGTGTGTGCGTTGACTTAGGAATGTAGAGGATCCAGTCGCCCCCCCCCGGGTTTTTAATGGGCCGGATAGGAGCATGGGGGGGTTGCAGGAGAAAGGTAATAAAACTGACACCATTGAGTCTATGCAGAGATTGTACTGAGAGAAAGATTGGGATGCGGAGTGGTACGGCCAGGTGCTGAGGATAAACGAAGATAAGGATTGGTACCTCACCCCCGTGCGACCCAGAATTGTTTATTTTATGGCTGCCATAAAATATGACCTGGGACTGATCGGCGGCGCAGGAGATCCAAAGTTCCCACACCTATGGCTGACTCACTCTGATTCGCTGTTTAGACCTCGTCGATGGCTGACTCACTCTGATTCACTGCCTAGGGCTCGCCCAGGAGTGAGTCCACCAATGGATGAACACCTAGGGAGGAGCAACCGACACAACTCCTCCCACACAACTCCTCTCCGTTTGTGGGCATAAATATTATGAATTCTGTACACTCGGGGCCTCTGTTCTATCTGACTGTCTGATACGTACATCGCATGGTAGTAAGAGCCAAGGCCCGAAGTACTTCGTTATATAAGTACTTCGTTATATTGTACTGTTGTTTTTACCATTAAATCAGCTTATTGTTAAACCTCATATCTCTGCGTCTGAGCCGTTCCTTTTTACAGCAGACCACTCATCAAACGAACGGCGCGGAGGGGGCTCGAACCTTCAACCACTGAAGGGTGCTTCAACCCAACAGAACATAGATTAAACAGCCAGCCAAACTCTTTTGAGAGCCAGGGAATGAGCAGCCATGCTCCTTTATTGACTTATTTGCAGTCCACTGACATTCAAACGGAGTGAAACTATAATAAAAGAAGATACAAGGCACTTAATTATCTCATACATGAAGGGTAACATACACATATTAACACATAGGACCACTAAGTGTACACAAGGTAAATAAAGCTAATGCTAGATGTGCAATAAAATAAGCATGTGTACAGGCTAGTATGGCTAACGCTAGCGCGAATGCTAACGCTAGCGCGAATGCTAACGCAAATGCTAGCATATTAAGACCAAAACTTATGTCCAACAACTTTCTTACTTGCAATAAATATGCACTACTTAGAAGGTTATTGAGGAAAAACTCTCAACTAATGGCTTATTACTTGTAGAATATGGTCATGTAGAATAAGGCATTAATAAGTGGTTTATAATGACTAATAAAGAGCCAATAGCAGGGGTGCAAACTCATCATGGATAAAAAGGTGACAAGGTTCGAACCCCCTGGGGGTCCGGGGGTCAGCTCCCCCTGAAGATTTTTTTGAATTATCAGCTTTAAAATGTGGATTTACAGGCAATTTTAGCAATCAGAACAACAAAACAAGCAGTGGTAATAATAAGAAAAACACAGAATTTCCATTTGTAATATAACAATGCATTTATTTTGTTGAGCCGTACCACAATCTAACACAATTTGCAACTATAGAGTTGAGTCATATCACAGGTGCTAACTTTTTTAGCGCCACAAACAGAAAGGGAAATTCTTCTTTCTGCCAAGAATTCACTTTTTCATTTAAGAAAGGGGAGCATTTTAAACCTCTGCACTGAAACACAACAATATTAAGAGTGAGAAGACAAAGTGGTCTTGCAATGAGTGTGTCAGGAGGAATAATTCAATGTGTTGCAGAAAATATCATTGGACGGTCTAAACTCAGTTAGCGGTAGCCTTTTTTCAACACTATAATTGTCTAATTTAGCCAATTTTAGAGAACATCAGCAGCACACTTTACTGCTTGTGCTCTACTTTGAAAGAGTGCCATGTCCTCTCTGAGAGGAATCAGCATTAACGTGACTGCACAATCATACTTGTTGAATCGTTGCTTCATGAAATAATAGAAAAACAGGCCTTGCACATGTTGGATTGGGACTGAAATGTGACCGATGCTACTGTGCCCTTCACAGCTTGCAGCAACACAATAATAATTTCCCTCTGTCTGGCTCAAAATGTCTCGGTAACATTCACTTCCTCACACGTAGTTCTCATTTCAAGGGTAAAGACAGTTTTACTATTCTGTAAAGGTAAAAGTAAAGAGAAAGGCAGAAGACAGTGACTCTGACACTTCTTGCGGCACACCTTCCTTTGTCATCGAGATGATTTCTAAAGGGAAAATAGAAACAATTTGTTAGCAGCAGTTCCCTGTTGATATTATATTATGTTATTTGAAGATGGAACATTTATTTTTTAATTAAAAAAGAACAAAAGAAAATATTTTACTTTACCTATGGCGCGAAAATATCTTATATTATGTACATATATAATATATACATTTTTGATATATTATATGATGTTATTTCAAGATGGATTTTTTTTTTTTTTAATTAAAAAAGAACGAAAGAAAATATGTTCACATCTGGTAGCTACAGGTGTAGTCAATAAGCCCTTGGCTAACAATAGCTTCGCTAGCTCCCTTGGTAAGCTAAAAAACACATCAGCAGCTAACCTTAACTAACTCATAATAACAGATAGCTTACCTTGAGAGCGTGTTCCACGTTCTGCGACAGGAATGTAGGCTCGTAGGTAGCTTCCTGTAGCTAGGTTATACGGCTATCGACTCCGGCGCAGTGAAGTCCGAGAAGCGTAGTTCCTAGAAAGCCGACAGGAAGACTCGCGCGCACAGCTCAGCTCGCGCGCGCTAGCTGTCATGATGGATTGAGATGACAGCTCCCGGGAGGAGTGTCATCTGCGCCCGGGAGCTGTCATTAATCTCAATCCATCTCAAGACCCAAACTCGCAGTCGCAGATGACCCCCCCCCCCCCAAATATTTTTATTGCAGATCTACACGAACCACACAAACGACCTATTTTGGTTTCAAAACGGCGAATTTCGCCGAAAGGTGACAAGTTTGTAGCCCTGCAATAGGCTATAGCCTACTGCTAATATGCATGTTAATTAACAACTAGTTGATGGTGAGTTTGTGTACCTTAATATAAAGTGTTAGCAAGATTCTATATTTTATAGCAGGTGGTTGACTATCATGATTGAATGTAGCCTTTCTGCCATCCAAAACTAGCTAAATCAAACAATAAATAACTTATTTGTGTTTGCACTGAAGCCCTACAAAGCTATTATACATTTTGATGCAAGACTCGGTTGCAACAATCAACTTTATTTACAAATTATGTGTAGGCCTACACATAGAAATATTGCTTTTTCATTGCTCTCAGTATAATAATACAGAAATAGATATAACTTATATAATTTGTTTATATAACTGAATAAATACAAATTCTATCTACAAATTCTAAGTGTTATAATACAATACAACTTTGAGTGTTTATATTAGTTCTTAACATTACAACTTGTAACAAGGATTGACAGATTGAATGGATATACATGATTATGCACAGTATGAATACAATAAATGTCTATATATTATATACAGTATGCAGGATTTATATTGACAGGCATTATGATTTGTGTATTTAAAAAACAAACATGTGCATTTAACCTTAAAAATGTAATCTATAATCAAATTAAGTGGTATTTTGTTTTTAAGAGGCTATTCACAATGTTTGAATATGTGTCAGGAGTGTTCTTCTGAGCCTTTTTGATGACTGATTATGATTGTTACGGTTGGATGCCCATTTTAGATCCTGGGAAATAGTTGATCTCAGAAAGCTGTTTGGTTCCATAGCAGTAACTTGGCTGTTTAGATCCTGAGTGCAGGAAGGGGTGGTTACACAGGGAGGGCCGGGAGGGTTGAAGGAGCATATTCATAATCGTCCAGTTGAAGGGGTCAGTTTCTAATCCATGTCAGAATCAGAGTCACTGTCATAGTCATTAGCTGAAGCCCTGTGCAAGAAATTCACGTTTTCTGCTCCAGACAAAACTTGAAGGTAACAGGCTCTCGCTTGCAACTTCCTCTCTGTGATGTTCAGCCGCTTTCTGAGGATGGTGCTCTGCAGACCTCTCAACCCCTCTTCACTTAGGACCCAAGGCAAATCTTAAAAGTAAAACACAATAAGATAAAGCCAGTGTTGGAATAACATCATTGTAATAATGTTTTTCTGTTTATGACATTTATAATTTAAATACATACTTTGCATTGTCTCACTGGAAAGCAGGCAGGACAGCTCTTTCAGGCCATCACCACGGGTTTGAAGAGCTCTCCAATGGTGGTCCATCTCAATGAGAACAATCTTCTTCTCCTCTTGAAGCCTCCTTATTGCATTGAGAATGTCAAATGCCCTTCTCTTGGTCTTTAGATCGACAGAGTGTGGATTGCATTCATGGAAGAGACACAATTATGTAAAAAGTATGTCAGACTTATACAGACTTATATACAGACTTGTGTACATACCACTGTGTGGTAGCTGCCATGGCCAAGCGTTCTCCTCCTCCGACAGAATGTTCTCCAAGCAAAGAGTTTCTGTACTTGGAACCATTCTGTTGTAACTCTCTACAACCGAGGTTAGGATCTCCTTCTCCTTCCTGATCTTGCACCGGATCCTGGCACGAGCTTTGTTTCCGTCTGTATCTTTATAAAGCCTCTGAGAGCGTCTCTTTATACTTGCAACCAGGACCTCAATTCTGCTGGCCAAGGCATCAGCATCATTGGTAGTGGTTTTTGTTGTTGTTGCTGCTTAAAAATAAGTATGTGGTTTAATACATCATATTAAAACACTTATTAAATAGCTTCACTTCAACATAACCAGTCTAGACACATAGCTTGATTACAATTTGAACTACAGTAAGATATAGCCTAATTGGGATAAAGTAATATTGTACTATTCTTATTTAATTTGTAGTTACATTTGAACAGCATTTCAAACGATAAATTAAATTATGTGAATAGCGAAGCTGTACGTTTAATTTCTTTATAAATATCAGTTAGATGGCAATCTGCATTAAAATAAATAGAAAAAACAGTAATACTACAATAATCATCCACTTGTATTGATCATTTTGAGCTGGAAAGACTTGATCACTTTAAGAAATTTCCGCTGAACCAGCAATCATTTCCTCACCTTCTGCCCACTCCTTTACATCATTAACCCAGTCTTGCAGTTGGCTCTCAGTCACTGCCAATTGGGCTTTCATGGTCTCCAGAGCCTGCATCTGGCTTTGCAGAGCTTTGGTGGCCTACAATGTCAAACAACCAGAGATAACAAGAAACAAAGGTTCAGGCCACAGCTTTGAGTAATGCTTGGTCGACAGTCACGGCAGCGAACAGCAGCTGGGTTGCTCCCACACTGTTGGCAGATGTGGTTTGCCACATTTTCTTGTTCCACTGTGTTGTTCACCAGACGGGGCCTCTCTGTCTTCCACCTTTGTGAAAAGAGACTTTTTCTAGTTCCCCAATCCAAGGAAGCCATGAGAGGAGCAGTTCGGGCTGATGCTTCCTGGTAATCCTCTGAGGTATCGCTCAATGAGTGCTGGAGATCTCGTAGAAAACACTCTGTTAAAAAAGATAGAATAATAAATCAATATTATTTTATAAAATATCAAAGTGTACTGAGTGGCTATGGCTTTGAGAGGTGTAACAGCTTTGCTCATTATTATTATTACAAAATGAATATATTATGATTACAAACATTACATTTACATTTCAGTATCAGATACAAATATATAAATATTCTGTTTAGGGCTTACGTAGACACAAAATACTTACCAACAGTCTGGAGCAAAGGCCAACTCATGGCTAGGGTCAGGCGCATCCAAGGGAGGATCAATTCTCCGACTAGGACCAGCTGTACCAAAAACAAATCAACAAGATTAAAATTAAATTGTCCCTGTTACCTATAACTGCACAATGCACAAGCAGTCATATATTTTCAGTTCAAGCCCCATAATCATAATGAATTGACTTTTATCGTCAGAAATGATTATCGTTGGTTTTAGTTTGATGCTGTATCCCCTAAACATCAAGGTATACATATATTCCTTTATCTGATAAACTCACCGGTGACTAAATAATGTAGATTTCCTAAATATCTTCAATAATAAACAATACTGACCCTCATTTGACTGGTTCCTGCTTGATCCTGGCCTCGAATATATTATGTTTCCATCGATGTCTCTCTTTGTCCACCTTATGGTTGGTTCAGGTGTCTGGACTGGTGCTGCTACTTCCTCATCCTGAAGCTCACCAATCAAGTCATCAAGACTTTCCATCTCATTTTTGAGTTCTTCATTATCAAGAAAATCATCAAGGCTCTTTAATGGATCTTGGTGCTCTGAATCACTCATGGTGACAAAAACAAAAACACAGAAAGGGACAAACAACAGAAAGATGGACAGATACGACACATACAGAGGTACACAGACAGAGATACACAGACAGCAACAGGGATAGGACAATTTCACAACAGCAAGGACAGGGAAACGAAGGGGACGTGGCTCTTAAAAATGCCTTTGTTTTTATGCTATTACAGCTTGTAATGGAGTTTGGCTTTCAGAATAACTTAGAAGAATCTGTTGAGAGAAGAAAAAACTATTAGGAATTGAACACCTTACATTTTAAAGTGGCGTTATCTTTGTCAAAGAATTAACAACATCAACATAGCATGATTACAAAAAGACAGTTTTGAGCTATGGTAACATAGGTAACTGGAAATACATTATTAATGGAAACCATACAATTCCCTATGACTGTAACCTGTAAGATCATATCTGACAAATAAAGGTCACCTAATAGTTAAGGGGCTTGGCATTAGTGGGACACCTGTCATGGACATGAAGGAATATTTCTGAACTTTTATGATTATTGAATTTTTTTTATTGTTGTGTCGTTCATTTAATCAACTCTAACTCCATTAAAAAGACATAACTGACACATAATAACTACATTCATAAACAATCACAAATATTATTTCATGCAATAACAGGTGTCAGTCGTTTGCCACCTCTTAAATAAAGTTAAACTTCAAAGGCAACATCTTCTGTGCTAGCTAATAGCTAGTAGCAGCTAGCTAGCATTCTGCACATTAGTAAGTTATACTTTCTTTTTTTAATGTCTTAAAATGATTTACAGGCTAAAAAGACGACTACCCTGCACTTGCAAATGTTCCAACAATGACTTATTGGTCCGACATAAGGATGTTTGTGCTGAATATTTAATGATTTTCTTTATTTCAGTCACATGTTCACGGTGCATCGCTTACCTGGTGTGGTGGAAATCGCAATGGCCTTTAAAATCGTCGCATAGATGACGTCACACGTGCGCCCAGAAACTTTATTTACAGACGCTACGATTACATTAATTTTTATAAAAAGCGGCCAAAAAAAGTTTCAGGAAGACTGATCATCTGTACAAAAGTTATACTACGTCATGCCATGTTAAATGTGATGGATTGAAAAATCAGACACAATTTTAGAACATTTTGTGGCTATATTACGTACATCCATGTAAATAATTCATTACCCGCATGCATCATAACTTCACATAAGAGAAAAAAATGCCTATTATTTTTGCCTAACTCTCACCGAGGCGTATCACAGAGTATGCAAATTACAATTCTGTCATTTTTTATAAACTATATTCAAAGAGTATAATGTGTTGCAATGACATCTCGCACCATACGCTCCAGCTGAGAACGGAATGCGCTCGTTGAATTTCGATGCAGCGGGGAGCGTTTTCATGGCGTCTATTATCAACGCTATGGGAGGTCTATGAAGGTCTATGGGAGGCCCTGCCCGTTGAAAACAGACGGTCAAGGGGTACCCTGTCCGTAATAGCGTGACGGGGAGGGGCCCTGAGCGACCGTCAACATGTGACGGGGTGGGAGTGAGAACGTGTTGGTCTACGATGTCATGACTATCACTTTCCGATCCTTCAGCCTCATATGAGCTCTCAGACACGTTCAAAATTAAACTGTCATCGCTGTATGAGCTTGCTGCTGTGTGCGTTTGCATGCAGATGCTGGGATCTGGAACGGTGCAGCTGGAGCTCTTGGCCTGCAATTACGTCACACATAATTTGGCGGGATTTCAAGAATCCCCGAGAAGATCCAGAATATGGTCAACATTGAAGGGCAGATTAATGGTTATCATAGTACAAATATCCCAAATCAGTTCAGTAACGGTTTCAAGGGGACAATATTTACTAAAATGATGGGTTTGGATGATGGGGGAAACCCGTGTCACAGGGTCTTTAATACTACTCACAGCGTCAGTGTTGATCCTCCAGTTCAGCCCATTGTCTAAGTGCACTCCCAGGTACTTGTAGTCCTCCACAACAGCCACATCCTCTCCTAGAATGCACAGGGGCAGAGGAGGTGACGTCCTCTTCCTCCTGAAATCAATGACCATCTCTCTGGTCTTGGCCACATTCAGAAGCAGATGATTTCCTCCAGTCCACTCTACAAAATCACCCACCAGCGCTCTGTACTCCTCCTCCCGTCATCCCTTATACACCCTACCACAGCAGAGTCATCCGAAAACTTCTGCAGGTGGCATGACTCTGAGTTGTATTGAAAGTCAGAGGTGTATAAGGTGAACAGGAAAGGAGACAGCACAGTCCCCTGTGGGGCTCCAATACTACCAACCACCACATCAGACAGCACATTGCCCAGCCGGACGTACTGTGGTCTGTCCGTGAGGTAGTTGGTAATCCAGGAGATGGTGGACGAGTTTACCCTCATAGCCTGCAGCTTGTCACTCAGTAGCCGTGGCTGGATCGTGTTGAATGCGCTGGAGAAATCAAAAAAGGTGATTCTCACAGTGCAACCCGATCCATCCAGGTATGAGTGAGCACGCTGCAGCAGGTAAATAATGGCATCATCCAACCCCAGGTGAGGCTGGTAGGCAAATTGCAGAGGGTCTAGGAAGGATCTCACCTGCGGTCTGAGATGGGCCAAGACCAGTCTCTCCAGCACCTTCATCACATGAGATGTGAGTGCTACAGGGCGATAGTCATTGAGCCCAGAAGGAGTCGTCTTTTTAGGGACAGGAACAACGCAGGACGTCTTCCACAGCACCGGGATGGTCTCCAGGTGCAGGCTCAGGTTGAACAGGTGTTGGAGAACAGGAGACAGCTGGCGGGCACAGGTCAGGACCCTGGGGCTGATACCATCAGGGCCAGCAGCCTTGCCTTGGTGGAGTTTTTCCATCTGTCTCTGGACCTGTCCTGTGCTCACAGTGAAGCGGGGGGGGGGGGGGGGCTTGATGGCTCAGTGGAGGGGAGGCACCAGGGGCGTCGCCTGGACCTGAAAACATTCGGGGCTGAGCCCACAGTGGCGGCGGCCGCGGCGATACAGTGGAACTGTAACACTACACTCCCCACACGCACACACACAGTAGCCTACACCCGCGACTGTTACAATGAAGGCTCGATAATCAGCTCACGGCATATAGGCAGGGGTAAAGTGCTATTTTTTATGAGTGGGGGGGGGGACCTCACCTCCTCTAGGGGGGTCCGGGGGAAGCTCCCCCGGGAAGATTTTTTTTTAAATATTGAAGTTAAAAGCATCAATCTGGTGCACTTTGAGAGCAACATTAAGAGAGTGTCGGGGCGTGGCTGGTGGGCAGTGGGCACTAGTTTGCTGACGTTGTCCGTGGCAAATTATGACAGCACACAGACCACAATTATGGCAGAAGCATAAAAGCCCAAAATATATAATTTTCACTTCGAGTGGGAGGATGATTATTTTTTTATCTATTCCAATTCAAAGTCCATCTGTCTCATCTGCAATGCGAGCGTGGCTTTATCGAAGAAGGGTAATTTAGGAGCGGCATTTCAAAACAGTGCACAAACGCTACGAGACGGAATTCCCTCCTAATTCTGCCCTACGCTCCCAAAAGGTGAGGGACCTGAAAGGACAGCTAAATGCACAGCAGTCAATTTTCACCAGGCCCAACAATAAGAGCAAGGCTGCTACCATAGCATCTTATCGTGTCAGTCACGTTCTTGCGAAACACATGAAGTCTTTCAAAGACGGCGAAGTTGTGAAAGAAGCATTCCTGTACGGTGGCCTTGAAGTGCAAAATGCCGCAGCATTTCACAAAACGCCGCAGCATTTCACAAAACGCCGCAGCATTTCACAAAACGCCTCAGCATTTCACAAAACGCCGCAGCATTTCACAAAACGCCGCAGCATTTCACAAAACGCCACAGCATTTCAGAAAACGCCACAGCATTTCACAAAACGCCGCAGCATTTCACAAAACGCCGCAGCATTTCACAAAACACCGCAGCATTTCAGAAAACACCACAGCATTTCACATTGGACGGAAAGGGTATTCCTTTAGGGAGAACACTTCTTGTTTGTGATGGACAGAGCCAGCCAGAGAAGCACTGCTGTGATTGGTTGTTTTTGCTGCCAGTCAAGAAATGACGCTTCGTGATTGGTCACCACCCGACAGCGCAACATGTCCCAACACATCAGCCGTTAGCTGTTAGCACACACTCAGAGCTCACAGCTCCTCATATCTGTTCAGAAACTGGACAAAAGTTAAACAAGTACAAAAAACAGAATGTCTATGTCATGGCGAATACAGTCACCACTTTATTTATGTCTGTATGACGTTGTTGTGAGTGTGGACGGAGCAGCTACAGGTTAGTTTAGCCCAGTGGTTCTCAGACTTTTTCTGTCATTCCCCACTTTGAACAGGTGGGCCTTTTCAAGCCCCACCTGTTCCTCATCGCTCCAATAAAATGGTAGGCCAAGCTTAAAATTGTCAAATGTATCGTTCTATAACAGGGGTCTCCAACCTTTTTTAGGATGAGAGCTACTTTAAAAAAATAAAATAAGTCGTGAGCTACTTTTACTACTTTTGTTTTTTGCAGTGTATATATTTAGCACATTTTAACATTATTATATGCTTACCTTTAACCTTTGTGTGCTGTTTGGGTCTGTGGGACCCGTTTTCAGTGTTTACTAAAAGAAAATGTATGCAATTTAATTATTTTAACCTGCTTTATTTGGGGGTGGACCTCACCTCCTCTAGGGGGGTCCTCACCTCCTCTAGGGGATCCGGGGGCTTACATCCCCGGGAAGATTTTTTTTTAAATGTTGAAGTTAAATGCATCAATCTGGTGCACTTTGAGCACAAAATGAATTTCTGGATACAGCTCTCAACACTCAGATGAAAGGGAGCTGTATACTTTTCAATAATCCAAACATCTTTAGAATATGATCACAACCAATAACAAATCATTTAAACTTGTTTATTCTTATCTTATGTTACCTAGTTAGCATTCTTTCTTTTTATTTATGCATATTTTACTAATCACTCCCCTTTTAAACAGTTTTTTGTTTTTTTACTGTCCTATAGTACACATTGGAACGATTTCTTACTTTATTTTTTACAACTAGGCTATATTAAATAGATAAAGGTGCGCTCTCTAGCTCTCTCGCTCTCTCGCTCTCTCTCTCTCTCTCTGTCTCGCTCGCTCACAGAGGCTGTGTGCTCCTCCGTGGCGATGGCGGCTTGCGTTAAAAAAATAAAATAAACTAAAAAAGGCCTATTTTAAAGTGGGGGGACACAAACGGGATTTCGAAAAGTGTCACGGTTAAATGAAGTGGTGAGGTGCCGCTCCACATTGCTTTTCTTCCCGACTGCAACGCTGTTGTGTGTGTGAGGGCATTTCACATGTGTGTATGAGAGATTTTGACATATGTCTGTAAATGATTTTGGTTTCAGTTGTGTGTGTGTCAGCAGGATCGGAATGGCCATCGGGAGATTCGGGACTTTTCCCGGTGGGCCGCTGCTGTTGGTGTGGGCTGCTGGCTCTGGCATAGGTGGGCCGTGGACTTTCACAGCGCCGCTGCGCCGGTACCGCATCCGCCGCCGCAAACACCCGCCGTTGCGAGGCACCGGCGGCTCCGGCGCAGCGGCGCTGTGAAAGTCCACCGCCGTTGCGAGTCTCCGGCTGTAACAGTCCACTACCGCCCGCGAGGACCCAGGTTCGATTCCGGCCTGAGGTCCAAAAAATAATGTATTAAAAAATAAAAAAATTATAATAATAATCTCCCGTTCATCGCGTCCATTCGCGACCCACCTATCACATCTCTGCGCCCCACCAGTGGGGCGCGCCCCACACTTTGAGAAACGCTGCGCTAGGCTAACGCGTTAGCAACGGTTAGCCGCGGCTAATTTAGCATTGATAATTTCATTAAAATACATATTTAACATCCGTATTTTCACATGCAACTCACCAAGGTATCATATAAGAGTCAATGCTCTTTGGAAATCGTGGCAAAGTCGGTCAATCAATGTCTAAATTCTTCCAAATAACTACAATCTCAAAGCTCAAAATCCACACAGTGCTACTCCTACTGAGTCATCGTCCCAAAGGGATAAACACTCACTTGACCAGTGTTGCCAACTCCATAGTAAGGAAAGTAGCTATTGGCTGTCCTAAAAGTAGCTAGAAGTCGCTAATTTGCATAATTAGCAATTTGCACGTAGTTTTAATGGACGCCGAAGGAGAGACAAAAAGTGTAAAAAAAACACCCTTAATGTGTTTAGAACTACAAATGAACTTCCTTCTGTTGATTCTTATTTTTCTTTTTTTTAATGTTTGGCCATCACTTGATGACTTACAATTACATACAATACATACAATTTGTCCAGTATTGTTAAAGAATTAGTCACATTTAATCAAAAAAAATTGTTATGTGGGATGGAATTGCTACCTTCCTTCTTTATCTGGGCTTGGGACTGGCAAAGTGACCCAAAAGAGACACACTGCAAGCCAGGGCGGGATCAGCAATGGCTTTGCGCATACGTGATTAATATTCAGTCTGGACCTATGGTCTGGACGCGTAGTGTGTCTCTTTTGGGTCACTTTGCCACCTCTATGCTCGAGTGCAGCTGCCTAGCGAGGCTGCCTGTGAGTGCTTTGGGACGGCGGAGGGGCTCAGCACCCGCTGCTCGTTGAGGAAAGTAACTGCGTAACGATTGCGTGCTATCACGTCAGATTCTCCAAACACCAGAAAAGTCTCCAATAACACCAGAAAAAGTAACTGGATTTGTCGCCAGTCGCTTTTGACAAAAAAAAGTAGCCGGAGGGTTTGGAAAGTCGCCCGATTTAGCGAGAAAGTCGCCAAGTTGGCAACACTGCACTTGACTGCTAGACGGGCAGACACGGGGGCGGGTCTAAACTTTGATTTGCTTAGCCTTGCTTAGCAACCACTTTAGATGGACAAGGGATTTAACTAATCACACTCAGTTAAATGTTTTCATGACGAATTGTCTAAATCATGATGTCCTAAATTGCATATTGTGTATCTATATTGTTACTATTTTAGTTTCAAAATAATTTATGTTGTGTGTGTATGTAGTGCTAAGCCTTAAAATAAAATTGACATGTTACTCAGTGTTATTTCTCAGTGTCTTAGTAACCGGGGGTTACACACAGCCAATAACAAATAAATGTAACTTAGGCCTATTTTATTTTTGTTGTTCATTCATATCTTATTTTACCTAGTTAACATTTATTTATTTATGCATATTTTTTTATCTCAGTGGGCTCATTCCTCAAACCTAACCTGCCACCCTGGTATTTCCCGCACTCTGTTTTTTCTCCCTAGACGTTTTTGGTGGCCATCCATGGAGATGGACACAAAGTCCTTTCTCCTTGCCTAACCTGTCTGTGCTCAAAATAAGTCCTCCACTCAGCTGTGGAGTCTATTTTTATATAACATTACAAACTGGTTCTTATTATTACATTATATGCTTATTTGTGCTCATGAAATGTTGCTATGACTTTGGAATAAATAGACAAAATCACCAATCCCAAGTTTTGATGGGTTGGATAGGAAACTAAGGGAAAAGTCACAGAAGAAAGTTTTAGCTTGCAATAGAAAGTAGCAAGGTCAGGAGCAGACACTGTAAGAGGACAATGAGTTAGTCAGAACAGAACATTGCTCACATCACCGTTTTATAGCCTATTTTATTAAAAAAAAAACACAAGAACATTAAATAGGCCTAACAACATTTGGAGAACTATTAACATGAAATTAAGATAAAAACAAGTACAACAAATATGATTAGAGAATGGTGAATGACACATTATCTTCTTCAGTGATTCTTTGCTGATTCTTAAGAATTATAATTTGGAGTCTTAATTTCTTCTTCTCCAGCTCAATTTTGTCATGTTCCGCTCTCAGTTTTGCGGTCTCCACCTCCACACGAACGATCTCTTTCTCCACCAGTTCCAGCTGTAGCTCTGTAAAATCCCTCATTCTTTTTCGGGGTGTGGGCGTCATTTGGGATTCCTCTTGAGTCATCGCTGACGCTGTGGGTGTGGGACTTCCCTCTTCTCTGCGGTCCTCTGAGTCTGTAAAATTGCAAGTTATTGTCAGTTATTGTCAGTTACTGTCAACTGCCGCGGTTGCTAATTGTTATCTTGCTAGCCGTGATGTCTCACGGGGGTAATGTTTATATAGCCTAGATAATGTAGGATGTTACTCTATTAATGACTTACTACTCATAGTGACAGTTGACACGTCTGCGTCAACCTCTTCAAATGTTGAGGTTGACGGCTCTGAGCTGTCGATCCCAGTCAACCCCCGTGAAAGTGGGGGAATCCTCTCAAAAAATAGCTGTGATTATATCGCTATATGGTGAGGTTTTTGGGCCTCCACCGGTCGACGGGTTTTTGAGAACCGAAGCATCCTTTTTGGCTTTGGATAGTAGGTCCTTCCACTTTTTCCTACACTCTTCCACCGACCGTATACCTCCATCACCCAAGTCATTTATCGCACCAGTGATTGACTTCCAGGCTGCGAGTTTGTGTTTGTTTGTCATTGTATTATTAAATTTGGCAGTTGGCGAGTTTTTATGCTCTGCATATATTTCAATTAGTGTTCTAATCTCTCTATCGGTAAAATTAATTTTTCTCTTCTTTTGGTTTCCGTTGTCCATGACTTCGCTATCCAAGTCTTAGCTTGCTCTGAATGGAGGAGTTTGAGTGTTAAATTATGTAGACGTGTGTTGCTTGGCAACAATTACTGTTGCGCATGTATTCACGTGGATTCACGTGGATTCACATGGACGCGCATCTTAAGACCAGGCGCAGCTACGACCGAGACTAGTCAGGCTTGGTGCACTCGGTGTAAATTCGAATCAGTAAGTCGGACGTAGCTAAGCGTCGTTAGAGTTAAGACCTACTTTCTTACGCCCAGCTGGTGCACTCCACTCCTGGAGACATGGGGTGTTTCTCAATGTCGAGGACGCTTTCTTGGTAGCACATGTCTTCCGAGTCACTTCCATCAGAAGTTAGGCAAGAATCCTTCCTGGCATTCGGAAAACGAAGAGTGGAACAGGCGAGCAAGTGTGCAGGTGTGCGTCATATGAGAGGCCCCGCCTTACATTTTCCACCACAGATTTTGGGAAATTGGTCCGTGCGCAAAGCATTGTGGGGATTTTAAGACCGCGGAGTCTACACATGTGCAGCCTCGAAATTTCTCGCTACGAAGTACGCCGGGCTCGGTAGAATTCCAAGTATGCTGGACATTGGAACAGTTCTTCGGCTGCTTGAAATAGTGGCTCTGGAGCAGCCTTCCTCGACATTGAGAAACACCCATGGTATGGCTCTCTACTTCGGGATTTGCCCTTAAAGACTGACTCCAAGAAACTGTCCCCTAAGTGTATTAGCCCCTTTTCTGTAGAAAGGGTCATCAATCCCGCAGTTGTCCACCTGAAACTTCCTCCGAGAGGTGCTGGGGACCTCGCCGTCTGATCCTGAACCCTGCTCTTGTCCGGGAGTTCCATCGCCGGCACCCTGATAAGATAGGTGGGTTGCCCGAATGCATATTCTTCTGAGCCTATCACCGCCAGGGGGCACCCTATAAAGGGGCAGAGGCTTTTAGCTGGCGGCCTCTTGTTTGTTGGTGCTCAGACTTGCCCACTTCCGTTCTTGCCGCGTTTTGCTTCCGCCACCGGCGTAGGTATGTTGTAGGAGAATAGCTGACTTCAGGTAAAGTTCCGCAAATTCTCCATCATACTTACGTGTAGTCACGTTTTGTCTTGCATAGCGGAGGGTCTTCCTGGTGACACTGTCAAGCAGCAGTAACATAGAGAGCATGAAACTCTCTCCTCTCAGCCTGATCGGATGTACGGCGATTTGTTCAGTCCATTCACCACACCTTTCCTATTAATGTAACATTAATATTATATTTGTGTGTTTATTATTAATCTAGGGCCAAGCTAAGGCTTTAAAGAACCGCTGCTGTTTTGCTGCACCGAAAAAGACGTGTTTCTGACGGGAGTGTCATCACCTGTACTGCTGATCCTGTGTGCTGCTAAGTGCTAATCAATTGTTTGCTTCTGGCTATTGTGTCTGGGCCGGTTTGGCGTTGCCTACTCTGTAGGTCGCTCCCCGAGTGGGATTTTAGTGACTGGACTGCTGGGCTAACTCCCTCTATTTAGTTATTCTTTCCTTCATTGGATTTGAACTATTTTGTTTACTTTGTTCTTTTTCATTAAGTTTATTTTGTTTAATCCTATTTTCTTTCGTTATTTTCTTTCTTTACTTTTGGCTTATTTACATCTAGTGTCGATATATCTTTGGTTAATTCATTTTTGTTTATTGATGAAAACTGTTTTGGTTTAGGTTTTCATCCTTTGCTTTTCGTATAGTTTTTCTTTATGCCGCATGATTGCCCGTACGGCTGCGGCTAATTTTGGTTTATTTCATTTTGAGTTATTCTGTGCTTTTGCCCCCACTTATTGTGTTTTCCCTTTTTTCATGTTTTAGTTACTGAGAGCTGAAGGTGGTGGTGTTGGTGTCCGGGGTGGTGGTTCCCCCCTTTCCGTGTGCTGTGCTCCCCCCGGGTTTCTGGATCTTTTCTCCGTGTGATTGTGTGAGTGTGGAACACGTGTGACCGGGGTGACTTAGGTTTGTTTTTGCGGGATCCCTCCACTCACTCGTTGACCCTCTCCCCCACTGGTAAGCCTCAGCCCCTTGTTAGAAATTCCCGGGGTGGCGTTGTCGGACATAGTGGTTTAACCAAACTAATGTTAAATAAATTCATTTCATATGCGGCCGCTGCCACATATGCATAGTATGAGTCTGTTTTATTTCTGTTTTCTGTTTTCAGTGTGAATGACGGGTGCTTGGTGCGTTTTTGGTTTTGTCTGTTTTCCCCCTTCCCCCTCCTGTCTTCTCTCCTGCTTTTACTCACCTGGACCAAATCAACAATCAACACACCTGCCCTGAACCATCATTTACAGTCATTAGGCAAGAATAAGCTCTGTATCACAGGAGTCCACCAGCATCCAGTTTAACCCAGCACAATTAACACATCCGTTGGAGTAGAATTACCCTGTAAAATGAGAATGTGCCGGACAAAAGAGCCAGGAGAGTTGGAGTTGAAAAAAGAGGGTAAGTGTGAGGAAAAGGGGGAGAGGAGGAGAGGAGAAGTAAGGGAGGACAGGGAGAGATTACAATTGTTTGAATTGGGTCCACGCTCGCCCCATTCATCTGGTATTCTGTTCAAATCAGGGCTTTTGTTCGGCCTGGCGTAAAGTAGTGTCAATCATCTCGACCCGGTTTTGTAGAATGGGGAAATTTATTATGAATTTGCTCCTGCAAATAATGAGGACTACCCCCTGCCTGCTCTCCCTTTTCCCTCCTCCTTCACCCCCCCAAGCCACCTCTCCTCTCTCCCTCCTTGCCTCCACCCCCATATCAACCCTTACGCAAAGAAAATATATTTCCCCATATATTCACTGTCAATATATTACATTATTTAGTTTTCTGATATACTGGTTAATTGAAAAAATGTAATAAAGTAAATATTGCTGTTGGCTACACCAACTGATACTGATTAATAATCAACAGGAAACAAATATATATTCTGTTGTGGAAACTTTCACTCGTCAACAATCTGGAGATGTACTAATAATAATAAAATTGGTCTGATGCAAAATAGAGTTGTCTTTGTTGGTTCTTTATTTGAAGCTTCAAAGGCACAGGTCTCACAGAGTATAGAATAGACTGCAGGAGTGCGCACAATAGTCACAGAATGGCGAAGCTTATATACAGGATAGGGCGGGCAGACAGAGTTTTGTGTAGCTAGGCGGAACGCCTCAGACATCTGGTTTCACACAGATGTCTCATACAGACCCGGCGTCATGGGCGGGCCCCATGGAGCCGGGCCCGCCCATCCAGGATTTGGGCCCGCTGTTTTAATCAGGGCTGAATACAACATTTTAATTGTTTTATTATGTTTATTGTTGTTATTTGTAGGGCTTTGTCCTAATATTTACTTTTGTATTAAACTATGTTGAAAGATTAGTTTAATATCTTTTTTTTTTGCTAGGAAATTCTGAATGAAATTCTGAATGAAAGGCTGCACGCGAGACTGGTTTTTCGCTGGGTTGAGTCGTGTGGGTTTTTGAGTCAGATGCGGCACAGCAGCCTGTCAGTTTACTCTTGCTAGGTTAGTTTGGCTATTATCATTTATATTTATCTGCAACAATGGATATCAGGAAGTGGTTCACGAAAGGAATATGGCAACTCAGCGCCAGATGCAGGCACATTAGAAGAAATCAGTTACGTTACCAACGAGCTAGCAAGCCAGCCAGGGACAAGGGAGGCGGGCAATCAATTATATTTTGAAGAGAAATTGACTCTCAAGCCGGCTCTCTCACAAACTCCTGCTCTGTGCGCAAGCAGACCGCTGCACACGCTCTCTGCCTCGCTCAATCTCTCTCTCTCTGTCTCCCTTTCTCTCCATCGCTCAACCTCACTCCACCTCTCCACCCTGTGTGCGCTCAAGTTTGCCTGCGTGCTTGCCCAAGTTGGCACAGCGTTACAAATGTACCACAAAACCAACCAATGGATGTATAATAAGACCGTCAACAGCCTTATGGCAACCTAAAACCCCTCTCTTTCCGTAACAACAATTCACGAGCGCCTCCCTCCCCCCCCCGTTGACAAATCTCGAGCGTCTAACAACCCCCCCCCCTCCCTGTATACTGTATATTCAGATTTGTATGGGGACATGTATGTACTATATATATATTCACAATTATATTGGGACATGTATGCGCTATATATTCAGAATTATATTGGGACATGTATGCGCTATATATTCAGATTTATAAAAGACCATGTACGTACCATATATTCCGAACATGAGAGCAATACAGGACTGTCTCAGAAAATTAGAATATTGTGATAAAGTTCTTTATTTTCTGTAATGCAATTAAAAAAACAAAAATGTCATACATTCTGGATTCATTACAAATCAACTGAAATATTGCAAGCCTTTTATTATTTTAATATTGCTGATTATGGCATACAGCTTAAGAAAACTCAAAAATCCTATCTCAAAAAATTAGAATAGTTCCTCAGACCAAGTAAAAAAAAAAGATTTATAACAGCAAAACACAATCAAACATTTGAAAATGTCCATTAATGCACTCAGTACTTGGTTGGGAATCCTTTTGCACGGATTACTGCATCAATGCGGCGTGGCATGGAGGCAATCAGCCTGTGGCATTGCTGAGGTGTTATGGATGCCCAGGATGCTTCAATAGCGGCCTTTAGCTCATTAGCATTGTTGGGTCTGGTGTCTTTCAGCTTCTTCTTCACAATACCCCACATATTCTCTATGGGGTTCAGGTCAGGGGAATTTGCAGGCCAATCGAGGACAGTAATGCCATGGTCAGTACACCAGTTACTGGTGGTTTTGGCACTGTGGGCAGGTGCCAGATCATGCTGGAAAATGAATTCCTCATCTCCATAGAGCTTTTCAGCAGACGGAAGCATGTAGTGCTCTAAAATCTCTTGGTACACAGCTGCATTTACTCTGGGCTTGATGAAACACAGTGGACCAACACCAGCAGCTGACATGGCTCCCCAAACCATCGCTGACTGTGGGAACTTCACACTGGATTTCAAGCAACTTGGATTTTGCTCCTCTCCAGCCTTTCTCCAGACTCTGGCGCCTTGACTTCCAAATGAAATACAAAACTTGCTTTCGTCTGAAAAGAGGACTTTGGACCACTGTGCAACTGTCCAGTGCTTCTTTTCCTTAGCCCAAGTCAGACGCCTCTTCCGTTGTCTTGAGTTCAGAAGTGGCTTGACCATGGGAATACGGCTATTGTAGCCCATTTCCCGGACACGTCTGTGAACAGTGACTTTTGATACCTGGACTCCAGCTTCAGTCCACTGTCTTTGAAGCTCCCCCAAATTCTGGAAGCGACTCTTCTTCACAATGCTGTTAAGGCTGCGGTCATCTCTCTTGGTTGTGCAGCGTTTCCTGCCACATTTCCCCCTTCCAACAGACTTTTTGTGGATGTGCTTTGAAACTGCACTCTGTGAACAGCTTGCTCTTTGAGAAATTTCTTTTTGTGTCTTACCCTCCTGATGGAGGGTGTCAATGACGGTCCTCTGGACAGCAGTCAGATCAGCAGTCTTCCCCATACTTGTGATTTAGTTTACTGAACCAAGCTGAGTGTTTTTCAAGGCTCAGGAAACCCTTGCAGGTGTTTCGAGTTAATTAGACGATTCAAGTGATTCGTTGAACACCCTACTAGTATACTTTTTCATGATATTCTAATATTTAGAGATAGGATATTTGAGTTTTCTTAAGCTGTATGCCATAATCAGCAATATTAAAATAATAAAAGGCTTGCAATATTTCAGTTGATTTGTAATGAATCCAGAATGTATGACATTTTTGTTTTTTTAATTGCATTACAGAAAATAAAGAACTTTATCACAATATTCTAATTTTCTGAGACAGTCCTGTATATGTTCACAATGAGGAGAAATGCATGTTCTGATAAAAAAAATCTTTAATTAGTTTTTTTCTATCAATGTGTAACAGTTATCAAAATACTCATTAAAAGAAGGACAAGGAAAGAATAAAAGAAAAGGCCTATGAACAACACATTATGTAATGACTCAAGAACATTTTCACGTAATTAAGTAATAAAACCCACATTTTGTAATAATCTGCTCCATTCTGTAATCAACAGCCTGAACGCAATATAAAATACATTGCCCTGCATTTTGTAATAAATTATTATATTTTGCAATGGTTATTACAAAATGCGTGATTTGCACTTTTAAAAAACTGTAATAATTATTATGTAACCATAACCAAACTGTAAATACATCCCAAAATGGATGTTGATACACATGTTGGCTAATGAATATGGTAACACTTGATCTAGTTTTGGCCAATGAAAGATATTCTACTGAAATATTTTAAAATTAATTATGAGTAAGGATGATTCATGGTTGAATAAATAAATAAACAGTTGTAATGTTATTGTTTGCAACTCATTTTGTAATAACCACTGCAATATGTAATAATATATTTCAAAATGTGGCGACATGTATTACATATTTGCATTGAACTTGTTTATTACATAATGGTCAAATTATTACAAAAGGAGGTGTTATTACATAATGAAGGGAAAATGTATTACATATTGTATAGGTATAGTTAATAAATGATGCATTGTTATTTCATACAGGGCCAAAAAGAGTAGTCTGATATCCTATTTAACAATCTTGTTTTCTGTTTCACCTGGTGACAATTTTAAACATGAGCTGATCACTCATTAAAACAAGGTCCGGAACAGGGCCAAAAAAACAGTCTTGTACCCTATTTAATCGTCCATCTTGTTTTTTCGCTTCACCTGGTGCGTTAACTCACAAATTCTTGTGTTAATGGATTTTCTTATATCTGATGTCTTGGTCCCTGGATGGTGGTTAACTTTACTACAGCATCTGTGGAACAGAAAAATTACAAATAATTAGAAGTTCACAAAAGACAGCAGGAATTATAACAATATCCATAATATCTATATTAAAGCATGGGCTGGCTTGGTGAATAATGTGGGAATGCAAATAGTGGAAGAATTATGGGCTCAGAACAGTCTCGTAATACACACATGCACAGAAGGATTCACACTTGTATTTCATGATCCGCAAAAGGATTCACGCTTGTATTTCCGGATCCACACTTGTGTTTTTCAATGCACACACAAATGTATTCCGTTTCATATACATGTAAATAAAATCCAAATACAGAAAAAAGTTTTACATATGTATTTTTGATCCTCACATATTTGTTTTCCGTTTAAAACCTCTGAACCTGCAAACACAAACCGCTTTCTGTGCATGGCTCGCTGTGCATTCGTGTGTGGGTTTTTTGAGACTCCCCTGACGGTCACCCGATTCGTACTTGTAATTTTTTCTATCTATAGCCAATCAGATGTCTCCTCAATTCTAAGCCATGGATTTTATTTACATGTATATGAAACGGAACACATTTGTGTGTGCATTGAAAAACACAAGTGTGAATCCTTTTGCGGATCATGAAATACAAGTGTGAATAACATTCTTTATCTTCGCACCTGGCAGTACTCCCTTTTCCTAGGGGTCAAGATGGGGTGAACATAACAATCTTTATCTTTGCAAAAGCCGGTGCGATGTGCTGTTCTGACTACCTCTTTCTATACTCTAAGTCTCTGCACAGTCTCTGCACATGACCTTGCTACTTTCAATGTTGTAAGTTAAACACTTTCCCATGCAACCCCTCCCCACGCTCCTGTCCACCCCATCAAAACCCGGGGGGGGCGACTGGGTCCATCCATTCCCAAGTCACGGCACACACAATGAGCACAGCAAGCAAATAATGCAACAATAAGAGTATTGCCCTAGTTTCATAAGCAGTTTCATAAGCATACATTTTACACAGACTATTGGCGCCTAAGATATGTCGGGCCAAGGTTATAGTTATTGAAACAGGTTATACAGGTTACTTGTATAGTGTGCATTAGGGGTGCAACAACTAATCGACTTAATCGATTAAAATCGATGACCAAATTAGTTGCCAACTAATTCAGTCGTCGATTCGTTGGTGACGTCATCACGTGTGTTTTAGGCGCCGTTAAGCTCCAACGTTATCGGTCTTTTTATCGGTACTGGAGACATTTAAAAAATATATGTCATATGTTTTATTGCTACATAAACATTATATCGCAGTCTTAGTGTCGCCAACTCGTTTCTAATATGCAAAAAGACAAAAAAATGCGTCTATGATGTATTTTCGATCTTTCCCCCGTCTGTGTGCGAGGGGGCCGGGGCAGTTTACACACACGCGGCTGCTACATGCAGCAACACACAGCGGGGATGGCGGAGAGAAGCGCTCCAAGCTGTGGTTAAATGTTACCCGTCTCGATGTGGACAATACTCGTTGCCAATAGTGCAATAAGAGTTTAGCACGTAAGGGCGGTAACACGAGCAATTTGTCTAAACATTTAGCAAAAGTGCACCACATCCAGACGGAGAAATGCACCGGGTTCGACTGTCTTTCTAGTAGCTCTGTATCCCCCCCCATCCACGAATAACTTTCCAACGTCAGCAACACACGGAGTTAACAAAATTATACAAACATGGGTTAATGATTAGAGGTAACTGAGTTATTTATTTTGTTAAAGTTTCAGCTATTCTGTTTAAAATTCTGTTATCACACTATTTAATACGATTTGTTAAAACATTGTTGTTTCTTTTGATGTGAAATATTATTTATTTAATTTAAATAAAAAGCAATGTTAATTTTGTTCACAATTTGTTTAGTTAATTTAATAATATATGTATTTTTGAATCAAGTATTCATCTTTATTGTCTTCATTGTTAGTTTCCACATGCCTAAAACAACCTCAAGCTAAATCTAAAAGTTGATGGCTAAATAAGAGCGTTTGAGAAATTTTGCAAGGCATGATAGTCCGAATAATCGATTAATCGTTTCATTAATCGATAGATTAATCGATTATCAAATTAGTCGTTTGTTGCAGCCCTAGTGTGCATGTGTGTATTATGAGACTGTTCTGTTCTGAGCCCATAAAGAATAGGCTTTGTACATTTTGAGTGTGGCGCTACTGGTTGGTATATTTTATGGAATTTGGACCAAGCATCTGCATCTGTAACAGTTCTGTTTAAAACTTTTTCAAATGTAATTGCATTTATCTTTAAAAGACTACTTTTATTGAATGAGAGTTTTACCTAGCACAATGAGCCTGGGGTGGTGGGAAGGGAGAACTGGGCCTCGGCATCGGCAGGAGTTGTAGTCGCCTATGAGTATTAGAATTTAGATGAACAAAGGCATAGAAAAACCCTGAAATATGTATTGACACAAAGCTAGAACCCTCGATTTTGTAAGTAGTAGTAGTAAATACATAGGTATACAATATACAACAATAGGCATATTGTGGCCGAATCAACATGATAAGCCCACAATTAGTATTGTAGCGTCTCGCTGCGGGAAACACACCTCGTCAGCGCTGTCATCTGCCCCCAGTCACGTGATTTGTTTACAATCTGACAGCTGGAAGTAAAGGAAGACACCAGAGACCACTTTGGATAAGTGGTTGCCTGTTATAAATACCTTGGTATCTGGCTTGATGATTGCCTCTCTTTTAAACGTCAGGTCGATAATCTGCTTAAAAAGCTGAGGGTGAAGCTAGGTTTCTTTTTCAGAAACAAGTCCTGTTTCTCACTTGAGGCCAGGAAAGGGCTAGTCTCTGTGACCTTTTTACCTGTGCTGGACAGTGTTGGTCAAGTTACTTGGAAATAGTAATTAGTTACTGATTACTTCTCCAAGAAAGTAATCCAGTTACTTTACTGATTACTTATTTTCAAAAGTAATTAGTTACTTTAATAATTACTTTACTTAGTTACTTTTCAAAAACATGATGCACAACCTGAATACGCTATAAAGCAATTGACCTTTCAGCCTAATTCTATTCTTTCTGCATATTCCATCATATAAAATTGAATCAAATGAAACAGTCTCTTTTTCAAAACTTGTTTTATTAGTTTCAATCTTTTAACTTTATGCACATTGCATCAAGCAAAAATTAAATTAAATGCAACAGTCTCTGACTTGAAGAAAATCGTTGAACATTTAAACCTATTTTCTGCACATTCCACCATATTTTAATAAAATAAAGCAAGTCTTTCTTTCTCTTAACTTATATTTCTGCATATTCCAGCATTTAAAATAAAATTCTTTTTTGTGTTTATACTCCTTCATTCGAATAGATGTAAATAAAATACAGCAATAAAATAATTAAAATCAAAGTCTCTCCTGACTGTATTCCGAATTATTAACATTTACATCTTTTAACAGTTGGTAAAGTGCAGAACACCAAAACAGAACCAAAACAAAACCAACCAAAAACCAAAACCAAAACCAAAACAGAAAATGCTGTTGCATGCCACATTTAGGCTGTTAGTCCAGTCTCATTTTATGGCTTCCCTGACAAGGCCCTATGTTTTTTTGTTTTCTTTCGGAGTGAAACAGTGGTTATATCGCATCAGCAGAAGCTTCTCAAACCTCCTATCAGACAGTCTGTTCCTTTTCGGGGAAAGCACCAATCCACCTAAACTGAACAGCCGTTCCACTGGTGCACTGGACGGAGTTGGAGTGTTGTATTTCATGTACATCTTTTTGAGGGTTGGGAACTGATTCAAAATCTCAAGCTCATACCCTGACCTTAAATAGTCAGTTACTTCTTTTTCTGCTGAGAAGCTTTCTGTGGGCTGGTTCTCAAAATCAAAAAAGTCCATTTCAGCTGGGCTGGCTGGCAGTTGGGACACATTAGCATTGTCAGTTGCAGGAGCAGCTTTACGACACTCTGTTGTCAGAAGCTCCTTCACATGCTCTCTCCTACGCTCATCTCTCAGCCATCGAAGTTTGAACTTGGGACAAGTGACCGCTGCAAGAAGTCCTTCTTGGCTATCCAGTACAGCATCAAAACGAGTCTTGATGGCCTGTAAAATACAATATGATATAACTAAGAATATATTTATTTTACTATATAATCGGCTATTTTAATTATTTTGTGGGCTTTACTGACCTAAACCATCTCATGTGCTATCAATACTGTATGAGATTTAATTTTGGTTGAGGCTATTTTGACCTCTTTATTTTAATCTTCTGTTGATGTTATGATTAATATTCATGATTAATGATGATCAATATCCCTGATATTGAACAGGGGATGAATAATTGATCTTTTATTATATTCTATCATTTTAATTGTACACACTGCTTAAAACAAGCAAAGTGTAACATCTGCCCACCATGAATGGTATAATAAATTCAACAAATCCACCCAAATCAATTATCAAATAATAATCTTACCTTTACAATGACATCTGGAAGGCTGGCTGTCATTCTAGAGAGGTCATCTTTCAGGGCAAGTGTCTTTGACATCAGGCTTGTGAGTGTTGGTAGTAAAGCCCCATAGGTGCACTCATCCCCTTGTAAGATGTCCAGTGCTACTGTCAGGGGCTTCATCACAGTGCAGTACTCTTTCAAGAATTGGTACTCCCTTTCATTAAGGCACTTGATTCCCAGTTTTACACACAGGGGATTCAGTTCATTCAGGGGAATTGTGATGATTCTGGAAATGGCCTCATACAGGGAATTCCACCTCTTGGATGTGGGTACCATTAGCTTCCTGCGGCTGACTTCCTCCACCTGTTCAGAGGCTAATGTTGATCGACTTGCTTTAGTCCAAAGAGCAGTGCATTTTGCAATGCTACTCCTATATACAGCCTTGGTGTCTGCACAGGAATTTAGATGTTTGTCAACATCGCTTGTTGAAATCAGGTTAATTGTGTGCGATGCACATCTGTAGTGTGGAGGGAGGCTAAACTGTCCATCACCAGATGCGGTTGAAAGAGCTTCTATGACATCTGTAAAAGTCGGTTCCTCGTCATCACCTTCTTCTTCATTTTCAGATTCAGACTCCAAATTACAGGGCTGATATACTCTGAATGCTTTGGCAAAATTGGATGCATTATCCGTTACAGTGGCAACAACTTTGCCATGCAGTCCATATGATGAATGGATTTCTTCAATCTCTGCTCCAATTACATCATAGGTGTGCCTGCCTCTAATTCTCTTACATGCTAGGGCGGCCTTGTTGCGCTGTAAAGTGGAATTAATCCAGTGAATTGTTACACCCATAAAACTTTTATTATTCACCGTCCAGATGTCAGCAGTGGTGGAAACAAAGTCTACCTCTCCGAGTGTAGCCTTCAAATTAGCGTCCATTATGTCGTATTCTCTCTCAAGGTATCCTGCAAATGACTTTCTCTGCGGCAGCTTGACACCGCTTTTGGTCGGTATTTTTTCTACGATGCGTCGGAATGATTCAGAGTCTACAGTGGAAATGGGCAACATGTCCTCGACAATATAGCCAGCGACGAGCTTCTTCAGTTCAGCGGCACTAAGTCCTGTCGCTCTTAAGTCTATTTTCACCTGTTTAGCAGGAGAGGGGCCGTCGGAGGTTTGCCCGGTGGAATTGGATGTGGTAGCCGCAGCGGTCATGTCAGTGGGGGGATCCGGGGGTTTCTCAATGAGTTTCACATTCCTGTGCCGGCTTGCTAGGTGCTTGCTCAGATTTGAGGTGGAATTTTTCGCTGTAGATAGAAGTTTTCTTCCCACGCAGAGTGTACAGCGGACGCTAATGTTTTTGTCACTTTTTACCGAGTCAAACTCAAAGTAATGTCGGTACTTCCAAGCATTAAACGCTGCATGGTCCTGCTCTCTCCCGCGCTCCATGTTATCTCTTGTGGATCTACACACGTGTCTGTTGTTTACCACTGACGTCGCACCGCTCATACATGATTGTCATGAGACACTCTCACAAACAAAATCACGGTTTAGTAACGCAGTAACGCAGCCTGCTTGCAGGAAAGTAACAGTAATCTAATTACTGTTTTTGCAATTGTAATCCCTTACTTTACTCGTTACTTGAAAAAAGTAATCGGATTACAGTAAAGCGTTACTTCTAACGCGTTACTGCCCATCAGTGGTGCTGGACTATGGTGATCTGATCTATATGAATGCACCTGCCCATTACCTGCACAAGTTTGATGCCGACTATCACAGTGCACTGAGATTTGTTACTAATTGTAAAGCACTTACTCATCACTGTACCTTGTATGCCAAGGCAGGTCTGCCTTCACTAACTGTACGGAGGCTCAGTCACTGGTACATGTTCATCTTTAAAGCCATGTTGGGTAAACTCCCATCTTACATCTGCTCTCTGATCACTCAGAGAGTTGCAGGTAGCTATTGCCTGAGATCACATGATGTGGTTTTGTTACATGTGCCAAGTGCTAGGACTGATTTAGGTAAGAAAGCTTTTATGTGCGCAGCTCCTCTTGCTTGGAACAGTCTTCAAAAATATTTGAAACTGAGCAAATTGGTTCCACTGCATGTTTTTAAAGCTCGGATAGGTGCAATGCTATTTGATACTTTTGGTACTTGTCAATGTCGATAGGTATGTAAATGTAGCCTTGTAAATGTGATGTATGATGTCCTTTATTGTTTTCTGTTGTTTTCTGTTTCATGTTGTAACCTACTTGCTGCAGGTCTCCCTTGAAAAAGAGATCGATGATCTCAATGGGACCACCTGGTTAAATAAAGGTTTGAAAAAAAAAAGGAAAGCCCTCCGGCCTCATATGGCTATGGTGATCATACCATGTGCCTGCATGGCTTTGGTGGCCAATCCCCAGGTCAATCTGTCCCCGGAAATGTCCCCGTTTTTAAATAGGCTTATATTGATTTTGAGTTTTCTCATGGCAGTTAGAGTAAAGGGGAGAAACCAGGGGACTTAACTTCCTCTTGACACCGTCGTTTATTTACAAAAAAAACACCTAAATGTACTTGTTATTGTGCTTCTGTCTTTCTGTGTCTTTTCATCTGCTAAACTCCCTCAACAGGGCCGCTCGCTCTCTTCTCTTGATCGCCCTCTCACGGAGAACACTTCACTGTCCCGCTTCATTGTAGGATCTCTACCACTTTAGTTTGACCATCTCTGTTATTAAGTTATGGAATACTAAATAAATAAGTAATTAGATACCTTACCGTTACTGCGCTCATAAAGAATGATAAGAATAAGAACAATGCGTATTGAACTGGTTTAATTAATTAAATAAATCATTCATTCATTAGTGAGTTTATTTAAGGTAATTAGTTAGAAGCCCTATTTTATCAGTATGTTTGCATAGCAGTTACAATGGTCAAACTACATTAAAACAGAATTGGCCCCATTTTTTCTTTAATAGTTAACATTAGATATTTTAATGAGATATGGACCGCAAAACAAAAAATGTGCCTTAATAACGAATTTAACAGTTGGACATAAAAGTCAACTGAGTGTCACTTGCAATGACAGTGTTGTGTTTTTATGGGGGGGGGGGGGGGCTGCCCTTTTTCCAGTTTAGAGCAATAGCCCCTCCAAATGTCTGTGCACATCCCTGCTCTGAACCATCATTTACAGTCATTAGGCAAGAATAAGCTCTGTATCACAGGAGTCCACCAGCATCCAGTTTAACCCAGCACAATTAGCACTTCCGTTGGAGTAGAATTACCCTGTAAAATGAGAATGTGCCGGACAAAAGAGGCAGGAGAGTTGGAGTTGAAAAAAGAGGGTAAGTGTGAGGAAAAGGGGGAGAGGAGGAGAGAAGTAAGGGAGGACAGGGAGAGATTAAAATTGTTTGAATTGGGTCCACGCTCGCCCCATTCATCTGGTATTCTGTTCAAATCAGGGCTTTTGTTCGGCCTGGCGTAAAGTGTCAATCATCTCGACCCGGTTTTGTAGAATGGGGAAATTTATTATGAATTTGCTCCTGCAAATAATGAGGACTACCCCCTGCCTGCGCTCCCTTTTCCCTCCTCCTTCACCCCCCCAAGCCACCTCTCCTCTCTCCCCCCTTGCCTCCACCCCCATATCAACCCTTACGCAAAGAAAATATATTTCCCCATATATTAACTGTCAATATATTACATTATTTAGTTTTCTGATTTACTGGTTAATTGAAAAGATTTAATAAAGTAAATATTGCTGTTGGCTACACCAACTGATACTGATTAATAATCAACAGGAAACAAATATATATTCATATCTACAAAATATATTGAAGATATATAGAATAATATATTGTGTTAATATATTACAATATATGGGACAATATGTCAGTAATTGCCGCTTTTCATATATTGAGTAATATATGTAGATATATATAATATATTGGTTGTGTATATAGGTGTACATACATTTACTATATATTAAGATTTATATGGGGACATGTATGTACTATATATTCAGAATTATATGTGGACATGTAATACTGTATATTCGGATTTGTATGGGGACATGTATGTACTATATATTCAGAATTATATTGGGACATGTATGCACTATATATATTCACAATTATATTGGGACATGTATGCGCTATATATTCAGATTTATAAAAGACCATGTACGTACCATATATTCCGAACATGAGAGCAATATATGTTCACAATGAGGAGAAATGCATGTTCTGATAAAAAAAAATCTTTAATTCGTTTGTTCTATCAATGTGTAACAGTTATCAAAATACTCATTAAAAGAAGGACAAGGAAAGAATAAAAGAAAAGGCCTATGAACAACACATTATGTAATGACTCAAGAACATTTTCACGTAATTAAGTAATAAAACCCACATACTTGGGTAATGTTTTCTCACATTCGGGGGCATCTTTGCGCATCTCTTCACATGATGGGAAGTACGCCAGATTAGGACGGTCGGCTGAAAATCCATCTTTAAACAGAGTCAGTTTAGTAACAAATGCGTTCATGTGCGCATATAGATCCGACACGGTTTGGCATCTTCCCTGTAACCGCATATTCTGGTGATTAAGATGCGAGGTAATGTCCGCAAGGAAAGCCATGTCGAGAAGAAAATCTGTATTCCTGAGTTTTGCGCAGTACACACTTGTATCACGTTGTATGGTGTCCTCCAAGAACACAGGGATTTCTGCGCGTAGCGCAAAAAACCTCTCCAAGCATTTTCCACGGCTCATCCACCTTATCTCTGTGTGCATCTGTAAATCACCGTACGCGGCGTTCACTTCATCCAAAAAGGCTATAAACTTCCTGTGATTGAGAGACCGGTTCCCTCCTCGAATGAGATTAGTAGTCTTGGTAACGAAATCCATGACATGGCTAAAGTTAATAGATTTGGCACACAGAGCCTCCTGCAATATCAAAATGAAATTTAATTTAGCTTGATTTTTTTTACAAAGAATGCCCACATTCAAAACCATTAGAATAGCTAACAATAATGTTACCTACCTGATGTATGATGCAGTGCAGTATTGAACAGTCAACGCCACTCTGGCGGAGGAGGCCGGCGAATCCAGTGCGCTTTCCTTGCATTGCTGGCACACCATCGGTAACAACAGCTGAGAGCTTGGCAAAGCCTCCGTGCGCACTTACAACATTTTCAACAGCGGCGAAAATATCTTGTCCTTTGGTAGTGCCATGCAAAGAAGCCAGTTTCAATAACTCCTCGTGCACTTCAAATGAACTGTTAATGGCCCGTGTGTAGATGAGAAGCTGGCTCACATCAGTCACATCAGTGCTCTCATCCAACGCTAAGGAAAAGTATGCACAGTCATGCATGACTTGTTTTACCTTTTGTTCGACATGATTTTGTATATCAAATATTCTTCATGTCACTGTCCGACGGGACAAAGAGACGGTTTCAAAGTTTTTAGCCATGTTGTCATCTCCGAATGCTTTAGCCATCTGGACTGCACAACTCTTCACCATTTCGCCGTCAGAAAGAGGCTTCTTAGCTTTAGCAAGCTCAAGGGAAACGGCATAAGACGCCGTGAGAGACGATTGCTGTGTAGTCGTGGCTCTGGTAAAAAAGGTCTGCTGCTGGCATATTTTCCCTTTTAGGTCAGCGACGATGGCGACTCTGGCAGCTCCTGTGTACTTTTCATATTTGTCTTTATGGGTGCTGTTGTAGTGGCGACTTAAATTGTAGTCCTTCATTGCCGATTTAGTTTAAAGACACACCAAACACATAGGTTTGCCTTTGAATTCTGTAAACAGATCATCTATTTCCCATTTTGGCTGAAAGAGACGGTTCTATTTCGTATATGGCTTCGCCCTCTAAGGCTATCGCTATTGGGTAATCCCCTGCGCGCCCGCGCAGCACTGAAACACTTGTAGTCCACGCCCACCCGCAAGGTGGGCCCCACCCTCGGGCTCCCTTCCGGTATAAATAGGAAGGAGGCCCGACAATCTGCTCCCTCTTTTTCTTCAGCACCCCGTACAATACTGAAGCACAAGAGACACTTCGATTAGCAAACATGAGTACCAACTGTGTGAGAGATTGTCCCTCATGTGGCTTTGGTATATCATGAGCTACGACCAGCACACGTCATGCGAATCCTGCCTGGGGTCAGAGCACGCGTACGAGGCTCTCAGCCAGCAGGTCGCATGCACCCACTGTGCCCGTCTCCCCTCGGACGACAGGAAGCGCAGAGCGGACGCTCTCGCTGCTGCGGCCGAGGAGGACGATTGGCCCGTCCAGGCTTTCGAGCCTGTGGGCGGCAGCCTCATGTCCCTGGAGCCGAGTGCCGGGCAGGAGTCGGACGACTCCTACCCCACCTCCCTCCACGGTTCACCGTGCGGTTCTCCCCTCCCTCTTCTCCCCCGGACGGGGGAGACAGAGTCGGAGCAGGGTGCCGGCTTGACGGCCGAGCACGCGGCCCCCTTCTCCGTCATCACGCTGCCGGCGATAGGTGGCATCCTGGGGGAACTGCCGGAGATCATATGCAAGGCGGCCGCCTGCAGAGGTCTCCCCGTTCCCCTAGCTCAGGGGGTGCAGACGGTCAGGAGTGATCCGATCTGGCCACGCTTTCCCGCCATCAGGAGGTAAGTATGTCGCCCGCCAGGCCGACCGGGTGCACCAGTGTGCCTTTCAGGTGTCGGCGGCGGCGAACAACATCGCGCTGCTCTCCAACTCGGTGGTGACGCTGGTGGAGCGGTCCACCACCTTGGCCGCGGTGGAGATCAGCAAGGCGGCCAGCACGGCACTCACACTGTGCGCGTCCGTTGCTGTCTCCCAGGCAAGGATCGCCGCGTGGGTGACGCAGATTCAGCGCCACCTCTGGCTGCAACAGGCGTCTGTTACGGAGACGGCCAGGAAGGTGCTACTGGACGCTCCAATCAGCCCGGACGGGCTGTTCGGACCCCAGTTCCACGCCATGGTGGAGTCCATGAAGGCGGCTGCAGAACAGGCGGACGACATCCGCCAGGACGTTAGCTGGCTCCAGCCTGCGGGGCGGCCACAGCGGCACCAACGCCCGCAGCAGCCGCAGCGCCGCCAACCCGGCCACAGCGGCAGGCGGAGAGACGCACACAGCAACCGCAGCTGCGGCGTCAGGCTCGCCCGTCGGCGGCGGCAGGGGCTCCGCCCCGCGTCTCCGCTCCCCCGCCACCCCAGAGACAGAGGGGTCTTCCGGCGGTGAGTCAACGGGGAGTGAGGCACTCCTGCTCCTGGTCTGCTCCGCGAGAGCCTCCGAGGAAGCAAAGCCGCTTCTGACGTGTTGGGGGGGTTGTGAGATAAATGAAATGGGTTCATTTTCCAACTTGTTGTCTGAGGCATCAGTATCAAGTGTTTCTCACATATCCCCCACTCTACCAGCTGCCTATAACCTATCGGTTAGTAGCCAGCAGGGCTCGTTGAAAAAACCTGCAGTTTTTAATCTATCGGTTAATAAACTGCAGAGTTCGCTAACTAAGCCAGCTGCCACCAATCTGTTGATTAGTAGGCAGCAGGGATCGCTGCAGAAGTCTGCTGGTTTTAACCTATCGGTTAATAAACCGCAGAGCTCGCGGCATTCCTCTGTCCGAGATACGCCTCCTACACACGGTCATAATAAGCCCATGAGAGCAGTTATGACGCCTCATGTGGACGTCACTGCACACACCTCCACTCATCCCCTGAGTGTGTACACACCTCATGATGAGAGCCGGAGTGAAACGCAGCGTGTGGAGGCTCCCTCACAGCCCTTTCGCTCCAGGCCCACCTTGGGTTGCCTCACGGGCAGCGGCGGCGAGGGCTCTGACGTGGCTCGTCGCCATGACGACCACAACACATCTCGAGCATGTGCGCCCGCTCTCAGAGTGTTTCTCAGAGTGGCAGCAGCGCGTGTGTCTGATGGACAGACGGATGAACAGGCTGATCAGCAGAGGGTGCACCCTGCAGTTCGCCTCTCCCCCCCACAGTTCAAGGGGATACAGGAAACACTCCTGTCATCCCAGGAACAGTGTCTTGCGCTCCAGTCAGAGCTGCGGGAACTCCTGTTGAAAGAGGCTATTTCCAGGGTTCCTCAAGGGGAAGAAAATCAGGGGTATTACTCCCGCTATTTTCTTATCCCGAAAAAGACAGGGGGAGTGAGACCCATCCTCGATCGGTCAGTTTTCAACAAGGCAATAATGAAAAGGCCTTTTCACATGCTGACGATCAAACAGGTGCTGGAGTGTGTTCACCAGGGGACTGGTTCACCTCTATAGACCTGAAGGATGCTTACTTCCACGTACCCATCATCCCGAAACACAGGAAATTCCTGCGTTTCTCATTCCAGGGAATATCGTACCAGTACAACCGTCTGCCGTTCGGTTATTCCCTGGCTCCTCGCACCTTTTCAAAGTGGGTAGAGACGGCGCTGCAGCCGCTACACAGAGGAGGGAGGAGAGTACTATTTTACCTGGACGACCTGCTGTTGCTGGCTCGCTCCAGGGAGGAAGTTGCTTTACAGACGGTACAGCTCGTTTCACATCTGTCAAAGCTGGGTTTCATAATAAACTGGAAGAAGAGCCGCCCTCTTCCCTCCCAGAGTATTGTTTACCTGGGTGTGGAATTGAACTCAGCCCGCATGAGAGCGCGACTCTCACAGCAGAGAGTGGAGGCACTGACAGCTCTTCTCCGACGCGTCACACCTCGCAGCGTGGTGACAGCCCTCTCCGTGATGCAGCTGGTCACGTGGTGATCCCCCTGGGTCTCCTTCACATGAGGATACTCCAGAGGTGGTTTATTCGCCTGCGCATCGACCCCGTGCGACAGAAGAGGCGCATGGTGGCCATCCCTCCTTCCGTGGGTTCAGACTTAACCTATTGGAAAAGTCCCCACGTGCTGTCAGCGGGTGTGCCCCTGGGCAGAGTTACGTCACACATCTCGGTGTTCACAGACGCATCTCTCTCAGGGTGGGGAGGAACGTGTATGTCGCAGGCAGTGGGGGGACAGTGGCCGGCTCACATGTCCCTCCACATAAACGTGCTGGAATTGCTCTCCGTACGGAGAGTAATCCAGCATTTTGCCCCGTTGCTGCGGAATCAGCATGTGTTGATTCGCACAGACAACAAAGCCGCGGCAGCCTACATCAATCGCCAGGGCGGAGTACGCTCAGCGCAGCTTCTGAAAAACTGCAGAGTTCGCTAACTAAGCCAGCTGCCACCAATCTGTTGATTAGTAGGCAGCAGGGCTCGCTGCAGAAGTCTGCTGGTTTTAACCTATCGGTTAATAAACCGCAGAGCTCGCGGCATTCCTCTGTCCGAGATACGCCTCCTACACACGGTCATAATAAGCCCATGAGAGCAGTTATGACGCCTCATGTGGACGTCACTGCACACACCTCCACTCATCCCCTGAGTGTGTACACACCTCATGATGAGAGCCGGAGTGAAACGCAGCGTGTGGAGGCTCCCTCACAGCCCTTTCGCTCTAGCCCACCTTGGGTTGCCTCACGGGCAGCGGCGGCGAGGGCTCTGACGTGGCTCGTCGCCATGACGACCACAACACATCTCGAGCATGTGCGCCCGCTCTCAGAGTGTTTCTCAGAGTGGCAGCGCGTGTGTCTGATGGACAGACGGATGAGCAGGCTGATCAGCAGAGGGTGCACCCTGCAGTTCGCCTCTCCCCCCCACAGTTCAAGGGGATACAGGAAACACTCCTGTCATCCCAGGAACAGTGTCTTGCGCTCCAGTCAGAGCTGCGGGAACTCCTGTTGAAAGAGACTATTTCCAGGGTTCCTCAAGGGGAAGAAAATCAGGGGTATTACTCCCGCTATTTTCTTATCCCGAAAAAGACAGGGGGAGTGTGACCCATCCTCGATCGGTCAGTTTTCAACAAGGCAATAATGTGGCCCCTGAACGTGAACATTTAGAGGGGCTGGGCCTCTCTCAAGATGTTGTACGTACCATTTAGGGAGCCAGGGCAGCGTCTACCAGAGCGTCCTATACACAGCCAAGTGGACAGCTTTCCAGCGTTGGTGTGTGGCGAAAAGCCTGGACCCCATTACGTGCCCCCTGCCTCACGTGCTGTCATTCCTCCAGCTGTTGCTGGACAGGAATTTGGCCTTCAACACAATCAAGGTATATGCCGCTGCCATATCATCTTGTCACGTAGGTTTCGGGGTCGGGACGGTGTTTAGTCCCCCCCTGACGAAACGTTTTCTGCGAAGAGTCTCAGACCTGTGTCACGCGCACTGGCGCCTCAGTGGGATTTGGCTTTAGTGTTACGCGCACTAAGCAAAGCCCCATTTGAACCGTTAGCTCAGGTTCCCCTTAAACTGTTATCAGCCAAAGTAGTACTACTTTTGGCTCTAACATCAGCGAAAAGGGTGAGTGATTTGTCTGCTCTGTGGCTCCGTCATGCCTCCGGATCCAAGGAGTGGCAGTTCAGCTGTTTTACGCCCTAACCCGGCTTTTATGCCAAAGGTCATCACAAGCTCTTTTAAGTCAAGAGTGATCACCCTGGATGGCTTCTTTCCCCCCCTCACAAGTCGGAGGAAGAAGCCACGTCTCATCTCCTCTGTCCGGTGCGCGCGCTGGCCTGCTATGTGGCGCGCACGGCTGCCTTGCGCCGTTCTCAGCGCCTGTTTGTGCATTACAGAGAGCGCTCGATCGGGCAGCCTCTGTCTGCACAACGGCTGTCACACTGGCTGTGTGAGGCTGTGTCACAGGCATATGTCTCCTCTGGGGCGGATCCCCCGGAGAACATCAGTGCGCACTCCACCAGAGGAATTTCCTCCTCCACGGCTTTGCACGGAGGAATGTCAGTGGAAGACATTTGCACTGCTGCATCTTGGTCTTCCCCCTGTTCATTTATTCAATTTATTTGAGGGATGTCTCCCATTCCTCTCTGACACACCCTGTGCTGAGTGTCCTGTCAGAGTGAGTGACGTCAGGGATCCAGCTGTGCGCCTCTCTCCTGCCTCTCGGCACACGAAGAGCGGCCCTTTTCCCCTCTTATGAGAGGGATGTTTCCTTGTTTCCTCTGACACATTTTGTACGGAGTGTCTTGTCAGAGTGAGTGATGTCAGGGATCCAGCTGTGCGCTCTCCTGTCTGCACGCAGAGAGCTGCCCGTGTTCCCCCTCTTTTTGTCGCTGGGCAAAGTGTGACCTTCGTCTCTACTTATCACAGCGGCGGGTATGTATTGTTCCCAGCCTGCGTCCCCTCATGGTAAATATTCATGTTATGCTATATTCCAGGGACTGTGATGCGCCATTCGCATGGCGCAATAGGCATGGGTTATTATCTGAGCAGGTGTGTCTGTGCTTCCAGTACCGGGGGGACCCAGTGGGGCGCAGACTACATCTTGCTTCGCCATTAACCCAATAGCGATAGCCTTAGAGGGCGAAGCCATATACGAAATAGAACTGAAGTTACCTACTGTAACTCCAGCTTCTATGAGTATTGGCGTAGCCCTCTAAGTTCTGGGCCCCACTGGCTCCACGAATAGCTGAAGAAAAGTTTTTTTGTGTGGGAGCAGACTGTCGGGCCTCCTTCCTATTTATACCGGAAGGGAGCCCGAGGGTGGGGCCCACCTTGCGGGTGGGCGTGGACTACAAGTGTTTCAGTGCTGCGCGGGCGCGCAGGGGATTACCCAATAGCGATAGCCTTAGAGGGCTACGCCAATACTCATAGAAGCTGGAGTTACAGTAGGTAACTTCAGTTTTCTAGGTTGTTTTCTTTTTTGGGCGCTCATGTTTCTTTTCCCGCCAACGGAGGAAAGCCGCGAGGTCAACAGAAGACAATATACACTTGGCTGCAGGCCTCATGAATTTGGGGGGAGCGCCCTCTAGCGGTGAATATTATGAATTACAAGTGAGGTCTGGTTCAAATTATTTGCTTGTTTACAACTGTGAAACCAATATATTTTTCTAAATTGACTCGCAGGCCGCACAAAGTGAGGGCGGTGGCCACATGCGGCCCGCACAAAGTGAGGGCGGTGGCCACATGCGGCACATTTTCAACCCTCCCGCCGCCGATTCAACATGTTGAATCGGTCGCGGGAGGCCAAAGAACGTCGGGACAAATCAATCACTCTGATTGGCTGTTCAGCTTAGCGAATCAGTGCATCAGAAGTGAAGCGGAAGTGAGGGACCAAAACAAACGATAAAGGCCTCTACACACCGGCCCGACTTTGGGAGTCAGAGGCCGTCCGAAGCCGTCAGAGGCAGTCGGGCATTCGCATCGCACTACTCAGGTTGGTGTGTCGTCTCTTTACGGCACATTTTCAACCCTCCCGCCTCCTCCCGCCGCCGATTCAACATGTTGAATCGGCCGCGGGAGGCCAAAGAACGTCGGGACAAATCAATCACTCTGATTGGCTGTTCAGCTTAGCGAATCAATGCATCAGAAGTGAAGCGGAAGTGAGGGACCAAAACAAACGATAAGAAGGCACACACAGACGGCTAATCTTCCTCATTTTCATCTCACCCGGATGCAAGAGTTTCTTTTTTATCATGACGGCATGGAATGAAGAAAGTGAAGACCAACTGATCAACTGTTTATATTACTAAGTCTGTTCTTCTTCTCTCGGTGTATAAAACGCAGTCTGTCTTCCGGTTGTTGCCTCTTTTGAAATACGAATACACACTACCGCCGCCTGCTGGTAAGGAGAGTTATTGCCACTCGTCGGCTGAAGTATTTGCGGTGTGTTCGTAGGCGGGCGGCTTTATCCGACGAAGCCAACGAAGCCCGACGTAGCTGACGTAAAAGTCGGGACGCCTTCGGTACGCGTTCTTTGGTCTCAGGTTGGTGTGTAGAGGCCTTAAAGCACGGTTAATGTATTATATTATTGAGCAGTGGCGAGCCGTCAGGGCCCTTTAGGCCCTCTCTGAGGGCCTAAGATATTCTAAAAAATAATATTTGAAAACATTAAAAAAAAAACATTTTTTTTTATATTTTTTTTTTAATATTTTGTTTTTAATATTTTTCATTAGTTTTACCTAAATAACTTGATTTAATTGTATTTAAAATAACATTTCCAAATAAATAAATCCTTCGAATCTGCCTGTTCAGTTTCTGTTGGAATGTGAAGGGTTAAATGCCGTCTCTGCAGTTACTGTGAAGACGAGAGAGCTTGTTGGTCCTGCTGTACATTCACAGAGGGCCCGCTATAGTAACTGAACGAGAGAGTAATGTCAAATGACAGTACAATTGACCAATCATATCTTCCCTCTAAATGGGTGGGCTTTATTTTCGCGGACTTTATGACAAGTTCCGCCCGCTGTGAAGTCTATGCAAGTGGGGCAGTGACACGTCCTAAAATCCGGAAGTAAGCTGCTGGTTCCCTCGTAAACAAAGCAACGGGATTTTTTTCCATAGGGTTTTGGAAAATAGCTCGAAATAAGGTCTGTGGAAAACGAACCTGTTAGATAAATGCACGTGTTGTTCAGCCGGGTAATATGCACATGTCTACCCTACTTTTATAATTTTCGAATCATAAATCTAATCGATAGATTAAGATTTATGATCGATAGATTTCTGATTAGCATAAATTCGTTCATGATGGCTCACGTCAGTGATAGTGATTACATCGTTGCGAAATTATTAACCGAGACATTTTCAAGATTGAGTTACAATGATAAACTGGAGTGGCAAAGGATCAGCTGCATGACCCCGCCATCAAGTGCTTCATCCAAAAGGACAGGAGGATGGACTTTGTGTTTAAGTGATTTGATCATCAAAGGTAGGCCTGAGTAATTTTCAATGTGGGCCGCCGTGCCGACTTAATTCATTTTTAATTGTTACTTGGCTGTGGGTGCCCTGTCATGATAGGTGTTTATATAAATGGTGTTGTTTTGTGTGGTAGAGGGTCGCTGTCATTGATGCGTTTTGCACCCCGGGCCGTTGTTCTGATATTCCGCTGAAGTATACGCTGTGACGTAATAACTCTTCTTTTTTCTTTTTCTTTTCGAGGGAAGGGGGGGGGGTCAGAGGGCCTAGGTATAAAAGTCACGGCTCGCCACTGTTATTGAGGGAGAATTGTCCGGGGCTACAGAAAATCATTCGGGGCTAAAGCCCCGAATGCCCAGGCCAGGCGACGCCACTGGGCAGCCACTCTAGTCAATGGGTGCTATTCCACCACACGCGGCTAGAAGCGTCCCAGAAGCGTCTCGGCGCAGGGCTCCTCTAAAAATAGGATGAATCCTATTTTTGACGTGAGGCGTAAAGTAACCTGTATATCCTATATAACCTGTTTTAATAATTATAACTTTGTCTATGTAAAATGTATACTTATGAAACTAGACCAAGTGTTCTTATTTTCCTTTGTTTGCTGTGGTCAATTGTGTGTGCGTTGACTTAGGAATGTAGAGGATCCAGTCGCCCCCCCCCGGGTTTTTAATGGCCCGGATAGGAGCATGGGGGGGTTGCAGGAGAAAGGTAATAAAACTGACACCATTGAGTCTATGCAGAGATTGTACTGAGAGAAAGATTGGGATGCGGAGTGGTACGGCCAGGTGCTGAGGATAAACGAAGATAAGGATTGGTACCTCACCCCCGTGCGACCCAGAATTGTTTATTTTATGGCTGCCATAAAAGATGACCTGGGACTGATCGGCGGCGCAGGAGATCCAAACTTCCCACACCTATGGCTGACTCACTCTGATTCGCTGTTTAGACCTCGTCAATGGCTGACTCACTCTGATTCACTGCCTAGGGCTCGCCCAGGAGTGAGTCCACCAATGGATGAACACCTAGGGAGGAGCAACCGACACAACTCCTCCCACACAACTCCTCTCCGTTTCTGGGGATAAATATTGTGAATTCTGTACACTCGCGGCCTCTGTTCTGTCTGACTGTCTGATACGTACATCGCACGGTGGAAGAGCTGAGGCCCGAAGTACTTCGTTATATAAGTACTTCGTTATATTGTACTGTTGTTTCTACCATTAAATCAGCTTATTGTTTAATCTCATATCTCTGTCTGAGCCGTTCCTTTTTATAGCAGACCACTCATCAAACGAACAGCGCGGAGCGGGCTCGAACCTTCAACAACTGAAGGGTGCTTAAACCCAACAGGCGTTGCATCGCGTCGCGTCGGGCAGGCAGGAAGTGGAACGTTCAGAGCATCCGGCCCAGGCCCATCCCCCCAAATAAAGTAATTTTGCAGACCCCCCTTCACATCACTACACCTTCACTACGACACGCACAATGGAAGTCGAGCTTTTCATCATGGAAGTGGAAAAATAAACGATTTTATACGACATAACTTTTTACCATCATTTTTACAAGGACAACATCAGAAAGGACAAGGCCTGGTGTTTAGTCGCTGGAGTTTGTGGAATGGAAGGTGAATATTAATGTTTTAAAGTTAATGAATACTTGTAGGTACAGTACAGAGCCATTCAGTAGTTTAACATCTTGTGAAAGTAATTTAAAAACTTTTCAGTCAACTTGCATTTCACAAGAAAGTAAGAACTTATTTCTTATATCAAGTATCTGTGAAGGGAAAAACAAGCAAAGAATTAATAAGTGAAATCATTTTATTAATCTGAATCTATTATTTTTTTCAGTCGACGTGTGCAAGCAAAGATGGAAGTCACTCAGGGATGTTTTTGTTAAAAACAGAAAGAAATCTACCCCAAGTGCATCTGCAGCTGGCACGCAAAAGGGCTGGAAATACGCAGATATAATGTCCTTCGTTTTGCCCTATATACAGCAAAGGAGGTATGTATGCACATTTTTTAATTTATATAATTTTGTAACTTTGTAATTTGTCATGATGTAATGCAAAGGGTATGAAAGAGTTTATTTTAAATTACATAAATATGTTCCTATTGCATAAATTAATCCCAAGAAAAAAGGGTTTTAATTGTTTTCATGTTGTTGTTTCTTTTCATATAGTTCAAAAAGCAGCTTGGGCAATCCTTCCCCACTAGAGGAAATGGAGAGATCAGGTACACCAGGAACAGAAGAACAGTCCAGGATAATATCTGGATCTCCAGGCCCACCACCCACACCCACACCCACACCACCACCAATTACAGCCCTACCACCTATAGCCCCACCACCACGTCTGGTACCCCCACCGTCTGCAGAGAGGAGGCCCTCTAGGTCCCGTAGCCCCCAGGGATCCACACCAGCAGCGGCCCAGCGTTCCACAAGGAGGAGGCCACAGAGCACAGACCTTGGAGAGCAACTGATGTGTCTACTGCAGGAACCTCCAGCTACACCACACATGCCAGACTCAGAATTAGAAGAGTCATACCACTTTGCACTCAGTCTTTGCCTATGTTACAAAGGCTGGACAAAGACAGGAAACATCAGGCCAAAATCAAAATTTTAAACACCCTCCATAGCCTTGAAAAAGACAATACACAACACCAGCAACATTGGCAGCCGATTGACCATCCCCCCACGTCACAACACTCCAGTCACACCTCCAGGCCAGTAGCCTTTCGGCCAACTGTACCCCAACCCCCACAAGCCCAATCAACACCTACAGGGCCATTCACAGACATGCTGTCCTCCAGCAGTGGCTCTGCATGGTAGGATGGCAGAACTGGGGGGTCTTTGTATGAAGACCTGTAGAACTGTTGATTGTTTTTGCTGTAAATAGTTCCTTTTTTGTGTTGATTGTTGTACATTTCAACTGTTATTTGATGTTCCTGTTTAAAATGTTGTTTTGGGTGAAATTGTAATAATTAAAACATTTATTAAACTTGTGGTCAGTGATTTATTGATTATATATATATAGAATAATTATGATGATGAATGCATATTTTTTTACCACTAAAATACAGCAACACATCTTTGATTCATGTCGTTTATAACTGGACTATTACAATTATTATTAACTGTGTCTGTAGTCTACAACACAACAAAATAGGAAATAACAACAATAAACACAATTTAAACAGACACAAAAATAAACCATTTAATTACTGTAGAAGTACAAATGTCCAGGAAATAAGCCCAAATCAACAAACTGCGAGCCTGCACGCACGACGCTCCGCTTCTGAAACGCGCCCGATAGGTTATGACGCTGGAGGAGGTCGGACCAAAACCGCGACGCAGCCGTAACACGGCGCAGACGGACCCGGTGGAATCTAGGGGTTAGATCAGTGGTTCCCAAACTTTTTGTGCCCAAGGCACACCAAAGGACAAGTAAAAATCTCAAGGCACACCTATTGTGCAAAATAGCCCTTATAACACGTGTTATCACTCATATCATGTAAAATATCTGTAAATGTGCATAATTATTTACTAATGCCAAATAAAATGTGACAAAGACAACTATATTACTCATGAAATATTTATTAACGAAATATTTCAGTATAGAGTTTGCCTCTGTATTATGAAATGCGTACTGATACAAAGTACTGATATAGTAAATTAAAAAATAATTATTTTTGTGTAGTTGTATATTGCAATAATAACGTATGGTTGTCACAAAATCCCACGGCACACCCGGACTTGCCTAACGGCACACCAGTGTGCCGCGGCACACCGTTTGGGAACCACTGGGTTAGATGATGCTGTACCGATGAAGGATGTTAGAATGTACAGAGAGGCAGTAGGTAGCCTGATCTACCTGGCTGTGTGCACAAGACCTGATTTGAGTTTTGTTGTCAGTAAACTGTCCCAGTATTTTTCTGAGCCGACAGAAGAGCAATGGACTACTGTAAAACATGTACTGAAATATTTGAAAGGTAAAATCGACAGGGAACTGTGTTACCGGAAATGTCAGAGTGAAAGACTGGGCTTACAAGCATACAGCGATGCAGATTGGGCTGCTGATCTAACCGACAGACGTAGTATGTCAGGTTATTGTGTTAGCCTTAATGAGAGCGGGCCACTGGTTTCCTTAATACAACTACTAGAGGGCATTGACAAATGTGAATATACACTACCTAAGATTTACGAAGACAACCAGGGCACAATAGCATTGGCAAAGAATCCTGTTAACAGACAGAGATGCAAGCACATTGACATTAAGTATCATTTTCTGAGGTCAACTGTGGAAGGGGGGAAAACAAATCTGATTTATTGTCCAACAGACCAGATGGTGGCAGATGTTATGACAAAACCTGCACCAAAGTTTAAGTTGATTAAGTTTGCAAAGTTTATGTTTGGAGAGTAATAATGCCTGTAAGCTAGAGTAATCATTTCTGTAAGGTAGAGAACCTTATAATGTATAATATATTTGTTAAAAGACCACAAATGTGATATCAAGTGGGGGTGTTAACATTCTGTCACGCTCACAGGTACAGATCAGAACCCAATAGCACGACACAGATACAACCAGTGTTCAGAAATGTTCAGTTTAATCAGGTCAGGGACAGGCAGGGTCAAACCAGGAAATCCAGCAGTAAGGCAAACAAATCCGAGAAGGGGCAGGCAGAACAGGGCTCAGAACCAGGTGATCTGTCAGACAGGCAAACAAATTCAAACAGGGGGCAGGCAGGAAACTCGAGGTCCGAATACAGGCAGGCAGGGGTCAAAACCGGGCAGGACAGGAATCTAGGCTAGAAAATATCAAACACTGGAGAGCTTGGCAGAATAGACAAGACAATCTGGCAAAGGACAAGTGATAGTGAGGTGGTATAAATACTGTGGAGTAATGAGGGAATGAGTAACAGGTAAGGGGAAGGGCTGGGGAGACCAGGTGAGGGAAGTAAGCTGATTGCAAGAGCCTGGATGAAGGTGGGATCTGAAATGACAGGAGAGTTTAAGATGTGCCAAACCAAAAAAACAACAATATATGTGTCTAACTTGTGACACATTCAGGTAAATGTGTTACCAATTTGTGTTTGTGATTTGTTGTGCATGACTGGAAGCCAATAGCGAACCAGGTTAAAGTTCAATGATGGGTATAAATAAAGCCACGCCTCCAATGGGAGTGTCCGTTGAATGAAATGCCACTGTCTCGGATGCTTCGTTATTCCTCCGCTTATTTGGATGCTAAACAGCAATGAACGTAAAGCTTACTCTGCTACAGTAACAGTAACAATAAATTGCATGTTGTACATGCTGCTGTAACAAAAACATTTCACAACTTGGGATCAATAAAGTATATCTTATCTTATCTTAGCTTAAGATGATTGATGGCTACTGCCATATTTGCAAAATTTGCCTCTGAACCTTGACAAGTGCATGTTTCAAGGCTTATCAATGAACAACAGGAGGGGTCACAGACATAAGACCAGCTGTTAAATAAAGCTCTTAGCTGTCATGTGGGTATATTAATGCTTCCCATTATGGACACAAGCAATTTTCACCCATTTATTAATTATATGTTTTAAATTTGATAACACCAGTGTGTTTCCCATCCCCTAAACCTCCAGGGATGTACACAGTTTAATACTGGCAACTTCTAATTATGGGAAATACGAAAACGTCTTTTAAAACTACAATTCCCAGTAGAGACGTGCCATAGAACATGTTGCGAAACACAATTAGCCAGCATGTGTAGTTCTGGGGAGTGGGGTGGGGGTGGCGGTGGACTCGTTCAAGTCCAGTTTTGGATAGTCTGCCGTGGTTTCATTTGACGCTCGGCGTAACCTTGGCGCACTGCCACTCCAACATCCAATCACAGAGCTTGAGGACTAATCACGGGGTTTGTCAAGCAAAGCGGATGTTGTAGTCCCAAACGATAGCTGAGGATTATGGGTAGTGTAGTGTCTTCGGCCATCCTAAACTCCGAAAAAACTATTTGTTTCTCCGAATCGAAGGTTAAAAACACAAAAGCATTGTACACAATTTAAACCAATCAATGTTGTGTAATTAACAAGGATAAACTGATGTTTTTTAGTGGATGAGTACTGCAGATATCACTGTGTAATCATTTAACAGTGATGGGAATACTTCTGGTTTTATTATGAAAACTTCGAGACCGGAAATACTGTTTTTACCCCGTGAGGGTTGACGCCAACTTTACATGGACGCTGCCGTCAATAGAAATGTATAGGGGAAAGACGTAGTATATACGTTCTCCTGGCAAGACCTCAAATCATCTTCGTAATATCTATCAAACTATAGATCCTACACATTTACTGGACCTGGATTCTAAAAGCACAATATACACTTCTCGCTAGAAATCAAATCAAAAAGCATTTTAATGGCCAAACTATTCTACAATTTAGGATTTTCCAGAGAGGGTTATTTGTGAATATACGACCCTCCGGAGCGTTTGCAGTCAACGGGAGCATCAGCCCATATGCTGCAAATTGTTGTTTCTTACACGACCACTGGAGGTGCTAAACTTTAAAACGTGACTATAGGTCGTAATAAGCTGCTGAACAATCGACCTATGTGGTTTTTTTTTGGAGGAGGACAGGCTGCTGCTTATACATTTCAGTGAAAATGTAATCGTTTCATGTTACATTTTCAATGAAAATCACTCGAACCATCATTCTCTATGATTATGTTCCTCTATTATACTGGTTACACCTTAAATGATCACAACATCATTTAGGTTTGTATTTTCCCCTGTTACAAACATTCAACACATACTAGCACTTATTATGGCTTATGAAATGTTCACTCAAATGCTCAACATACTTGAAAAGGTTCACAAATGATACCACAGCCCCATGTTGACCCACTAGTGTTAGCTCCCAAAAGAGAGACATCAGCCTCTACCTCATGTACAGCCTGCAACAGGTGAGCCCAACATTGCAGCACCTTTTGACCCTGCATATGGCCAGCCCTGTCTGGTAAGATAATAACAGATGTTGTCAACATATGTCCCTTTGAGTAAGACGAGATTTTTACTTTTCTTATCAAAGGAAAGAAGAAGTGGCCACCACCCACGTTACATAGAGGAGAAACTGATGCATTATGGCCACCACCCACGTTACATAAGCCGCATTTCGACTACAGGTTTTAGCGCGGCTCACCATGGCTCGGTTCACCTTTGCTCGGTTCGGCTCACTTTAAGCTGCGTTTCCATTACAGTTACAGCCTACACTGCGTCGTTACAGTAGTACAGTAGTAACGACGTAATGTAGGCGGGGCGATCGGCTGGGTTGTTGAACATAAATGTAAGTATAAAATAGGCTTGTTTGTTTAGAAGTGAGCTTTACAATAGATAGGGACAAAACGCTTTCAAGCAAAGAACAGAGCATTAGCAAAAACGTACTATCCTGCATGGACTCCAGCCGTTCCAGTTCTTATTCCGCCGCCGAGCTCCCGCTGTATTTTTTCATCCGCAACGAGATGGAGGAACGTCTGTACCTCGTCCAATGACCACGGCGTGCTTTTTTTTGCTGCCATTTCTTTATGGATTTGTTGAAATTAAAAATATTTGTTGAAATTAGAAATACTTGCTGACGGTAGTTCGTCTGTTTTAAAAATGGTGCTTATGTGACGCCTGGGGACTGTCTCGCGCAATAATAGTGACAATTCTCTCTGACCAATCAGCGGTCGGCAGCGTTTTAAGTCACTAGTTTAGCATTTTTCAGCTTGCTTGGAACCTCGACTGAGGTGGTTCTAAAAAAGTACCAGGGAGCCGGTACCACCCCAGTGGAGAAGCAAAAAGAGCGAGCTGAACCGCACTAAAACCCTGTAGTGGAAATGCGCCATTAGAGTAACAAATGAGGAGAAACTGATGCATTATGAGAAAATCAATTGCCTTCACTTTCCTTGTTTCATTACATGTCACTTGTTAGACGTTTTATCCAAAGCGACTTACATACTCAATACTGTGGGCAATCCCCACAGGAGCAATTTGGGGTGAAGTGTCTTGCCCAGGGACACAACGACATGCTGACTGCAGTGGGGTTTGAACCTGTGACCCCCTGATCCGAACACCAACTCACAACCCACTGCACCACACGCCTCCTGTTTCCCTGTCCAAAGCACAGGAATTCTGCCTTGGGTTATTGCTCTATCTCTCTCAGAGAAAGGCAGCTCTGTCTCCTTGTTATGACTGCTTAGGGTCGAGCACAAACTGATATAAGGTATATAGGATATCTGGTAGTCCACCTTATCGGGTAAGTGTGGCATACATTCTTAAGCCAGGGACAAGAGTTAGTGTGCTTTTGCCTATTTTATCTTGCTATGATTAATGTTGATTATGCCCATAGAACTAGTTAAAGTCTCCGACTGGAAAGGAGATCTTTGGAATTGGTTAGGGGCAGTAGCCATGTCACCTGGTTGCTGCAGCAAATGTCTTTGTCAATTCTCCGGGCGTAACTTCAAATAAACCTTTAGTGTCCGACATGAAGTTCGAGCTCTCCTGTTTTCTCATTGTGTTCTGAATCCTTGCTCCAGAAGTTTCCATTACACCTGGTACCTTTTTTAAGTACCACCTACACAAATTTCCGACAAGATGCGGTGATACTAAATGGTGATGTCAAACACTTCAGATAGCTGTATAATTATTTAGCTTGTTCTTAATTCTAGAGCATTGAGCCGATCATATACTAAATTATAGCCACTATTCGGATATTTTGTGCCTATAATTTGTAGACAGACTCCTTGCCTGATAGCCTGAAAACATTCCAGTGTCCGGACATTACCCATTGTGTATTTCCTTTGGGCTAGCTAGGAGGACCACCTTTAAGATAAGGTTCACAGATGCTTAACTATGCCCTGTCAACAGCAGAGCCATAAACATGGTTAGGGTTATGGCTCAGGAAAGCAGTTGACGTCTGCGCGACATCCAAAGGCTGCGTTCATATCACACTTCTTTTGACTGTTCTTCAGGAACTTTGCATAAAAGAGATGCAAAACTATGAGAAATACCCATGCCTACGGCGGGCCTGTTCCTAAAAACTTTTCATAAAAGATTTGCCATATCTCCACATCCATGGTGTGTTTGCTTTTGTTTTGAATACGGACTGAACTCTCCAAATGACTCTCCACTTGCGGCAACCGAGTAGTTGTGTCTAAGAGCAGGTTTAAGGCCATGTTCATACTATGAGAATGTCGGGGATATGAATCGCTCACAACATGAAAGAATAATACAGAGAGAGATCAATAAAACACAAACACAGATATAGTTGAGATTAATTATTATTTTGTTGCGCAACAACAATAATAATGAGTACATCACCATGGTTCAACAGCAGCCAAACGCGTAATGCCCCACAGACTACAAGATCCCACACAATATATAGGTTATGAATCATACACGAACATTCTAACATACCTGAACAACATTCCAATCCCATAACGTCATCCCACCAGGAGCTGTGTCTTACTGTTGCAACTAACTTATCACAGATGTGTAGGTCACTTTCTCATGTCCCGTTAGGAGTCTTCCTAACTTTCTCAGAGTATAGATTTCAGAATCTCACCCACTGTAATATATATACAGGCGGGTTTAGATATATGGATGGGGAAAACACATTATGTATTATAGAATTATCATAACAAGGAAAAAGTAACATGTTGATTTAGGAAAATGGAGCAACTATTGAAATACATATAACTGCTTGTAATATGATGATTGTCAAGTTGCTGCCACACACAGATCTTCACATCCTGTAAACAACAGGCCGTCAAAACAACACTTGATTAATGTGATATAACTTACCCAAAAACAAAGAGAAAAAGGGGGGCTGGGGCTGTTGCACCACTTGCACAACTGGTCGCATTTTTTCGGAGAGTACATTTGCATTTAATATTTACAGTTATTAATATTGCCATGTCCTTCTCTTATCCTCCTCCATGTGATCGTCATGCTTTGTTTGCATGATTTAAATGCATGTGCAGGTGTTTATTGGTCAAGGCTTGAACATTGACCCATGTTCAACATTGACTCATCCATACTGTCAGCAAGGCAGCCCCCTGCACTAATTTAACTCATGGCTTTCTTGCAGACTTGCAGGTCTCAGTGCCCTCTGGAGTTCAACCCATTAGAAACTGTGAACAGACTGAATCCAACTATACAGGTTATAATAGGGATATAGACGTTTTTAAATCTGTTCAGGTGTGCGCAGCTGGGTCATTTACCTGATTCCAGTCTTATAAAGTGTGGACTGGTATTTGTAGAGGTGCAAGTTCCCCTCATGGGCACTGCCGAGGTGCCCTCGAGCAGGGCAACGAACACCAAACTGCACCTAATTGCTCTATAGAAAAACATTGAATGATTTAGTACTTTTCTCCTGATTTGTGTTTCACATAGTAAATGTTCGTTATGAAATTATAATAATACCTGCTTTCAGCCCATGAGTATATCAAAAATAAATAAAACGGGATTGTCAACAACTAATTTGAGGTCTAATGGTTATACAGCTCTGGAAAAAATTAAGAGACCACTCTCAAATCACAATCTCTACATGTATGGCAGCAATTCCATTCCAGTGTCTGTTGAATTCCAACACAGAGAAATGTTGTCAGTAGTTTTTTTTTTTTTTTTTTATTTTTTCAAAGTCAACTTTAATGTCAATCTTTCAGTTTGTGTGTACAGACAGAGAGATCGAAATGACGTTTCCAACAATCCCGAATACAAAAATACAATTATACAATACAGATGTTGACAGTTCTGCTGTGGAAGTGGCCGTGTCAGACCTGACCTTTACCTCACGTACCTCTATTAAGCTTACCATTGATAAAAAGATGCTAAATTGTCTGTAAAGGGAAAGGATGTATGTTTCCATCATGTCTTTTCAGACATGTGAAACCAGGCATGTGAAACTAGATAGAACATTCTGAACTTTTGACCTATGCGCACTGCACATTCTAGATGGGGCAATAAAAGCGTAAAAGTTCCAACCACAATTCTGAGAAGGCGCTTTTGGTTTTTGACACCTTGAGAGCGGTTACAGCGGGTATGAAGACAATGAAGCACAGGATGCATGCGACCTACGTAAAAGACTTGGACCAACTTCCTGGGCCAGCGATCCATAGAGACAAGCTGTCCTTATTGTCTCTGTTAATAAATGAAGTCTCTGTCAATAAATTAAAGTATACATTTTTCATATTTGAAATTAAATGTTTAAAGAAAAAACTTGATTCTAAACATGACATTGAAAAAAATGTTCATATTCCCTCTTCTAAAAATTGCATATTATTACTATAAGTCTTTATTTGTTTTATTTTAACTTTACATTTTTAATTGTTCATTAAGTAAAAGTTGAACATATGTGACCTCCTTTCCCCTCAAAGATAGAAAAGGGGAAACCCACCTGATGCAGAGAGGGAGGAGAGAAGAGACTATAAAAGATGATGTGTGAAGAGAAAAGGGGGCTTTTTGAGGGCTTTTTGAGGCTTGAGAGCTTGGGGGAGGTTTTTGGAAGCTGGATTCCGGGTCTTGGGCCCTGGGCCTGGGCTTGGGCTCTTTTAGATGGCTTGAGGAGATTTGACTTGTGAACCTGTTGCTTTTGTATTTTGACCTTGTGTCTTTGTTATTTTTTGGATTCTTGTAAATCCGCTATTTTTGTTAAAACCTTAATAAAACCGGTTTGTACTTTGTACATGTCGACCCAATTCCTGGTCTCTCTTGTTGGATGGGGCACCCTTTGGAGTGGTTCAAGGTTCGAGCCCGCTCCGCGCCGTTCGTTTGATGAGTGGTCTGCTATAAAAGGAAGGACTCAGACACAGAGATATGAGGTTAACAATAAGCTGATTTAATGGTAAAAACAACAGTACAATATAACAAAGTACTTTGGGCCTTGGCTCTTCTACCGTGCGATGTACGTATCAGACAGTCAGACAGAACAGAGGCCCCGAGTGTACAGAACTCACAATATTTATGCACACAAATGGGGAGGAGTTGTGTGGGAGGAGTTGTGTCGGTTGCTCCTCCCTAGGTGTTTATCTACTGGTGGATTCACTCCTGGGCGAGCCCTAGCAGCGAATCAGAGTGAGTCAGCCATAGCGTGGGAGGTTTGGATCTACTGCGCCGCTGATAAGTCCCAGGCCATCTTCATGGCAGCCATGGGGTAAACAATTCATGGGGTGAACATGGGGTGAACGTACCAATCTTTATCTTCGTTTATCTTCGGCACCTGGCAGTACCGTCTCGGTATACCAATCTTTATCTCTGCACAGTCTCTGCATAGTCTCAATGATGTCAGTTTTAGTACTTTCCCATGCAACCCCCCCCACGCTCCTGTCCAGCCCATTAAAACCCGGGGGGGCGACTGGGTCCTATACATTCCTAAGTCACGCACACACAATGAGCACAGCAAGCAAAATAATACCACCATGAGAACATTTTGCCCTAGTTTCATAAGCATACATTTTACACAGACTATTGGCGCCTAAGATATGTCGGGCCAAGGTTATAATTATTGAAACAGGTTATACAGGTTACTTACTCTCGTGGTCTCTGAAGGTATCTGCTTGGTCTTAGAGTGAGGTAAGAACACCCTGTTGTTTAAGGGGAATAGGAACCCTGCTAAGGTTAAACTATAGTTTCACATTGGTTACTGTGGTTGAGGTGGTTTTGATTGATGTTGAAATATGACATATGCTCTGCTGATGTGGAAATGTCACTGCTGTGATATTAATATTTAACTCTCGCTGGTAATGTCACTGCTGTGATATTAATGTTTGACTCTGGCTGTGTTTGATATTACATTTGCATTGTTTTAATTGGTATAACTGGGGATCAAAATTGGGGGTTAGGGATTGTGGGTCCTGAAGCTGCCCTAATTACAAGGGGTCTCCCAACGACACGGGGTTTCCCCTCCAGGGGCAGTTTAGATACTGCTCTGGGGTTCTACCAGCCCACCAACACCTACTACACTACACACTCCGTTTTGCTATCCTGGCGGTCGGAGACCGACGCTTTAGTGCCTGAAATAAGTGATACGACGGGCAGCATGGTGTTAGAGGCCATGCTGTAAGCGCCCCCCTAAGCAGATTACGGCTCATTTCAAAATAAACATTTATTTCCAAAATCACACGTTAAATACATTTTTGAAGCTTGTAAAGGGAAGATGACAGGCACCTCTCACTCACACTCTGCTCTTCCGCAGCGCTGCTCCCCCTCCCTCCCGCTGAAATTATGAATGTAAGCGTATAGTAATCATAGGCAGGGCCGTCCCTGGCCAACTTGTGGCTCCACGCAAAGTTATATGATGAGGCCCTCTGTGTCGCGAGCGTCGACGGGCGAAACTGTGCCGCGCTTACACTAATTGCGCCGCATAACCGCATAAAGGTGCGCTCAGTTGAGGCTCCCTCCGCCACATGAGGCCCCCTCCGCGAGCTGAGGCCCCCTCCGCGAGCTGAGGCCCCACGCAGTCTGCGTGAACTGTGTGTAGGCAGGGGCGGCCCTGATCATAGGTAACACGGCAGTGTCCGTGACAGTTTGTTTTCATCTGATTTCAAATAAACAAAGTCTTGGCTTTCAGAATATTAAACTTGTTTCGGCAAATTCAGATGATAAATACAACTTTGAAGCTTGTAACGGCATAATTACAAGCGGAGAACGGAGTAACTTAACGTCACAGCAGGCATAACAACAGCCGGTGTTTCTTCTTCCCCGGGAAACAAACACAATACACACAAAAATATACAAACACACACACATACACACACACACACACTCGCGAGCTTCCCCTAGACCAGTAATCCAAACGAAAATATTTTCCCTCCATACTACTTTGATCATTTATTAGCCGCTAATAATCAATCAGATCGATGGATTCCAGAGAAGAGGAAACTTTGAAGGCCTTTTTCTCAAAATGATGACTCGGTGACAGTCATTATATAATGTGACATATTTTGCTTAAAGGTCCCATGTCATGCTTTTCCAGTTATTACCCGTCACCTTGTGTGTTATGTAGCTTTTTATGCATGTAAACGGTCTGCAAAGTCACAAACCCTCAAAGTACACCCTGTAGCGAGTAAAACTCTAACACTGTCACGATCTGTCTGTGTTGTGTTTTGTCTTGTCTAGGTCTGTCTTTGGTTTCCTGTCTGTGTGTTCCCTCCTACCTGTTCCCTCCTACCTGATTACCTGATTGTGTTCACCTTGTGCATTTAGGTTCTGCGTTTTCTGTTAGTCTTTGTGAGATCCTTGTTTGTTTTTGACTGTGTTCACGGGGAAGAGCTCTGTATTTTTCTTGTAGCCTTTAAATAAAGGTATTTTCTGTTAAATCTGCGTTTGGGTCCTGCCTGCTTCGCTCAACCCTGACAGATGGATCTCACCAAAAATGGACCCAGCAGACAGCCTGTATGAGGTGACGTACAATTTAATGTGCTTAAAGAATGACTGTCGATATGCCTCCAGTAGAGAAGAGAGGCAGACTATCATCTCTACGGCACGCCAATAAGTAACCTCAAGGCCCTGGTTAAGGGAGTTACTACCCGAGTGGGTGGAGGACTTTTTTGGTAGCTTTGAGGTCAAACCTGTTTCCCGGCCTGCTAGCCCCTGGCATGCTAGCCCCCTGCCGGCCTCAGTTCCCAACAAGGCTCCTTTCAAGGACCCTTTCGCTGGGTCTTGTCTGGCCTTTGGAGGACCTCTGAGCCTCCACAAGGCTTCAAGGCAGCATGGAAGGAAACGCAAGGCCAGGATTCCAGCCCATGCCCCAGCAGCTATGGTCCCGGCCCCAGCATTCATGGTCCCAGCCCCAGAAGCTATGGTTCCGAATCCAGTACCGGCCCCAGCAGCCATGGTCCCGGCCCCAGCAGCCATGGCCCTTCTCAAGTTCTTTCTCAAGTCCCTCCTCTAGTCCCTTCTCTAGTCCCTTCCCAAGTCCCTTCCCAAGTCCCTTCTCTAGTCCCCTCTCTAGTCCCATCTCAAGTCCCTTCTCAAGTTCCCTCTCAAGTTCCCTCTCAAGTTCCTACTCAAGTCCCTTCTCTAGTCTCTTCTCTAGTCCCTTCTCAAGTCCCTTCTCAAGTTCTTTCTCAAGTCCCTCCTCAAGTCCCTTCTCAAGTCCCTCCTCTAGTCCCTTCCCAAGTCCCTTCTCTAGTCCCCTCTCAAGTCCCCTCTCAAGTCCCTTCTCTAGTCCCAACTCAAGTCCCTTCTCAAGTCCCTTCTCATGTCCCTTCTCAAATCCCTTCTCTAGTCCCTACTCATGTCCCTACTCATGTCCCAACTCCATGCTTTGTTCCGTTGGGGGTCCCGCCGTCACCTGTCTCGCCGGGGGTCCTGCCAACTCCATGTCCTGTGCCGTTGGGGGTCCCGCCGACTACTGTTCTGCCAGGGGTCCTGCCAACCCCATGTCCTTTTCTGTTGGGGGTCCCGCCGACTACTGTTCTGCCGGGGGTCCTGCCAACCCCATGTCCTGTTCCGTTGGGGGTGCCGCCATCACCTGTCTCGCCGGGGGTCCTGCCAACTCCTTGTCCTGTTTCGTTGGGGGTTCAGCTGAGGGTCCTGCCAACTCCGTGTCCTATCCTGTTGGGGGTCCCGCCGACTACTGTTCTGCCGGGGGTCCTGCCAACCCCATGTCCTGTTCCGTTGGGGGTCCAGCCGACACCTGTTTCGTCGGGGGTCCTGCCAACCCCATGTCCTGGTCCGTTGGGGGTTCCGCTGGGGGTCCTGCGAACTCTGTGTTCTGTTCCGTTGGGGGTCCCGCCGTCACCTGTCTCGCCGGGGGTCCTGCCAACTCCTTGTCCTGTTTCGTTGGGGGTTCCGCAGGGAGTCCCGCCAACTCCGTGCCCTGACCTGTTGGGGGTCCCGCCGACACCTGTCCCGCCGGGGGTCCCGCCAACACCTGTTCCGTCGGCGGTCCAGCCAGCTCCGAATCCTGTTCAGTCAGAGATCCCGCTGCCACCAGATCCTAACCCGCCTACACCATGTCCAGTTCTGTTGGGGGTCCTGCTGACGCCTCTTCCGCCGACATCGTGTCCTGTTCCGACGGCGGTCCCGTCGACACCAGCCCTTGTTCCGTCTGGGGTCCAGTCGACACCAGCCCTTGCCCCGTCCGGGGTCCCACTGACACCAGCCCATGTTCTGTGCAAGGTCTCGTCTGTACCTGTCCCATCGTGGGTTCCGTCTGCACTTGTCCCGACGGCTCCGGTTCCTGTTCGGCCGACACCGGTTCCTAGTGCTCCCGATTCCTGTGCTCCTGCACCAGTGATCCAGCTGACCCCGAAGGGCCCCTTCGCGGCCTACGCCCTCTTCCTGCCCGTCCTCCGGAGCTGTCCCGGCGCTGTCCCGGCGCTGCCTTCCTGCCCGTCCTCCGGACTGTCCCGTCGCTGCCTTCTTGCCCGTCCTTGTGCTCGGCCCCCTGAGTTCCCCAGCCGTGGCCTTCGCCCTCGAGCCCGGCCCCCTGAGTTCCCCAGCCGCTGCCTTCGCCCTCGAGCCCAGCCCCCTGACTTTCCCAGCCGATGCCTTCGCCCTCGAGCCCGGCCCCCTGACTTTCCCAGCCGCTGCCTTCTCCCTCGAGTCCGGCCCCCTAATTTACCCCGACGAGGCCTTCACCCCTGTCTTCGGCCCCCTGAGTTTCCCTGCCGCGGACTTCCCTGCTCTGTTGCTGTTCCCCCGGGCCGTTCGCACGAGTCCCCCTTCTTGGCCTCCGCTTTGCCCCTGGGCCATCCGCCCGAGTCCCCCTTCTCGGCCTCCGCTTTGCCCCCGGGCCGTCAGCCCGAGTCCCTCTTCTCGGCTTCTGCTTTGCCCCCGGGCTGTCCGCCCGAGAGCACAGTGGGCTCATAGGAAGGGGGGTGCAGGAGCTCCAACAAGCCGTTTAGGACAGAGAGTGAATACACATACTATACAGAGATACCAATGTGATTTTGGAACATTGAACAATGTAAATCTATTCTAGTAGACCTCAACAATGGAATTATGATCAGTAGAAATGGCCATGTCATGGGACCTTTAATATTTGGAGTACAAAAACAATCCTGATATCATTAGAAAGCAAGGAATCTCCTCTTTCCAACAGTGTATAGAACTCAAAATGTGTCTTCGGGTCAGGGGCGGACTGGGACTACAAATCAGCCCGGGACTCTCGACCGGCCCACTTCGGTACCGCCGGCCCACCTCTGTACCGCAAGTAATTACCGCTAGTAAATTGTCAACGGGGGGGGGGGTGCTAGTGGCTTATCCGACCGGCCCACATCGTCCAACCGACCCACTTCAGTACCGGCCCATCGGGATTCGTTCCGAATGTCCCGATGGCCAGTCCGCCCCTGCTTCGGGTCAATGTGACTGATTTCGATAGAGCAAGACACATATACACAATCAACAGACACATTTACACATATGCACACATTAAGATAAAAAAACACAACAATCAATATATACAAAGTAACAGTCACTTCAATATCAATATCTTTGGGAATGTACATTAGTGTGTTTTAGTAGTCTGGTGCTGGATTTGAGTGTCTGAGTGTGTGTGGGGAGTTATAGTCCAGTGGGGGCAGGGGGGGAGAGAGGGGAGGGAGGGGAGATAGTTCAGCCTCCTGACAGCCTGGTGTAAAAAACTGTTCTTTAGTTGGGTGGTGCTCGACCTCAGGCTGCGGAACCTCCTCCCTGAAGGCAGGAGGGTGAAGAGGCAGTGGGTGGGTGGGGTCACCAGCGATGCTGAGTGCTCTGCGGGTGAGGCGGGTGTTGTAGAGGTCCAGGAGTGATGGGAGTGATGATCCTCTCAGCAGTTGCTGAGGATGCTCTCGATAGCGCCTCGGTAGAAGGAGAGCATGATGGGGGGGGAAGCTCCTGCTCTCTTCAGTTTGCGGACGAAGTAGAGGCGCTGCTGGGCTTTCTTGGTGATTGACGTGGTGTTGTTACTCCAGGAGAGGTCCTCGGTGATGTGCACCCCCAGGAATTTGGTACAGCCCACCTGTTCCACAGCAGTACCACCGATGGTCAATGGGTTGGGTGTTGGGTGTAGGTTCTCCTGAAGTCGACAACAATCTCCTTTGTTTTCTCCACATTGAGAAAGAGATTGTTGTCTATGCACCACATGGCCAGCTGTTTCACCTCCCTCCTGTGGTGGGTTTCGTCGTTGTTGCTGATGAGACCCACCAAGGTTGTGTCATCCGCAAACTTGATGAAGTGGTTGGAGCTGTGGGTGGGTGTGCAGTCGTGGGTCAGCAGGGTGAAGAGCAGGGGGCTGAGCACACACCCTTGGGGGGCCCCCGTACTGAGTGTGATGGTGCCTGATGTGTTGTTGCCGACCCGTACAGATTGGGGTCTGGTAGTGAGGAAGTCCAGCAGCCAATTGCTGAGAAAGGGGCTGAGGCCCAGGTTTGTTAGCTTGCAAACCAGCTGCTGGGGGATGATAGTGTTGAACGCTGAGCTAAAGTCTATGAACAGCATCCTAACATAAGAGTTTGTAGTGTCCAGGTGGGTGAGGGCTGCTAGATACATCTAGCAACCTATAGGATGGGAAATTGCTGACCTATTTTAAACTTACCTTGTGTTTTCACTCTCACTTAAGTCCCTCTCCCTTTGCCATCAATCCAAAATCAGCTGAGCTGCAACATAATATAGGCAGGTAATAATCAACAGAATCACAAGGACAATATGGCTAAAAACACTCACCCATAAGTTACGTTTTTGTTTACTGTTTAGAAGTCTCAAATATGCACTCGATGTATCACAAAAATAGCTCTCTTCCTTATTATTATGTAACGTTAACTATAATATACTAGCTTGAACTCCCAAATGGATATCCTCATTTCACCACCTCCACCCACTACAATCACACGCCCCAATATTATATTTAACTAATATTTAACTCCCTCCACCCCGCATAAAATCACGTTTAGAAGCCCCTTTTCTCTAATTCCACAACGTTGGACGAAATGACATTAAGAGAACGGAATTTACAATTAAAAGGCTGATCATGGTTAACGTGTGTTGCTAACTTTATCTGGTATCCTAGCCTAATCTGTTATCGTTCCCTAAATCTACTCATTTAGAGGGGGATAATCCACTAACATGCTTTAATTCACATAATTGTAATTTGATTCAGATGTGCTGATAATGTGTTAGAATGCGTGGAAAAAGGTAGGACCCAAATGCAGAATACAAAAAAAGGTAAAAAGGTCTAGGAACAAAAAGCGAGCTTTATTTTAAAAGCTGATGAACAAAAACATGGCATGAAACTGAAGTTACCTACTGTAACTCCAGCTTCTATGAGTATTGGCGTAGCCCTCTAAGGCTATCGCTATTGGGTAATCCCCTGCGCGCCCGCGCAGCACTGAAACACTTGTAGTCCACGCCCACCCGCAAGGTGGGCCCCACCCTCGGGCTCCCTTCCGGTATAAATAGGAAGGAGGCCCGACAATCTGCTCCCACACAAACAGCTTTTCTTCAGCTATTCATGGAGCCAGTGGGGCCCAGAACTTAGAGGGCTACGCCAATACTCATAGAAGCTGGAGTTACAGTAGGTAACTTCAGTTCTATTTCGTATATGGCTCCGCCCTCTAAGGCTATCGCTATTGGGTTAATGGCGAAGCAAGATGTAGTCTGCGCCCCACTGGGTCCCCCCGGTACTGGAAGCACAGACACACCTGCTCAGATAATAACCCATGCCTATTGCGCCATGCGAATGGCGCATCACAGTCCCTGGAATATAGCATAACATGAATATTTACCATGAGGGGACGCAGGCTGGGAACAATACATACCCGCCGCTGTGATAAGTAGAGACGAAGGTCACACTTTGCCCAGCGACAAAAAGAGGGGGAACACGGGCAACTCTCTGCGTGTAGACAGGAGAGCGCACAGCTGGATCCCTGACATCACTCACTCTGACAAGACACTCCGTACAAAATGTGTCAGAGGAAACAAGGAAACATCCCTCTCATAAGAGGGGAAAAGGGCCGCTCTTCGTGTGCCGAGAGGCAGGAGAGAGGCGCACAGCTGGATCCCTGACGTCACTCACTCTGACAGGACACTCAGCACAGGGTGTGTCAGAGAGGAATGGGAGACATCCCTCAAATAAATTGAATAAATGAACAGGGGGAAGACCAAGATGCAGCAGTGCAAATGTCTTCCACTGACATTCCTCCGTGCAAAGCCGTGGAGGAGGAAATTCCTCTGGTGGAGTGCGCACTGATGTTCTCCGGGGGATCCGCCCCAGAGGAGACATATGCCTGTGACACAGCCTCACACAGCCAGTGTGACAGCCGTTGTGCAGACAGAGGCTGCCCGATCGAGCGCTCTCTGTAATGCACAAACAGGCGCTGAGAACGGCGCAAGGCAGCCGTGCGCGCCACATAGCAGGCCAGCGCGCGCACCGGACAGAGGAGATGAGACGTGGCTTCTTCCTCCGACTTGTGAGGAGGGGGAAAGAAGCCATCCAGGGTGATCACTCTTGACTTAAAAGAGCTTGTGATGACCTTTGGCATAAAAGCCGGGTTAGGGCGTAAAACAGCTGAACTGCCATCTCCTTGGATCCGGAGGCATGACGGAGCCACAGAGAGAGCAGACAAATCACTCACCCTTTTCGCTGATGTTAGAGCCAAAGTAGTACTACTTTGGCTGATAACAGTTTAAGGGGAACCTGAGCTAACGGTTCAAATGGGGCTTTGCTTAGTGCGCGTAACACTAAAGCCAAATCCCACTGAGGCGCCAGTGCGCGTGACACAGGTCTGAGTCTCCGTACTCCTCGCAGAAAACGTTTCGTCAGGGGGTGACTAAACACCGTCCCGACCCCGAAACCTACGTGACAAGATGATATGGCAGCGGCATATACCTTGATTGTGTTGAAGGCCAAATTCCTGTCCAGCAACAGCTGGAGGAATGACAGCACGTGAGGCAGGGGGCACGTAATGGGGTCCAGGCTTTTCGCCACACACCAACGCTGGAAAGCTGTCCACTTGGCTGTGTATAGGACGCTCTGGTAGACGCTGCCCTGGCTCCCTAAATGGTACGTACAACATCTTGAGAGAGGCCCAGCCCCTCTAAATGTTCACGTTCAGGGGCCACATTATTGCCTTGTTGACAACTGACCGATCGAGGATGGGTCACACTCCCCCTGTCTTTTTCGGGATAAGAAAATAGCGGGAGTAATACCCCTGATTTTCTTCCCCTTGAGGAACCCTGGAAATAGTCTCTTCAACAGGAGTTCCCGCAGCTCTGACTGGAGCGCAAGACACTGTTCCTGGGATGACAGGAGTGTTTCCTGTATCCCCTTGAACTGTGGGGGGGAGAGGCGAACTGCAGGGTGCACCCTCTGCTGATCAGCCTGCTCATCCGTCTGTCCATCAGACACACGCGCTGCCACTCTGAGAAACACTCTGAGAGCGGGCGCACATGCTCGAGATGTGTTGTGGTCGTCATGGCGACGAGCCACGTCAGAGCCCTCGCCGCCGCTGCCCGTGAGGCAACCCAAGGTGGGCCTATAGCGAAAGGGCTGTGAGGGAGCCTCCACACGCTGCGTTTCACTCCGGCTCTCATCATGAGGTGTGTACACACTCAGGGGATGAGTGGAGGTGTGTGCAGTGACGTCCACATGAGGCGTCATAACTGCTCTCATGGGCTTACTATGACCGTGTGTAGGAGGCGTATCTCGGACAGAGGAATGCCGCGAGCTCTGCGGTTTATTAACCGATAGGTTAAAACCAGCAGACTTCTGCAGCGAGCCCTGCTGCCTACTAATCAACAGATTGGTGGCAGCTGGCTTAGTTAGCGAACTCTGCAGTTTTTCAGAAGCTGCGCTGAGCGTACTCCGCCCTGGCGATTGATGTAGGCTGCCGCGGCTTTGTTGTCTGTGCGAATCAACACATGCTGATTCCGCAGCAACGGGGCAAAATGCTGGATTACTCTCCGTACGGAGAGCAATTCCAGCACGTTTATGTGGAGGGACATGTGAGCCGGCCACTGTCCCCCCACTGCCTGCGACATACACGTTCCTCCCCACCCTGAGAGAGATGCGTCTGTGAACACCGAGATGTGTGACGTAACTCTGCCCAGGGGCACACCCGCTGACAGCACGTGGGGACTTTTCCAATAGGTTAAGTCTGCCCAGCAGCTGCATCACGGAGAGGGCTGTCACAACGCTGCGAGGTGTGACGCGTCGGAGAAGAGCTGTCAGTGCCTCCACTCTCTGCTGTGAGAGTCGCGCTCTCATGCGGGCTGAGTTCAATTCCACACCCAGGTAAACAATACTCTGGGAGGGAAGAGGGCGGCTCTTCTTCCAATTTATTATGAAACCCAGCTTTGACAGATGTGATACGAGCTGTACCGTCTGTAAAGCAACTTCCTCCCTGGAGCGAGCCAGCAACAGCAGGTCGTCCAGGTAAAATAGAACTCTCATCCCTCCTCTGTGTAGCGGCTGCAGCGCCGTCTCTACACACTTTGAAAAGGTGCGAGGAGCCAGGGAATAACCGAACGGCAGACGGTTGTACTGGTACGATATTCCCTGGAATGAGAAACGCAGGAATTTCCTGTGTTTCGGGATGATGGGTACGTGGAAGTAAGCATCCTTCAGGTCTACAGAGGTGAACCAGTCCCCCTGGTGAACACACTCCAGCACCTGTTTGATCGTCAGCATGTGAAAAGGCCTTTTCATTATTGCCTTGTTGAAAACTGACAGATCGAGGATGGGTCTCATTCCCCCTGTCTTCTTCGGGATAAGAAAATAGCGGGAGTAATACCCCTGATTTTCTTCCCCTTGAGGAACCCTGGAAATAGCCTCTTTCAACAGGAGTTCCCGCAGCTCTGACTGGAGCGCAAGACACTGTTCCTGGGATGACAGGAGTGTTTCCTGTATCCCATTGAACTTTGGGGGGGGAGAGTTGAACTGCAGGGTGTACCCTCTGCTGATCAACCTGCTCATCCATCTGTCCATCAGACACACGCGCTGCCACTCTGAGAAACACTCTGAGAGCGGGCGCACGTGCTCGAGATGTGTTGTGGTCGTCATGGTGACGAGCCACGTCAGAGCCCTCGCCGCCGCTGCCCGTGAGGCAACCCAAGGTGGGCCTGGAGCGAAAGGGCTGTGAGGGAGCCTCCACACGCTGCGTTTCACTCCGGCTCTCATCATGAGGCGCGTACACGCTCAGGGGATGAGTGGAGGTGTGTGCAGTGACGTCCACATGAGGCGTCATAACTGCTCTCATGGGCTTATTATGACCGTGTGTAGGAGGCGTATCTCGGACAGAGGAATGCCGCGAGCTCTGCGGTTTATTAACCGATAGGTTAAAACCAGCAGACTTCTGCAGCGATCCCTGCTGCCTACTAATCAACAGATTGGTGGCAGCTGGCTTAGTTAGCGAACTCTGCAGTTTAGAAGCGGCTTTGCTTCCTCGGAGGCTCTCGCGGAGCAGACCAGGAGCAGGAGTGCCTCACTCCCCGTTGACTCACCGCCGGAAGACCCCTCTGTCTCTGGGGTGGCGGGGGAGCGGAGACGCGGGGCGGAGCCCCTGCCGCCGCCGACGGGCGAGCCTGACGCCGCGGCTGCGGTTGCTGTGTGCGTCTCTCCGCCTGCCGCTGTGGCCGGGTTGGACGCTGCGGCTGCTGCGGCTGCTGCGGGCGTTGGTGCCGCTGTGGCCGCCCCGCAGGCTGGAGCCAGCAAACGTCCTGGCGGATGTCGTCCGCCTGTTCTGCAGCCGCCTTCATGGACTCCACCATGGCGTGGAACTGGGGTCCGAACAGCCCGTCCGGGCTGATTGGAGCGTCCAGTAGCACCTTCCTGGCCGTCTCCTTAACAGACGCCTGTTGCAGCCAGAGGTGGCGCTGAATCTGCGTCACCCACGCGGCGATCCTTGCCTGGGAGACAGCAACGGACGCGCACAGTGTGAGTGCCGTGCTGGCCGCCTTGTTGATCTCCACCGCGGCCAAGGTGGTGGACCGCTCCACCAGCGTCACCACCGAGTTGGAGAGCAGCGCGATGTTGTTCGCCGCCGCCGACACCTGAAAGGCACACTGGTGCACCCGGTCGGCCTGGCGGGCGACATACTTACCTCCTGATGGCGGGAAAGCGTGGCCAGATCGGATCACTCCTGACCGTCTGCACCCCCTGAGCTAGGGGAACGGGGAGACCTCTGCAGGCGGCCGCCTTGCATATGATCTCCGGCAGTTCCCCCAGGATGCCACCTATCGCCGGCAGCGTGATGACGGAGAAGGGGGCCGCGTGCTCGGCCGTCAAGCCGGCACCCTGCTCCGACTCTGTCTCCCCCGTCCGGGGGAGAAGAGGGAGGGGAGAACCGCACGGTGAACCGTGGAGGGAGGTGGGGTAGGAGTCGTCCGACTCCTGCCCGGCACTCGGCTCCAGGGACATGAGGCTGCCGCCCACAGGCTCGAAAGCCTGGACGGGCCAATCGTCCTCCTCGGCCGCAGCAGCGAGAGCGTCCGCTCTGCGCTTCCTGTCGTCCGAGGGGAGACGGGCACAGTGGGTGCATGCGACCTGCTGGCTGAGAGCCTCGTACGCGTGCTCTGACCCCAGGCAGGATTCGCATGACGTGTGCTGGTCGTAGCTCATGATATACCAAAGCCACATGAGGGACAATCTCTCACACAGTTGGTACTCATGTTTGCTAATCGAAGTGTCTCTTGGGCTTCAGTATTTTACGGGGTGCTGAAGAAAAAGAGGGAGCAGATTGTCGGGCCTCCTTCCTATTTATACCGGAAGGGAGCCCGAGGGTGGGGCCCACCTTGCGGGTGGGCGTGGACTACAAGTGTTTCAGTGCTGCGCGGGCGCGCAGGGGATTACCCAATAGCGATAGCCTTAGAGGGCGGAGCCATATACGAAATAGAACACACAGGTAGCACAAGGCAGCAACAACACAAAAACTGACCGTGACCAACATGGAGGGAGACAGGAAAGACAATGAACCGACAAGGAACACAGGGGAAGACAAGACTAAATACAAACAGGGGTAATCACAGGACAAGACACAGCTGGGCAGGGGAGGCAGAAACACAAGGGCAACAGGTGAACACAATCAGACAATCAGACACAGGAGGAAAAACACAGGAAGGAAGACAAGACACAGGGAGAACAGAATTTCAACATAAAATCATGACAAGACAGACAACTAAGAAGTGACAGAAAACTAGGATTGTGACAGAACCCCCCCCCCCCTCAAGGGACGGATTCAAGACGTTCCAAAGTCCAACACAAAGTCCAACACTTCCAAAAGGTTGGGTGGAGGGGGTCCGGAGGACGGGTTTGGGCTGATAGCCCGGAGGTACGGCAGAGGACCAGGAAGGGGTCTCGGGCGGACGACCCGGGGGCAAGGCAGAGGAACAGGAGGTGGTCTCGGGCGGACGGCCCGGGGGCAAGGCAGAGGAACAGGAGGTGTTCTCGGGCGGACGGCCCGGGGGCAAGGCAGAGGCAGAGAAGCGGCTAAGGCCGCGGCGGGCATAGTCAGGGAGCCGGGCACAAGGACGGACCGGGTTCGTGGCCGACTGGACCACTGGCGGAATAGGATCTGGTGTCGGCGGGACACCCGGCAGGACAGAGTTCGTAGCCGGTGGAGCCAACGGCGTAACAGGAACCCTGGACGGGCTGGTGTCAGTGGGACCCCGGACGGAGCAAGGGCTGGTGTCGACGGGACCTCCAACAGGACAGGATATGGTGTTGGCAGGAAATCCAGCGGAGCAGGTGTCGGCGGGACCCCCAACAGGACAGGATATGGTGTTGGCAGGAAACCCGGCGGAGCAGGTGTCGAGGGGCCCCCAAAAGGATAGGACATGGTGTTGGCAGGAAATCCGGCGGAGCAGATGTCGGCGGGACCTCCAACAGGACAGGACATGGTGTTGGCAGGAAATGCGGCGGAGCAGGTGTCGGCGGGACCCCCAACAGGACAGGATATGGTGTTGGCAGGAAACCCGGCGGAGCAGGTGTTGGCAGAACCCCCAACAAAACAGGACATGGAGTTTGCAGGACCCTCAGTGGAACCCCCAACGACACAGGACATGGAGTTGGCAGGACCCTCAGCGGAACCCCCAACGACACAGGACATGGAGTTGGCAGGACCCTCAGCGGAACCCGGAACCCTGTGTAACACCCTCTCTTGTATATAAGCATGTGAGGACACTGTTCAGGGAACTTGTTGTACCAAATGCTCTGTATGTGATGACTACTTCCATTTTCTTGAGAGGATAATAAATACATGTATCCTGATATTGAAGCTCAAGCCGGTGACGAATGATATTTTTCTAACAATATGTAATTATTCAGTTCTTCCTTAATTTTGTAAAACATTTTTTATGAAGTGAAAGTTTTTGCATTGTGTCATTGGTTATAAAGGGGACTCACATTATGCCAAGCTCCACATCCAAATGAAACAAAATTCAAATGGAAGAACGCAAAGCAAACAGATGAAATACAAATTCAGAAGACCAAGTAGTGTTACACTTTCTGTTATCCAAAATGATATACATTGTCAGGGAATAATTTTCCCTTCATGTCCTCCTTCGCCCTCTGACGCAGATGCCCAACCTTGGGCAGCCGCTATCTCCCTTAAGGAGAGGCTGCCCTAGCATTTTGTTGTTGTTACCAGTTTATGACCGGGCAACTCTCGGTCAGAGATAGTTATTGTTGTGGGACACCTGGAACACATCCTTCTCGGGGTGTAGATGACCCCGAGCCATAAGCGACAACAAATGTGATTCAGTTTCACCAGCTGTTTAGTCTATCTATTGAAGAATGTTGATTACCCTCAGCGAACTAGTTAAAACCTCCTACCAGAGAGGAGAACCCTCAGAATTGATTTGGCATCTCAACCGTGTGGTCAGATCGTGGCCCATGACATGTCTTTTGAATTCTCCGGCCGAAGCTCCAAATAAACTGTCAGTGTTTGCCATGTTGGGTTGAAGCACCCTTCAGTGGTTGAAGGTTCGAGCCCGCTCCGCGCCGTTCGTTTGATGAGTGGTCTGCTATAAAAAGGAAGGGCTCAGACGCAGAGATATGAGGTTTAACAATAAGCTGATTTAATGGTAAAAACAACAGTACAATATAACGAAGTACTTCGGGCCTTGGTCCTTACTACCGTGCGATGTACGTATCAGACAGTCAGACAGAACAGAGGCCCCGAGTGTACAGAATTCATAATATTTATGCCCACAAACGGAGAGGTGTGGGAGGAGTTGTGTCGGTTGCTCCTCCCTAGGTGTTCATCCATTGGTGGACTCACTCCTGGGCGAATCAGAGTGAGTCAGCCATTGACGAGGTCTAAACAGCGAATCAGAGTGAGTCAGCCATAGGTGTGGGAAGTTTGGATCTCCTGCGCCGCCGATCAGTCCCAGGTCATCTTTTATGGCAGCCATAAAATAAACAATTCTGGGTTGAACGGGGGTGAAGTACCAATCCTTATCTTCGTTTATCCTCAGCACCTGGCCGTACCACTCCGCATCCCAATCTTTCTCTCAGTACAATCTCTGCATAGACTCAATGGTGTCAGTTTTATTACCTTTCTCCTGCAACCCCCCCATGCTCCTATCCGGCCCATTAAAAACCCGGGGGGGGCGACTGGATCCTCTACATTCCTAAGTCAACGCACACACAATTGACCACATCAAACAAAACAAAAATAAGAACACTTGGTCTAGTTTCATAAGTATACATTTTACACAGACAAAGTTATAATTATTGAAACAGGTTATAATTATTGAAACAGGTTATATAGGATATACAGGTTACTTTAGCCATCAAAGCTCCAGCTCTCCTCGTGTCTCTCTGAGTCCTGTCTCCAATTGCTTCAGAAGTTTCCCCCACAAACATCAGTTTAGACTAAGTTTCACATTTTTACCAAACTTTTGTATTAAGTTAGGAACATTCTATTTGTTTCATATATAATAACAATTGGTGTAATGAGAAAAAGGTCACAAAAACGTGTTTCTTAATAAGTGTTGCTACAATGAAGTGCCCCTTACTGTGCTATATGAGCCTTAAGCTTATTGTGAGCATCCATATATTTGGCAAGTTGCTGTGAAACACAGAAACATCCTGTAAGGCCCAAAACTGAATAGCAAGCAAAGTTGCTCATCGGGGGACATAAGGTCAACAAAGACTGGCAATGTTGTCAGGAAGCCGGCAGATTGAGGATTATAAATTGACGTGAAAAAATACTGTAGTCAGCTCCGTTGGGGACACTCAAGGACGCTGGTGGTCGCGCCAGGATCCTCGGATTCTCCTCTACCTCGACAGAAAGTGTTACGGGACGAGAGGACCAGCGCCTAGGTAAAACCGATCGACTTTACGAGATCCAACGAACTCAATTCCTCTAAAAAAAAAAAAATCTGGTGAGATGTACAATTTCTAATTTTTTAAAAGTAAAAGTTAAATAAACTCCATGACATCTGCAGTGGGTTGCTAACCGCCCTGAAAGAGGATACTAGCAATATCCGACGTATATGTTTACGGCAATAGTTTTTGTGATTTGTACTAGGAAACAAATATCACATCACCGACGGGTGAAACAGTGTTTGGTGACACAGTGTCTATGTTGACATTTAAGAGTTTCAGAACCAATCTAGGTTGATGGGGAAGAAACAAAGTAAGGGGGCTGAACCCCCGGCGGGTCCCATAGTGGATGTCATGAGAGACAAATATTGTCAAGACAGCATATCAGAGTTGTTAATACGGACAGAAATGTTTGATTTCCCAAAAAGAGGTTCACTCAGTAAGACAAAAATACAAGACTTCAAGTCACAATGGAAAAATCATGAAGATGAATTAAGAAAGAAAAATAAAGTTGAAGTAAAAGAGTTAGATAAAATAGAAAGTCACAGAAAGTGTTTGAAATATTGGGAGGATGAAGCAGAATGTCGCAAAAGGAGGCAGTTAGCCTCAGTGTTAAAGAAAATATTAAGGTTGAAGATGAATGTGAAGAAAAGAAGGAAAAGAAAGAATTTCCAAAACCATGTAAACCCCAGACATCTCTGTATCCTTCCATTGCAGGCCTGAATGACCCTCTCCTCGACTCTGGGTATCCTTTCCCTCCCCCGGCGTACAACCCTGGCAATCCGGCTGGCCCACCTCAACCACCTCCCCCGCCACTACAAGCCCCAGCCATGCAGTCAGCAGACTCCCCGTCAACTCCAAGCTCGTCCACCCCCATCAGGCCCAAGTATTCCGGGACAACAGCGGGATAAACGAACCCGATGCCCTAGGGGACCAAGCGGGCGTTTGGGAGACACACCTAAGTAATGCCTTCCTCAACGGACTCACAGCCACAGCGCAAGCCGCGCAGAATGCTGGCCGCTCACAAAACCGAGGGAGAGGCATAATACAAATATAATAAAAAAAAGAAAGAATTTTCAGCCTTGATGTAACAACATTCATAATTAAGTAAAGATAACACCCTTTTCACCCCGGTTACATTTTCCATTTGCCCTGTACGATGGGCGCTGTAATTGATGAAAGTGGGGGATGTTGGCTTATCAGGCGCCCGCAGCTCACAGCCAAAGTGAGAGAGAGAGAGAGGGGGGGTGCACCGGTACCGGCGGGGATTGTTGTTAGCTTCTGCTGCACCAACGGATATAAGAAGCTGTTTCTACAATAATGTGGAGGGAGAGTTCTGTCCTGTCAGACTGAGAGGCTCAGTGAGGTAAAGGACTCTGAGGGTTTAGATAGTTCACTTTAGTCTAAGTTATCTCAGTGAGTCTCAAACGGTTTGATAACAATTTATGTAAACAAATATTTCCAAGGCACACCTTTATAATTATTAGGATAAATAAAAACAGGTTTGAAATCATTCCAATGTATACTATAGGACATCCATCCATCCATCCATCTTCTCCTGCTTATCCGTGGTCGGGTCGCGGGGGTAGCAGTTCCAGCAGAGAGCCCCAAACTTTCCTTTCCCTGGCCACATCAACCAGCTCTGACTGGGGGATCCCAAGCCGCTCCCAGGCCAGCGAAGAGATATAATCCCTCCACCTGGTCCTAGGTCTACCCCTCGGTCTCTTCCCAGCTGGACGTGCCTGGAACACCTCCCTAGGGAGGCGCCCAGGTGGCTTCCGGTGCCCGAACTATAACAGTAAACCAAAAATATTGTTTAAAACTGGAGAGATTTAAAAATATGCATAAATAAATAAATGTTAACTAGGTCAAATAAGATATAAATGAACCACAAAAATAAAATAAGTTAGCCTACATTTATTTGTTATTGGCTATGGTAGGTTATTGGTTATGTTCACATACTTATTTGATTAATAAAATGCAAACCGATCTTTTTCATATGGGTGTTTAGAGTTGTACCCCCTAGATCAGTCTCTAGTAATTGGGCGCTCAAAGTGCACCAGTTTGAAGCATTTTACTTTAAAATGTTAAAAAAAAGCTTCCCGGGGGGCAGACCCCCGGACCCCCCAAGAGGATGTGACGTCCACCCCCCAATTAAAACATGTTCATGCCATACTAAATACATTTCAAGCCTTTTTATGTAAGCTGTCCACCATGTCAATACGTTTCTCTTTTTGTAGTGTATTGGTCTTTTGTAGAGGTTTTTCATTGCCAGTTAAAATCTTGCCTAGGGCAGCAAATTTGTCAGAACCAGCCCTGGTGTCATCCCCACAGCACCCCCCATTTGAAACATGTTCCCACGGCTTTGGAGGCAGAGGAGGTTTTCCGAGGCAGAGGACGAGGAGCAAGACCTTCAAACGACGAAAGATGTTTCAAGTTTGGCAGTGTTGAACATTGGATCCGGGACTGCCCACAGAACACTGGCAGCTGAGGCAGAGGGGGACAGCGAGGACGGGGCCATTCACAATCAGACTGACCTACAGCAGATGGGGAGGAAAGGGGCCCAATCGAGCGAGACGGAAATTCAGCCTGCAGCTTCAAAAAAGGGAAGTGATACACACACACACATTATGCAAGCTATTGATAGAATAGAGCGTGCACCTACATCCACTGTAAGCACATATGTAAATTATGACGAAGCCTCATTTAAGAAATGTCCTACACTCACACTGACAATTATGGGCACTGATTTAACTTTTCTGGTTGACTCAGGGGCCACTCATTCAGTTATCAAAAAGGCAAATTTGCCAAATTTTAAACTCAGCGGTAGATTTGTAAATTCTATGGGAGCCGCAGGTGTAACTGTGAAGGACACATTTTCAGTACCGGTTCAGTGCAGGGATAATGGCGATGACAGCCACCCATTCCCCACGACAGTAAAACATAGTTTTCTGCTATCATCTGTCTGCCCTATACATTTATTGGGCAGAGACCTGATTCTTCGCTTTGGCCTCGACCTCATTTCTACAAATGAGGGTTTACAAGTCAAGCGCCCATCTCCAACGATGGTTCAAAAACTAAGTTTTGATGACAATCTACTGTCTGTGTACCAATGGCTTGCTGCATTTCCCTTATCACAGGAACTGCTGCATTTGGCACATCAAAATGTCCCCTCACAAGCTGTGTTCATGGATTCTCCTCACTTACACTGTACTGCACATGTAACAGATAGTCCGGACAAATATTTTGAAGAGGGTTTTCTGTTGAATGTGTAAATGATAACATCATGCTTGAAACAATGTATTGGAGCTCCCTGCGCAGCTCTATTTCTGTCACACTCACACCCGCACAACACAAGTTGTATCAAATCCCAGGGGCGGTCCCACACATTTCAATAGCCAGGGGCCCCACTGATAGATGGAGGGATTTGGGTCCACTCGTTAAAGAATGGGAGTCAGTCACTGATTGGGCACGCATACACACAAAATATGTCATGTATTCTATGTCACATGACGTATTCAAACCTGAAGTCCACACTAAAATACATGTCCTGCGTACACTGGTATTGGTTGAGGATGATGACGTAGGTAATGCCACTTTTCCCGCATTTACGGGATATTCTCATATTTCTGAGCTTCCTGCCGTGCTTTCAGATGTGCCTCCCACACTCTGGGCAGCTCACAAATATGACGTAGGTTTAATCCGCTCTGCCGACCCTGTTGTAATCACGCCTAAATCCACGTACCGCCCAAATCAACCCCAGTACCCATTAAAACGTGAAGCCATTGATGGCATTCGACCAGTTTTTACCTCCCTGCTTAAACAAGGGGTAATTATTGCATGTAATGATTCTCCAGTCCGCACTCCTGTTTTTCCGGTTAAAAAAATCCGTGACAAACCCCCTGACGAATGGAGATTTGTGCAGGATTTACGAGCTGTAAATGAAGCCGTACATGCACGCGTGCCGCTCGTTCCAAATCCTTATCTTATTCTCTCGCAGGTTCCCGCCTCTGCAGCATTTTTCACTGTTGTAGATCTCTTTGAATATGATGGTAAGCCATACACATTCACCCGTTTGTGTCAAGGCTACTGCGAATCTCCCACTGTGTACAACCAAGCGTTGTGTACAAGTTTGGCCTCTCTACAAGTTTTTAAAGGCACCACACTCATACAGTATGTTGATGATCTTATGATTTGCGCGCCCACAGCTGAACAATGTGAAGCCGACACCATTGCTTTGTTAAAACACCTCGCAGCCGAGGGCCACAAGGCCAGTTTGTCTAAACTCCAATATGTCAGTTCTCCTTCAAGATCATGGGGGAAAACAGAGGCCTGTTGCCTATTTCTCCTCCAAGCTAGACCTGTACTGCTGGCCTGCCAAAATGTCTCCGTGCAGTTGCTGCAGCTGAAAAAGCACTCAACTCGTCACGTGACATTGTGGGTTACGCACTAGAGATGGGTGAGTCCTGATTCATCCGGATCATTAACCCGGATCCCAGTAATGAGCTGGTCGTGATGAGTCTCCCCTCTCCATTAACCCGAGTCCTTTGAGTCCTACACCTGGTGACGTACAAATTAAAACTATAAATTGCGTCACTCGCTACTCTCCTTATAACATGTAAAATTACATTACAACGTACCCCAGTCCATCTGCCTAGCCTTTAGCAAGTAGGATAGCTGCCAGAAGTTGTCCTTTGGCTCAGGGGAGTGGACGCGGATCAGTGAAACTTCCTGCTGACTCGTGCGGACTCAGAGCCGTAACCGTAGCAGATCCAGAGATCCAGAGATCCAGAGATCCAGGCAGACTCATCATGCATGAGTCAACAGCAGACTCAGATTCGCAAATCCTGACTCACTGAATCAAGGGAACTTCCTTCACTTCCTGCAGACTCGTGAGTCGTGTGGACTCAGAGCCGTAACCGATCCAGCAGATCCAGAGATCCAGACCATACATCCATGATCCAGACTCGTCATGCACGAGCATAGCCGCGGGAACTGGGAAGTCATTTTACTTAGGGGTGCGGACAAAAGCGGGGAGGGATTTCAACAACAGTAACATGAAGTTTTTCAAATGTACACCATTCGCAGCCCCGCCTCCAGCACCCCTACTTCCCGCGGCTATTGTGCACGAGTCAACAGCAGACTCAGAGATTCGCAAATCCTGACTCACTGTGCAAAACATAGCAGACTCGTGCGGACTCAGAGCCGTAACCGTATAGCAGCAGATCCAGAGATCCAGCAAACTCGTCGTCATGCACGAGTCAACAGCAGACTCAGATTCGCCAAATCACAAAATAACCCTTTTTTTTTGTGATCAACATTTTTTATTAAAGCAAAAGACACTGTGTAGCGGAGGTTAATGTAACGTTAGTTTAATATGCTCGTGAAATGCAACAACTTTTCGGTTTCACCGGTAGGATTTCTACCCTCTTGGTGATGCTGACTCATATGACTCAAAGGACTCGTATGATCCGGATCTCTTCGATGACTGACTCAGAAGACTCCGAGTCCGTAAAAGGATCCGGATTTGCCATCTCTAGCTTCAACACACTCCGTCGTCTCGTCTCCGTCGGTCTGCTGCACTGACGGGGACAGAGAAATTACTCCAGACATGTCGATCTATGAAGCTGTAACACGTTTAATCTTAAATGTTGTTTAACGTACTTAATTGCCGAAAATAATATCGTTGGAGCTACGGTGAAAACATGTTTGCTGATGTCGACATCGTGCTCTTAAACGGTTGATTCACTTACATTTACAATTACATTCTAGTTGATCGTTAACTCACGGTAATCCTCCCTTAATTATGCAGTCCGTCTTTTACCATATATTCTGGCCATAAAACAGTTTAACGTTGTGTTTCCTCCCTCACGCCAGGTTCGACCTGACAGACCCGCATGCATGGATGTATAATAAGAACCCGCATGTCCTCAATGCTGGCCGACAGACGGGTTGCCAGAATATTGCTAAAACCCCCATTCATAGTTATATTTTTCTGCCACTGATATTCATCTTATATGTGCTAAGCTAACTGCCGACCACGTTTCTGGCTACACTAGTCCATCGTAGCATACCTTAGAAGTCTAGGGCCAGATATGATAAACGTTTCTAAAACATTTTTCCTCTTTCAGAGAAGCGTTAGCTAGCCAATGTTAAACTCGGCTAATGTACCACAAACAAACATCTAGTGCCACATTAACTGATAATTCACTAACAATCAACTAAATAATTTGCAATCAATTGATGTTACACTTTAAATCAGACATTTTCTATATTAATAATTTCAATACAATATTGAAACAAAGTGCTCTGCTCGATCACCTTGAGGATGATCAGTCCCGTTGAGAACAGCAGAGTGCCACTGCCGAACATGTAAAGGCGAAATACAGTAGAAAACCCCCTGCAGATTTCTTTTGGAGACCCCGTTCTTAGCTCGAAGCATGCACAAAGAACTTAGTTTGAACTCTAACCTTGGATTTTTAAGTTTTGCCAACTGAATTGATTAAATGATACACACTTTAAACAAGCAACATAATAAAGATAGTCGAGAGAACTACTTTAATGTTGTAAGCAACTCAATTCAATATTTTTTGTTCACTTTACAAACAAATCATTTTCAGGCCAACAATTTTAAGTTTGCGTTTTTACAGTGTAGAAGTACTCAGATCTTGTACCTTGGAAAATCAGATTAATGATTGGTGATTCTGAACAATGAAAAGTGAACAATTTTGTCACGCTCCACTTCAGATTTCTTGCGAAAACAGTGACACAATCTTTATCGGCCTCCGGTGTGTATTTGTCTTTGATATAGTTCCAGATAGTTGCACTCCAGTGCAGTTTGAAGTACTTTTCTCTGGAAGTCTAACCAGCTATGAGTACAGATATACACAGTAGCCTATGAGCAGTATGAACAGTATTACAAGTGTGTATGAATATGCTAAGATATATAAAGTATGAAAACGGTAAGCAGTGCAAGTATAGTAAAAAATATATAGATATTCATTTCATGATAACATTGTGGAACAATGATGAAAAATGTGAATGGAAATGGCGACGTAAAACTGACACAAAACAACAACAAACTTTTGCGGAGCCAATTGGAGAGTTTCATCATGGCACGGGGTAAAAACCACCAATGAGCGCTCAGCTCGATATACCAGCAAGTCGTTTCCCATCAAGCATTTCGCTTCTGCAGCTCGTGGAGAGAAACTGCTCCGCCTCGCTCTCAAGTCTGCCGGCGTCTTTGTCTTTTCAACGTCTCATGCAGTCGAGCCTCCAGAGCAAGTCGGACAAAATGACTAACCATCATGCAACGCACTAGCAAGACGGCGGTCTCAATTGCGCATGTCTGCGTCGGTTTCGCTCATCTCAAACGAGCCTAATGGGTGCTATTCCACCAGACGCGCCGTGTTACGGCTAGAAGCGTCCCAGAAGCGTCTCGGTGCTGGGATCCGCTAAAAATAGGATGCAAGTCTATTTTCGACGCGAGGCGTTGCATACAAGCCCCCAGGAAGTGCGCCGGACTATGAGGAAAATATTTGTTGTGGCCAAACGGCGGTACTACACTTCCGTTAGGTTGCTGGGCCCGGAAACACTTTTTCCCATTGACTTACATTGGGAAAGAGTGGTCTGTAAATCGTTGGATAATTTTTTTTAAACTAAATAAACATGTACTAGAGTAAAAGTAGAAGTACTCAGATCTGGTACTTTAGTAAAAGTAGAAGTACTCAGATCTTGTACTAGAGTAAAAGTAGAAGTACCAGAGTGTAGGAATACTCTGTTACAGTAAAAGTCCTGCTTTCAAAAATGTTCCTAAAGTAAAAGTACAAAAGTATTATCATCAAAATATAGTTAAAGTAGCGACAGTAAAAGTAGTCCTTGTGCAGATTGGTCCATTTCAGAAAAATATATATGATAATATTTATAATGATTGATCATTAAAGTGTTCTCAAAGCTGGTAAAGGTGCAGCTAGTTTGAATGACTTTGTATACTGCAGGGTAGCTTGTGAATTTACTCCAGGTGGAACTAAAGTCTGATTTAACACTTGATTATGTTTCACATCATTCATCCAGATCTGTGAAGTAACTAAAGGGATTAAATACATGTAGTGGAGTAAAAGTACACCATTTACCTCTGAACTGTAGAGGAGTAGAAGAACAAAGTAGCAAAACATTGAAATACTTAAATAAAGTACAAGTATCTCAAAATTGTACCCAAGTATAGTACTTGTTGAGTTTCTGAACTTAGTTACTTTACACCAGTGGCTATAAAGATAGAAAGACTAAGCCTTGAACAGAGGCATGAAAATACATTTTCAAAATGCTCAACAGTCCTGCCAAAATTATAAACTGACTGCTACAAAATTAAAATAAATGCTTTTATATATTTCTATTAGATGTGACTCTTTGGCGTTTCTGTTATTATTAACACTGCTGCTTTAGTTGTTCTGACTGCTAAAATCCTCTGTTATTCCTCATTTTAAAGCCGATATTCCGTGGGGTCTGTTGGGGTGAAGCAGCCTTCAGTGGTTGAAGGTTCGAGCCCCCTCCGCGCCGTTCGTTTGATGAGTGGTCTGCTGTAAAAAGGAACGGCTCAGACGCAGAGATATGAGGTTTAACAATAAGCTGATTTAATGGTAAAAACAACAGTACAATATAACGAAGTACTTCGGGCCTTGGCTCTTACTACCGTGCGATGTATGTATCAGACAGTCAGACAAGAACAGAGGCCCCGAGCGTACAGAATTCATAATATTTATGCCCACAAACGGAGAGGAGTTGTGTGGGAGGAGTTGTGTCGGTTGCTCCTCCCTAGGTGTTCATCCATTGGTGGACTCACTCCTGGGCGAGCCCTAGGCAGTGAATCTGAGTGAGTCAGCCATCGACGAGGTCTAAACAGCGAATCAGAGTGAATCAGCCATAGGTGTGGGAACTTTGGATCTCCTGCGCCGCCGATCAGTCCCAGGTCATCTTTTATGGCAGCCATAAAATAAACAATTCTGGGTCGCACGGGGGTGAGGTACCAATCCTTATCTTCGTTTATCCTCAGCACCTGGCCGTACCACTCCGCATCCCAATCTTTCTCTCAGTACAATCTCTGCATAGACTCAATGGTGTCAGTTTTATTACCTTTCTCCTACAACCCCCCCATGCTCCTATCCGGCCCATTAAAAACCCGGGGGGGGGCGACTGGATCCTCTACATTCCTAAGTCAACGCACACACAATTGACCACATCAAAACAAAACAAAATAAGAACACTTGGTCTAGTTTCATAAGTATACATTTTACACAGACAAAGTTATAATTATTAAAACAGGTTATATAGGATATACAGGTTACTTTAGGTCGGGGGGCTCGGATCCTTGTCACCTTTTTCATACCTGATGAGTTTGCATCCCTGATATATATATATATATAAAAAAAACAAATAACAAGTTGTATTGTAGTGTTTATTTTAGTGTTGTTTTATGCTTATCCACATTTTGATTTCAAAGCACAGGACAGGAGAAGGCTGGGCACAACATAAAGCTCAACAGTGAAGCTGGCAATGCTGAACAAAACCATCTAGAGTTATAATATTTATTCAGCTGAAAAAGTCTAAGCTCTACGAAAATGTAATAAAAAATATATTGCACATGGTTGGTATTTAACAACAAGGGGTGTTATAGTCTGTGTAGTAGTGTGTGATATTGGTATTTATGGAAACATTTTACACCTTCCTTCAAGTACTATAGTTTTAGTTACTTGTGGGGTACTTAACATGAATAATCACAGTTACTATCCTTTTACTCCATTACATTTCAAAGAGAAATAGGCTATTGTTATTTTAACTCCACCACAGTAATCCATCATCAGCATTACTTTTTAGATAAAGATTTAAATCACAATTGATCATAACTCAAAATAAATACATATACATTTGTATATTACCAAGTGGTTTCATGTACAACCCACACAAGTATCATGCTAAATGAAGCTGTTGCTTGGATATCACTAGATCCTGTTATCAGCGTAATATAAAAGTACATAACGATTTATGGTTACATTAGCGTAATTACTACTAGCTAGCCGCTAGCTGCTAACTGCCGCAGCCGCCTCGTTAATATCAAATCCATCATAACGATCCAGTACCATGCTGTCATGAACGCGCGGTGCTGTTACGTGTACACGTGTGACGTGCTTGATGTGAACGAGCCTTTTGGGGGGCGTGGTTAAAGTTGCGCATGCTCTATGAGCGCACATACCTTATACATCCATGGTTGCATAGCGCCGGGCAGGAAGTGGACCGGTCAGAGCATCCAGTCAATCCCCAAAATAAACAAATTTTGCAGACCCTATCCCTCCGTAGTCTTTCAAGTAGGAGGAGAAATGCCAGCGTTCTCCTCATTATTATGCATTATTTTACCACTAAAATACAGCAACACATCTTTGATTCATGTCGTTTATAACTGGAATATTACAATTATTATTAACTTTGTCTGCACAAAGTAGCCCCTGTCCAGGAAATATGCCCAAATCAACAAAAACTGCGAGCCGGCACGCAAGATGCTCTGCTTCTGAAACGCTTCTGAAACGCGCCCGGTGGGTTATGACGCTGGAGGAGGTCGGACCAAAACCGCGGCGCAGCCGTGACCTGGCGCAGACGGACCCAATGGAATCCCGGGGTAAAAGTGATGAAAGTGGGGGATGGTCGCTTATCGCGGCTCACAGCCAAAGTGACGCGGCAGCTCCAGTTGAAAGTATCGGAGATCGGAGAACAAGAGTGTTAAGTTACGCTTAGTTCTGCAGCTTAACGTTGCATTCGGAGAAAACACGGAGATGTAATCCATTTAGCCAAGCCTGGCATATTTTATTATAAGGGCTGCACGCATCACTCTCTCACGGTGACAGCCTCCACTGGAATGAACTGGTTCCACACACACGTGGCAATCAAGAGCTGTGATTAGCCTATAATGGCGCGTTTCCACTACAGCGCGGAGCCCGGTTTAAGAGGGCTGTGACGTCAGCGGCCCGACTTTGGTTGCGTTTCCACTTGGCCTAGTACCGGCCGGCGGGTCCTAATTCACAGTTTTTCTGGCCTCATAAAATCGTGGTTCTAGGGCCAGGAACAACCAGGCTGAGTAGTGACGTCAACACTCTCGACTGCTGATTGGTCAGAGAGAATCGTCACAATCGGCGCGCGAGATAATCCCTAGCGTCGCATATATATATAGCGAAGCTTGCAGCATTTTTATAAACAGCATTTTTGTCAACAGAGGAGCTAAAATGGCAAAGAAAAGCACGCCGTGGTTGGTCGAGGAAGTGACGACGTTCCTACATTACATTGCAGATGATAAGATCCAGCGGGAGCTCGACGGGACAACTCGCAATTATTAAAGTATTTCAGGAGGTCTCTACAAGCGGCTACTCGAGGACTGTCGTGCAGTGTAGAGAAAAACTCAAAAAGATGAAGAGTGAATATCGCTTGGTCAAAGATAATAACAACACGAGTGGTGCCAGTAGGAAAAACTGGAAGTGGTTTGAGCTAATGGACACCATTTACGGCCATAGACCGGCTAGCGTTGGGAGGGATGGAGGCCTGGACTCTGCAACGGCGTTACTGGAGTCTCTGCATGGTACGTTTTTCCTAACGCTCTGTTATTTGCTTGAAAGCGTTGTGTCCCTATCTGTTCTAAAGCTCACTTCTAACAAATAAGTCGTCACGGCAGTTTTAAGCAGCGTGACTCCGCCCACCAAAAAGCCGATCGCTCCGCCTACACTGCGTTACTATAGTTACTGCCCCAGTTCCTAAACTGTAATGGAAACGCGCCATCAAGTGAGCTGGTCCTAACAAGGCCTAATGAGGCCGAGCGAGGCCGGGCTCCGCGCTGTAGTGGAAACGCGCCATAAGAGGCAGGCATGCATCCTATACCCCTTGTCCTTGCGCCTCACTGTGGCACAAGCACAACATTGCACATCACATGGAACAGTACAGTACCACATACAAGTGAGGACATATATCCCATCAAATCTCAACAAAGAGGCAAAAAATTATCATTATGAAGAGGTCCAAGCCTTCAGGTGCAACGGGAAGGAAACGGAAAAAAGAACAGGAGGAAACGAGAGCCAAATACAGAGGTACGTCGGCTTGTGTAAAAATAAAATCAGTATGTACGGCAGGGGTAGACATTTGATTTGAAGCTAGCTAGCTAGCTAGCTAGCTAAGGACGTAGCCATGATACAGCTCTGATGCCATGCTAGCCGCGAGCCTCTGATACAGAAAGAATGATAAATACAAATTATTTTAGGTTTTTAGTTATTTGTTATTATTCATATATAATCCAGCAGCTTCTTCTCAACAACACAGCAGAACCTCTGCAAACACTGGTGAGTGCACTACAGAGACACAACGCCTCAGTAAACATGAGACAAAGAACAGGAACAGCAGTTAGCCCAGGGCTGCTAACAGCTAACTAGCCTAGCTCAGATTGTTTGGGTGGTCTCTTTTTGTGTAGTCTGTAAGGGCACGACATTTACATTGTACAACTTATTTATCTGTTATACACTTTGTTGGATTGAAGCACCCTTCAGTGGTTGAAGGTTCGAGCCCGCTCCACGCCGTTCGTTTGATGAGTGGTCAGCTATAAAAGGAAGAGCTCAGACACAGAGATATGAGGTTTAACAATAAGCTGATTTAATGGTAAAAACAACAGTACAATATAACGAAGTACTTCGGGCCTTGGTTCTTACTACCTTGCGATGTACGTATCAGACAGTCAGACAGAACAGAGGCCGCGCGAGTGTACAGAATTCACAATATTTATGCTAACAAATGGAGCGGTGTGGGAGGAGTTGTGTCGGTTGCTCCTCCCTAGGTGTTCATCCATTGGTGGACTCACTCCTGGGCGAATCAGAGTGAGTCAGCCATTGACGAGGTCTAAACAGCGAATCAGAGTGAGTCAGCCATAGGCGTGGGAAGTTTGGATCTCCTGCGCCGCCGATCAGTCCCAGGTCATCTTTTATGGCAGCCATAAAATAAACAATTCTGGGTTGAACGGGGGTGAGGTACCAATCCTTATCTTCGTTTATCCTCAGCACCTGGCCGTACCACTCCGCATCCCAATCTTTCTCTCAGTACAATCTCTGCATAGACTCAATGGTGTCAGTTTTATTACCTTTCTCCTGCAACCCCCCCCATGCTCCTATCCGGCCCATTAAAAAACCCGGGGGGGGGTCGACTGGATCCTCTACATTCCTAAGTCAACGCACACACAATTGACCACATCAAACAAAACAAAGTAAGAACACTTGGTCTAGTTTCATAAGTATACATTTTACACAGACAAAGTTATAATTATTGAAACAGGTTATAATTATTGAAACAGGTTATAATTATTGAAACAGGTTATATAGGTTATACAGTTTACTTTAACTTTGGTCAGCAGCCGTTAACTTATAACCCTTTCTTTCTCAACTTCACTGTAGTTACTGCTGTCTGTCTTTTTAAAGCAGTGTTGTCAAAGTATCATATAATCATTCATCATCATATATATGTCTTATACTCTGATTGCCTTTTACTCTTTTAAATTGTTTTCTTAGTCTGACAGTTGTTTAAAAGATCTATATATGTATATATATATATATGTTTAGGCTTTACATTTCAGAGGGTAAAAGATGGATTTGCAAATGGTTAAGGACTGGGAGGTTTGATGGTGTGGTGGTGGGAATGTTTAGATAATGTCTAACAGAATTTATGGGTAGGATTAGTAGACTGTTTTCTTTCTTCTACATAGTGGGAATGTGAGCTGTGTTCGGGGTGCAGACCCTCTTTATCCTCTGAGGATGAAGCTGCTCTGTTCCTGCATTTTAGATCGTATTTTACTTTCTTTATTATTCCGTTAAATATAACAAAAGACAAACTTTCTACATGACTCATTTATCAGTTTCTCTGAAGGGAATTCGAATTTCTACCACAAGCAGCAAAGCTGATAATTGACAATGTTTCAACATCAGGTATAAACTCAAAACCTCAGGAATTCCTCTCAGGGAGATTTTTTAAGAAGCCCTATTATGCTTTTAGGGTTTTCCCCTTTCCTGTAGTGTTCTATAGGTTTCTGTGCATGTAAATGGTCTGCAGAGGCTAACATCCATGTGTTCCTTCTCTTTGAATAACTAACAAGCAGCTAATAGCCACATGCTTCAGTCATTGAAGTGACTGGTAGCAGGCAGGGATCAGAGGCTATGATTACATATATTCTGATGGATTAGGCTTTTCAAATAATATAATTGAGTTGTGGTCATGTGTTGTTTATGGGCCACAGAGTTATAGCAGGACATTTAATCAAACTGTAAAATGATCTACATGTTTAACACATTAAGGATAGTATTTAACTTTTAAACCAAGCAGTGAACTTTAGTGTCAGCTTTTTACATCCAGTATGCATACCGTATTCTCTACTACATTTTGTTAAAACGTTGTTTTTTTTTCTACCCATTTTGTTCTTAAAGACATGTCTGCTGCCAGCTGTCTGCTGACTGAAGATCAGTTTCTGTGCTCCATCTGTCTGATGATGGAAAACAAGTGAAAGATGGTGATGTGGAGAAGAATCTCCCAGACATTCCAGAGAGATTTGATACTTCTCCCTGTGTTTTAGCAAAGCAGAGTTTCTCTTCAGGAAGATTCTACTACGAGGTTCAGGTTAAAGGGAAAACTGAGTGGGATTTAGGAGTGGTCAGAGAGTCGATCAACAGGAAGGGAAAGATCCCAGCGTCTCCTCAGAATGGTTACTGTCTGATATTGTTGAGGAATGAAAATGAGTACAAAGCTTGTGCTGGTCCTGCAGTCCGTCTCTCTGAAGTCTCAGCCTGAGAAGGTGGGGGTGTTTGTGGATTATGAGGAGGGTCTGGTTTCCTTTTATAATGTTGATGCTGCAGCTCTGATCTACTCCTTCACTGGCTGCTGCTTCAAAGAGAAACTCTACCCAGTCTTTTGTCCTTGTCCTAACTATGGTGGTAAAAACTCTGCCCCTCTGATCATCTCTCCTGTCAATCACACTGAGTAAAACAACCATTTGATGTTTCACACGGGGTTCGCTATAATTTCATGTGATAAATGTATGTCTTTTGGGGGGATGCCCCCTCTATACATTGTTATACCAGATTTTTATAAAAAATACATTATTTTCTTTTCTGTTAATGTTTTTCTTTGATTTGTCACATTGTTACAAACAACATGAAACCAATCAACTGCAATGATTCAAATGATCTCTTAACATCTTTGAAATCAACTTCCTTCAAGACTGTAAAATCCAACATACGACATACAAGCGTTTGTTCTTTCATGAATGTCTATGTTTCAGAGACAACAGTATTTGTCTTATCCTTGTTTATATGAATATTTAGCAAAACAGATTTTATGAAAAACACAAAAGTTTGTGAATTGTATCTTTTCTTTTAAGAAATAAAAATACATTCTGATTAAACTTTACTGTATTTTTTTTGGAATAAAGTTAAAAAAGCAGTTGATGTGTTTATGACAACAAAATCTGATTAAAAAACCCCATCAGCTATTCTCAGAGAACTCAAATACCCTTTTAAATCTGAGATGGTAGGTAGTGTATGATAATGTCGCTGTGTATAATAACTGGACAGTCTGCTGAAACAGTTTACAGGAACAAAGGAGCACAATGAAATCTAAGTGTAATTAGTGATAGTACCTAGATTGTCTTTAATGCGTTTTTTGCCTGTTTTTTTAGTTTCAAGCTCATTCTGAAATCACAAACTTCATAGAGACCCTATTGTGCTCTTTGGGTTTTGCCTTCCCTGCAGTGTGTTATAGGTTTTTGTTGCAAAGGCTACAATCTCCCACAAACCACTATAAACTATTATTGTCAGAGGATCTGTACCCAGCAAACGACGGAAAAAAAGACATACTCAAGGACGTCTGGTCTACTAATGATAAAGAGCAGACCACAGAATGTTCCAAATTGACCAATCAGCATCGAGTATTCAACTAGGCCTGTAGTCATGTTGTGTTAAGTCTCTATGAAGCTTCCCTGCAACTACCTACTGTTTCCTAATGGTTTTAAACAGCCAACACACATTGAAAATAATGAACACTGACTTTAATGGGGGCCAGTTCTGGGTCGATACCTGTATAAAATGTCTCTACAGAAACATAAAATTAATGTTGATTTTAGCACCAAACTGGACTCAAGGACTCTTCATCCCCTCTGAAGTAGAACCACTTTAACAAATAACAAGACACACATTTCTCTGTCAATATTAACATTTATTTAAGTATACAATTTAGTATTTTCATTGCCCTCCCCCCTCCCAACCCTTTTCACAGGCTCACTGTCAGTATCTCGGCTTTCGATGCAGCTTTCAGCCTCGCTGGAGGACGGTAAAAACTCGAACAGTTAAAACGAGCGTCGGCTATTTCTTTTTTCCGTTTACACACGAAGGATCTCAGGCATCGCCGAACCACAAGCTGCTTGCAAATGCCCCATTTGGTTTATTTATTATTTGCTCTTTTTAAAAAAAAATGATTCTCCATGAGGAGGCATGTACAGTCGCATTGCATAAAATGATAGTTTGTTAACTGGAGGGAAGAGGATGTGACTCAGCTGGAGGAGACTCAGCTAAAATCTCAGTAAATCCGCTCTAAAGTTATTACAAATAAAAATACTGTTTTTTATCTAAAAAAGTGTCGCCCATTGGAAACAGTAATTAGTAAAAATATACTTATATTCTTCAGAAAGATTATATGGAAAAAGGAGCCCTCCAAAGAGTTCATTATCCTTCAGGTAGCTCTCGGTGTCAAAAAGGTTGCAGACCCCTGGTATAAAATATGCCCCCATCCCCCCCATCTTCCACAGCCCCACCTAAACATTTTTTCACAAGCTGTTACTAATATATAGTTTAACTCACCTGGCTACATAGGTATTATCAGCTAAGTATCATAAGTATACTCATAATGGGTGTAGCATGACCATATGTTATATTTTCCTATACAGAGTATCACTACCAACATATTGTCATGTAAGCAGACAATGTGACTCACATACAAATGTTGATTTACCCTATATATATGGATTGTACAAAGTAATAGGCTGAATATCTTTGTTGCTTCCAATAGATGACAAAGGTGCACTCCTCAAGATGAGGAACAGGCTGGTTGAAGGAAAGGAACCGTTGGAACAAGACGGGCAGATGGGAAAAGGCAAGAGGGCAAAAAAAGGAGGCCTTCTCTTGAGGAGGACGACATGGCACAGTCAGAGGTGAGTTATTCAAAATCAAAACACCACAACTTTATGAAGATACACACACAAGCACACACAAAAACAAATATTTATGTATGTTGTTGTCTGTTCTCAGGAGAGACCAAGCAAAAAAATAAGGCCGGAGATGTCATCGTCATCCACTGACATTATCCAAAAGTATAAGGATCTTCGGAAGGTATGTATCTGTTTTATACTAAGTCCAAAGTGCAGTGACCTAATTTACCATGGTAAACTGTGCAATACATACCAGAGGCCTGTACGACGAAGCCGGATTTTCGCTTAGCGAGCTAACTTCAGGGAAAACTCTGGGTATCCGGTCCTACGACTCTGGTTCACTTCTTAGCGGGCTAGATCTCCACGGTAACTTATGCTGAACGGCTAGCCTGGTCCGGAGCAGGTTAGGTTCCAGGATAAGAGATCAACTCAGTGAAAGCACCGCCTGCTGAACAATCAGAGCTCAGTGTGCGGAGTTTAAAGCGATCAAGTCATATTACAGGATAAAGGAAATACAGAAAAACTGCCGTTGCAGGAAAGACGGCCGCAAAAATCACCGACTGTGAACGTGAAAATTAATAGAATATCACCTCCCATCTTCAGAGCAATCTGACTATTATAACATTAGCGTTAAGAAAGCTTACTTAAATATCTGCCACAACATAAGTAACCGGATCAAAGTAACATTACGTACAGCACTGTGAGTGCAGACGTCGATGTGTCCCATTATCATTCATATCACATCATATCACATCATAATGTATCATATATTTCCTTATCTGAGTCAGCTTCTTGAGCCGTATCTGGCCGTGCAACACTTACAGTGTCACATACTGTATGCAGAAGTATTATTTTAAGCAACACATTAAGTTGACGAAACACTCGAGTCAAATGTAATTAAAGTCAGATCCACTCGTGTCTTAGACGGAGCAGTGATATCATAAACCTGTTAATGTACGCATTCAAACACTTTTTCTTTTACCAGCTGTATTCACCTTGCAGGTGCAACTATGTGGCTTTTATCCTTGATAAAGTGTTTAAGTCATGGATGTTTAAAGTTTAACGTCTTCATATTTGTCTAATATTATAGTTCACTTTTCATTCAGGAAGTATGACGCGCTGCGCTGTCAGTACGCTTCTCCATGTTTGTGATTGGTCAAATGTTGCTAACTTTTTTCTGTATTTGGATTTTATTTACATGTATATGAAACGGAACACATTTGTGTGTGCATTGAAAAACACAAGTGTGAATCCTTTTGCGGATCATGAAATACAAGTTTGAATCCTTCTGTGTGCATGTGTGTATTATGAGACTGTTCTGAGCCCATAGTAATAGGCATGCCAACTTGATGCTCTGCTCACGGATGACTTGATGAGCATAAAAAACTGTTAATATGATGACCTTGTATGTGTGTATATTCTTTTTTTCTTTGTGGGGGTCTGCCCCCAAAAAAACAGTTTTAAGTCCTGAGAAAGTCAAATAAGACGGTGTGTAAAACTACACTGCCCAGCCAAAAAGAGTAACCACTTTGACTTAACTAGGCCAGTAGGTAAGGACATTCCACTGGATAATAACTGCAGCGATGTATATGTTTTAGCTGAATACACGTTTTTTAACCCTAACTAATGCAGTTAGTCACTTCTTTAATGTTTGTTCTTTCTGATGTAAAGTCCAGGTTGTAACTGTTTGCAGTAAAGTCGTTGGGCGCTGTGAACTGTTCCTTTGGATCTTTTGAATTTTGATACATGATAGTAATTACTTGTCTTTCAAATTTGAAGGAGGGTGAGCAAGCATCTTGAGCAACATTCATCATTAACTCCTCCAAAAAACATAGTTTATTCAATAATAAATGAATATGTGAATCATAACAGTGATTGACAGCTGATAGGAATAATATGATTGTTAATAGTATCATATTCATGCAGACAAACATCGATGAGACAGTTAATTAATGTACTTATTGCAGCAGTCTGCATAGATTTGGTACCCCTGCTGGTCTAAGAGTGAAACAAACTCATTCAGTTATTGTTCAGTTAAAATTCATTAAATTATGTCTGCCACCTTATATATTTATATGTAAGGCTTTACTGATGTGCCACAATAATGTCACCTATGTTATTGAGTTAAAATATTAATATTGTGGCTTTCCAAGTTAATATTGATTGATATGACTGCGATTAAATCAGCATATACTTCTGCCAGGGGATGCCACCCCTCAAAATCTCCTGCCACCCTCTTGCCACCCCATGAATATTTTTCTAGATCCGCCCCTGCCTGCTAGACATGCCTAATGTAGAAGTCAAACGATGTACCACTCTGAACCCTCTCTTTTGCCTCTCCCAGGAGACAGTGACGAACACGACTGTGTTGCCGAGCTTCTGATTGTTTGCACTCCAAGACCTGACTTAAAAGATGTACCCCTGACAAACCCTGACCTTATTTTGTATGTCGATGGGTCCGCCTCTCGCGACCCTGTGGCTACTAATCGGGTGGGTTTCTCTGTTGTTTCAGATTCTGCTGTTCTCTGTTCCGGACCGCTCCCCTGTCACCTCTCAGCACAAGCAGCAGAACTCGTAGCACTCACTGAGGCCTGCACTTTTGCTAAAGGCAAATCTGTAACTATCTACACTGACTCCCGTTATGCATTTGGGGTAGTACATGATTTTGGGGCAATTTGGAAGTGTAGACAATTTTTGAAATCCGACGGTAAGCCAGTACTTAACCATGTACTAGTTGCAGGCTTATTGGACGCCATTCTGCTCCCGTCTGAAGTTGCAGTATGTAAATGCTCTGCACACACCAGCAACACTGACCCCGTTTCATTAGGAAATGCGGCTGCTCTACTTCCTCTCACACCACACTCACACTCGTTTGTTAACATACCTGTCTCCTCCACCACGGACCATATGTCGTCACTAACTGCTATGCAGCAGTTAGCTTCCTCAACGGAAAAAGCACAGTGGAAAGCTGCTGGTGCTAACTTTGACTCAACCTCCAGCATCTGGGTTTGTCCAAATTCTAATCCGTGTCTCCCAAGGCATTTCTTCACGCATTTTGCTAAATTGACACATGGGTTAGACCATTTGTCAAAAGGGGGGATGTTAGAGGCCATTTGAGCACCTAATGATGGATTTTATAGAACTCAGCCCATCAGAAGGCAAGAAACACTGTCTGGTAATCGTTGACATGTGGTCCTAATGGGTAGAAGCTTTCCCAGTAAATGCACAGACAGCAAATGCTGTGGCAAAAGCACTACTAAGGGAAATTATTCCTAGATGGGGGATACCAAGCAAGATCTCTAGCGACAATGTTCACATTTTGCTAATGAGGCCATTGCACAGATAGGAGAATACCTTGGCATGGACATCAGAAAGCATTGTGCTTACCATCCACAGAGTGGTGGTGCGGTGGAAAGAGAGAACGGTACAATCAAAAACAAGCTAGCAAAATGCTGCGCAGACACAGGTTTATCCTGGACACAAGCCCTGCCCATTGTGCTGATGTACATGAGGATGCGGAAACGAACACGGAGTCAACTCAGCCCTTTTGAGATCCTTTTTGCAGCCCCTCCACAGATTGGGACCAAGGCGCCAGGATGTCCCCTTCCTTCCACAAGCCTGTGTGAAGACTCAATGTTGTCATATTGTGTTAACCTGTCATCCAATTTAGCAGATATCAGACGTCAGGTAGCAGCAGCTCTACCTACCCCAGCTACTGGTCCGCTCCACCGTATCCAACCAGGCGACTTCGTGCTGGTCAAGGACTTCCGAAGGAAGAGCTGAAGAGTCCAGCCGTTGGCAGGGTCCCTACCAGGTGCTCCTCGTCACCCAGACAGCGGTTAAGTTCGCCGAGAGAGCCACGTGGGTCCACGCCAGCCACTGCAAAGCTGTCATCACCGCCCCGGTCCAGTAGAAGCGACAAGTGACGTCCCAAGTTACCACCCTACGTTGTAGACCTACTAGACCCTAATGAGACGACACCACCACCACTGCGGACCAAGAACATAAACTTTGTGCCTGATCACTGGCGAGTGATTGAAGATGGAGCCCCTCCGACAAAAACTAGCTGTTAATTGTTAATCTAAAGATACGCCAACGTCACCGTGAGCGTAGAGACAGATGTGAAACCTGCTACAGAAAATAGAATGGATCTGTTGCATATTTACCATGGCGTTTGTTTTTGCATTACTCTTATACCTCTTACACCCATGGCTAGGAATGAAGGTTCATGACAGCCTAACAGATGTACAGGTAGAAAAACGAATACCGCGGCGTCTGTCCTCCATAAAAACAGCCACTTATGATATGTTTGTGAAGTGTTTACTCAAACCAGCGATGGGGTGTATTCATTGATGTGTTATATCAGTCTATCCTGTCATTTGTTTTATTTTCATGATTGATCAAAGTATGATCAAAAGGGGGGAATGTAGTGGCAATTTCTTATATAACTTTATATGGTAAAACCAAATGATGATATTATACTGAGAAATGTTTGGTCAACTCGACCTGTTGTTTCACACGGTAGCTTCCTGCCAAGGTCGTACTTGAAGAATGCGGCTCTTGTTCCTTATGAGAGCATTGCAAGATAACAGTCAGCAAAAAAAGTGTTATCTCTCTTTCTCTGGCTAGCAATGGTTTCAAGGTTCTTCTATAAATCACACACACATTATCCTCTTTGTGCACTCCTGCAGACTACTCTGTACTCTGTGAGACATGTACCTTCGAAGCGCTTCAAATAAAGAACCAACAAAGACAACTCTGTTTCACACCAGACTAGTTTATTCTTTGAATGGTATAACTTATTGTACATCTTTACAGTATTGACGAGTTAAAGTTTCCACAACAATACCACATTTGTTAAATCTGTTAGTTGGATATTTATGACAAAGTGAAACAAAATGTAAAGAATAAATAGATGACTGTCTTTGCTGAAAATGTTCAGTTACTTTGTCATTTCTATTTGTTATCTCTTTGAAATAAGTGAGTTTTTGTTGCAAAATGTTCCTTTCTTTGAACCTATACAATACCTGAGTCACCAACGTACCACAGGAGGACAAAGGCTAGAGAGAGGAGAACTGTGCCTAGTAGGTCTCCAAGGGCTGTGAGGTAGGGTATTGAGTAACTGTCGGGGTCTTTACCCTGACGCCACAGGAAGTGGACCATACAGTCTGCTATGCAAAGCAGGCAGAAGACCTGAGAGATGGACAAAAGTGGTGTTGTGAAACAGTGATTAAGTGTGCAGAGGAAAAATGATGACATGTGTTACTTGTGACTCACCTGAATCAGGGAAGCAGACAAGAAGGCAACAGTGAAGAGAGCACTGGGCAAAGTGTGGCCTCCTTTTAAAAAGTGAATAGCGTGTAAGAAGACGATCTGACCGGGGATCACCAGAAGAAGAAGAACCTGAGCACATTGATGGTTTGCTCCTGCCATGACAAAGATAAACATCAGAGAGTGTGTAAGTGTGTGCTCCCTTCACTTTCTACCTATAAGGTGCGTGTGTGTGTGTATGTTATTTAAATAAATAAAAAATAGATCTTTACCTGAACCAAAGAAAGTGCGGCAAGGGCTAAAACAGCCTTTACGGTCTTCAGGTACCTCTTCATGTGAGTAATTCAAATGCAGATTAGTGGAAATACGACTGGCCTGAATGGAGACGAGGTTCCCTCCAATACCTGAAAAGAAAGACAATGTAGAGAGCACTCATCTGACTTCACACAGCAACTACAACAAAGGGATCTATTTTACATTATACATTAGTACTTCCTGTAGACCAGGGGTCTCCAACCTTTCTTCATCTGAGAGCTACTTTGAAAAAATGAAAGTGGCCAGGAGCTAGCATCACATCGCTTACATTTATTCACATAGCACTCATCAGTTGAATTAAGCTATACTTTTGTACATGTGTGAAATTGCAATACCTAAAGCTTATCAAAAATCTTAACTTCACATCAAGGTCCAAGAAAACGAAAATGTCTCACATATTATTATGGCCCTCATAGTAAGTACATTACTGAAAATTCACATAAATGTCCTTAATCACCACCTTACAAGCATCTTATGGCACATGTGTAAAATAAGTGCTTTCCCTCTTTTTCACAGTTAGTGAGATGAATGGCGCTGCATGGAGTCCACCATACAGGTGTATGCTGGAGTGTACCCACTTAGGTTCACTCTAATAGAGTCATTTAAATGTCCATCAGTCGGTCTTGTTCTGTATTTAGATTTCATTCATGTCAGAAAAAGCTGCTTCACAAAGGTTTGTAGAACAGAACCAAATAAAGCACACATTTTCAGTGCTGCTTGGTGAATTTCTTATAGTTTTCTGGATCTACAAGGCTCCAGAAATGTTGTGAGTTTTGCTGAGACTTAAGCTGAACATTATTTTGGAGATCTCCACAGGATTGACACTGAACAGTTCAGCCATCTTTCTTCTTCTTTCTTCTTCTTCGTCTTGACATTAAATTATAAACCATAATAAATCAATTGTATAGCCTCCCTATATCTGTGTGTGAAGTTGTTCCATCCTCAAAAACAAAAAACTAATACTTCTGCAGTCTAGCTGCAGCTTCTAGCTACGGTCTTCTGTTAAAAAAAAAAGACACTGAATGTCCTGAATGTGGCATCACTAACATGACTTTAGTCTGAACACAGCAGACAACAGGAGTATTTACAACAGCATATAAAAACTAAAATACTGCATGTGGGTGCACACTTACATTCTCTGTCTTACTGTTACATAAATCCCATGAATGTATGAGATTAAGTTAGCTTCCTCATATCTCAATCAGTGATTAAGTGAATAATAACGTTTCTATCGGGTCACTATCAGCCTGTCACTCATTATTTTCAGGGAGGGGGCGGGGTTTGGAGGAACAGAGGAGACGGTGATCGCGGAAGCTTTCCTCCTGCCTTCACAAACTTTACACACGTATTTATCAACAGAAAATAGCAAGAGGACATTCATAATCTGCAATCCAAGACTTAATTAAATCCACCAAAAACCTGACATGACGACAACGAGTGTTTTTCAAAAAACACAAATCCATCCCTGTGTGTCTCTGAGCCGCAGCGACACGGCCTGATTCAGAGCGGGTCATTCTGCTGTTGGTTCTGGACTGGTACCGGCTAGCTCGCGATCGACGTGTTGGAGAGCCCTGCTGTAGACTGACTTTGATTTGTAAATTGACATAGTTCCCAGCGACTTCACCTCCAAAATTCAAATTTGCACATTAAGATCATTTCTTGATAGATTCAAGGTAATGGTGTGTTTGGCAGCTGCAAATCTTGATGAAAACATCAATTTCCATAACGCATGCATCGGCAGAAGGAATTTCATAATTAAACTACAAATAGTCACATTGATTGGGGGTGGAATAATGTGTCTAGAGGCAGTTCTCCAGAGGGGGGTTGGGGCATCAACATCCGGCGCAGAGAATGAAAATACCAGACAGGGGGAGGGGCAGACCAACAGATCTCAGAGAAACAGCTGGATTCAATACTTTTTTTCAAATCTATTTAACAGATGGAGCTGATCATGGCACTTTTGTATTAAAATAAGTTTGCTCTTACCTTTAGTGCTATTTATCAATCTAGCTATTTAAGTTAAAGTTGCACAGTGTTATATCGGCTCTCCTGAGATCAATAATACTGCTTGTGGCACTTTGAGCCCCACAAGCAGTTTTTACACAATGCACATCTCATATACATATTCTCCACCTTTCCAGGTAATCATTGAATGGCTTATAATGTTGAGTATTGATACTCGCCGGGACTGGTAAAGGTTAGACCTTGCTATTTTGGTTGGATCCGTGTCTTAAATCAACTTAGCAGTCACAGACAGGTCAACAAGTGACCTCGGGGAGAAAAGGAAAGAGATCCCTACTTCTCACATACTCGAGTTCAGGCCATATGCCCTTCCAAAAGAGGGTGACTCACCATTTATGACTGGTGCATAAACTATGATTCCTGCCAGGTTTGGATCGGATACAGCCTTGTCCAGAATAAGTCCTCCAATACTAAAAGAAAGACAGACAAAAACATGCATTCCTCTTTGGGAACTTTGGGAATCCACAACTAAACAAAGATAGTTAACTAGTCTTCAATATATATGCATGCTTTCTGAAAGGTCAGTAAAGACTAGGGTCAGTACCTGCTGATGATCATAGCTGTTATGATTGGTTCCCAGCCTGTGTGAAGCAGGAGCTGACTGGCTGGATGTTTGGAGGAGATGACCACCCAAAGAGGAATCAGGCATAAAAATAACATATCCACCAGGTACAACACGTAGGGATACAGCTCTGTCAAGACAAAAACTCATTATCTATATCTGTATTTGCAACAAGGATTCCGTTTTTTTAGATTCATGATCCTTATGGATGAGTTGGTTCCAGGATCATGAGTACCATCTGTTGGCCAACAGTAAAATTACATGACCTCTGATCCATGGGTGTCCAATTTACAGTATTATTCCACAATGTTCTGGTGTATATTATTCAGATTTAAATAGACCACCTTTTTGTCCTTGTTGTTTTTACCTATGAGGGAGAAGAACCACTGACTGAAGCAGGCCAGCAAGGCAAGAGTGATGAGATCTCCAAAACTGGCAGCCATCGGTGTGGCCACGTTATCGGGGTTGATTCCCATCCGCATGGAGCCAAGGATCACTCCCACCATAATAATACCTACAGACGGATAAAAACAATGTAAAATCGTAGTTTATGAGGTGACATGGGATCGGTACGGAAGGCATTCATTCTGTGGGAAAAATGTTTTCATTTCAACCTGAATGGAACTAAAAGGGCCCTAAACATTTCATTTTAGGATTATTTATTTTCAATGTTAATTTTTAAGAAAATAAAAGTGATGTAGGGGCAGCAGAGGAAAGAATGAGTACCTTGTGTGAATGCAGGCCCCAATTTATAGCTAAACATCTGCATATTAATGTAACCTGTATAACCTGTTTCAATAATTATAACCTTGGCCCGACATATCTTAGGCGCCAATAGTCTGTGTAAAATGTATGCTTATGAAACTGCTTATGAAACTAGGGCAATATGTTGCATTATTTGCTTGCTGTGCTCATTGTGTGTGCCGTGACTTGGGAATGGATGGACCCAGTCGCCCCCCCCGGGTTTTGATGGGGTGGACAGGAGCGTGGGGAGGGGTTGCATGGGAAAGTGTTTAACTTACAACATTGAAAGTAGCAAGGTCATGTGCAGAGACTGTGCAGAGACTGTGCAGAGACTTAGAGTATACAAAGAGAGTACTGCCAGGTGCGAAGATAAAGATTGTTATGATCACCCCATGTTGACCCCATGAATTGTTTACCCCATGGCTGCCATGAAGACGGCCTGGGACTTATCAGGGGGCGCAGTAGATCCAAACCTCCCACGCTCTGTACGGGAGTGGAAGACGGTCTCCAGGGCAGCAATGGCGGACTCACTCTGATTCGCTGCCTAGGGCTCGCCCAGGAGTGAATCCACCAGTAGATAACACCTAGGGAGGAGCAACCGACACAACTCCTCCCACACAACTCCTCCCCGTTTGTGTGTATAAATATTGTAACTTCCTTATACTCGGGGCCCCTGTTCTGTCTGACTGTCCCGATATGTATATCGCACGGTAGTAGAACCAGGGCCCGAAGTACTTCGTTATATTGTACTGTTGCTTTTACCATTAAATCAGCTTATTGTTAACCTCATATCTCGGTGTCTGAGTCCTTCCTCTTATAGCAGACCACTCATCAACGAACGGCGCGGAGCAGGCTCGAACCTTCAACCACTCCAAAGGGTGGTCCTCCAACAATATGTGGCACTGAGCTTGGGAAAATTAACATGTGCTACAATTCAAATTGTTGTTTAATAAAAGGACATTGTGTCCCCAAAAGTTGTACAACTTTTCTAGAATTGTTTTACATTTCTTAGATGCGACTCTCCACAATCCCTCTGTTTATTCTCCCATTCTTAGCATAATGTCCATCATGAAAAGCAGCTCTTTTCAAGAAAAAAAGTCAATTTCCTGAGATGGTGCAGTTTTTTCAAGCCGCTGGACCAAAACACAGGACACAATGGATTTCATAGGTCAGCACCTGTCATTGTATAATGTATAATGTATGAATCATTGAGCTGAATTCATTGAGGTCAAGGCTGAAGCAGAGAAGATTTGAACAGATGGATTGTGATGGTGTTTCAATGGTACGGCAGATTGTGTTGTTACCTTGCAGCAATGAAGCAAAGAAGGTGGTAGAAACACTGGCAGAACACAGGAGCATTATGTGATGTAGAGGCATCTGTCCTTCTGCCATCCAGCCCAACACAGTCGCCATCAAAGAGGCTAACAGCCCGAGCACTGTGGCCTGAAGCTGTCAAATGAGGGAGCACGTTAGAAATACCCACAACACTTGTTAGATTGCAATAACATGAGGGAAATAATCAAGTAATGATACAAGGACGTTTTTTGACAGACAAAATAGATACAGTTTATCACAAAGCGGCTGTAGCCAAAAGAAAATAAGGTACCTGCTTCAGCGCCAAGTTCCCCATGATCAACATCCACTTTTCTCTGGTGGACTGCATTTTTCCTGCATTCACCTGAAAACATGAGATGTGGCTGATACATTAAAAACTTGATAGACTCGATTTGCTTATGAAGATCATGGGATATAAATAAACGCTTCAGAAGAGCTACTTAATGGATGGATTAGATTTCTCTGTCAACTGGTTTTTCCAAAGTCAAGAATGAATGGATGAATATTGTTTATAATGTTACAACAACTGTGAATAATTTCTACTCCAGTAACATCCAACTTAAACATCCAATTATAAATAGAAATAACAAATACATTGCTAGATTCCTTGTGAGCAATGAAAAAGAACGCTTTTGGGCTTTGTTTAATCGACTATATCTATTACGAGTACATATGGCCCGTATTCAACAAAAGCATAATAACGGATAAAAGACTGAGAAAATAAATATATAATTAAATTGCACAAGCATACATACATTTCAACAGAAAATCAAACTATACAGGGATTATTTGTTAACATACATTGAGAATAACTTCAATGAAACACGAAGGCCAACCTGTTACTATTCTGTCATTACTTTTCAACATCCCTCCGCTAAGTGGTTCCTACTAAAGATGGACATGTTTAAAAGCTGCTTTTTTTATAAAATGAAACAGCAATCAGAGTAAAAAGTGTCTTTCTTGAGACTATTTTCACCTACAAAGGTTTCCAAACTTAAGGCACTTAAAAGCATCAACGTCACAAGAACGGAATTGAATAAAAACATCCTATTTTTATCCCAATGAATGAAAGTCTTATCCTGTGCAACAGTGTTGTTCATCAATGTGTTTAATTGTTTTCGAAAGTAATGGAGCCATATTACACAGAGCTGTTAAAAACAATCATTATTTGATCATCATATTCTTTCCCTTCCAAGAAAACATATTTTCAGTTTATGTTTAGGTTGGACTATTGTTATTATCAACTTGTCCTGCGGGACATTGTGCGAGTTGATGTGCTGCCGTGGTCTTCACAGCTCTGTGAGGAGTTTCACACGAGGAGAGAAAATCCATGGTGCAAGAGGCAAAAATATAAATCTGAGAAAGAGGTCTAACTTACCCTGTTATCCATTTATGTTTGTTTACCTCCAACGCTGTTGCTAATTTCTTTACATTTCTTATTTTGTATTGCATAGGTTTTTGGTATTTAATAGTGTATGTAATGTTCTAAATCTCGTTGTGTATTAGTAATTATATATCAAATAAAGAATATAGACAAAAAAGTCAATTTTTGTGTACATCATGGTAAAGCATAGGAATGGATTCATTTACAGTGTGTGTGTGTGTGTGTGTGTGTGTGTGTGTGTGTGTGTGTGTGTGTTAAAATTCACACTTACAGCAGTGGAGAGTCTCGAGGCTAAAGTCATTTCCAGGTTACCCTTCATGCCTAACACTGCAGGGACCAGGATAAAAAGTTCTGTGATTTCCTGGAACACGTCCCAGCTCTGCCATGAAAACAAACGTAATATGGATGAACCAATAACAACACCACAAACACACAATAAATCATCTTCATTTTCACCTAGGATAATAAAAAACATAAAAATTAAATTAAAATGTTCTGGCAAAATTAGAATGTGTTCTTTATACAATCTCTACAATTTAGCTTCCACATTTTGTAAAGCCAAGCAATTATGACCTCTTTTAACTGTAAACCACATCTACTTTACTTTGTTTACCCACCTGCACCACTTCAAGCAGCATCCCAGCACAGATAGTCCCGAGCCCGGCCAGCAGAAAAGGCACCAGGATCTGAAGCAGCATGGAGCGGAGGGACTCAGCAGGTGGAACGGAGCCACCCGCATCCTTTGCACTCGTGGATCTACTGAGCGTTGATCTACCGTAGAGTTGACTCGGGAGCAGAAAGTCCGTCTCAGTGTACTCTGGATCATGATGGATACTTGGGCTGATAGTTGAAATACTCCCATTAGAGATAAAACGTTGTGGACTTCCAGAGTGTTGAGATGCAGATGGGTATGATCCGTACTGTGGGATGGTGCCTCTGCCCACAGAGCCATTTGGGGACAGTTTGTCATTGTGTGACTCAGGGACAACCATGGTGTAAAGCTGGCAGGATGCTTGCTACTCCTGAGGCTTCTGCAAACTGAGAAATAGTGGCACCAACACTGGTCAGAGCGGTCCTAAAAGGATAAGAGAAACACCAAATGTAAGAAGAAATAAAACAGCAAGAAAAAACTGGTTCAAAAGCTGTATAAGTTGATTCAGAAGCTCAGCATTTAGTTATAAAGTTGTGTACCACACATTTAATTTCCATGAAAAATCAAGTGTGCAACTTTGGCATGTGGAAAGCTTGGCTGTGTCAGGGTCATCTGATGGCACAGATTGCTGCATTATCATTCTTCATGCCTGTTCTCACCAGCAACACTGAGGCAGCATTGTTTGGGAGGACAAAGCTCTAGATTTGGAATTCCTAAGAGATGACCAGGTACTAAGCAAGCTGAGGTTATCAAATTGAGAGCGAGAAAATATCCAAAATATGTCACTGTCACTCATTTTACTATCAACAAACCTGCTTCAACTGTTTATCAGAATGCATCAACATTACCATGAACAAAACGTTTTATCCTAAAAAACATTACAACCTTTTTAGATAAATCTTATTAAAATGACTGCTAAAGAAGTAAAGAAACCAACATTATGATTGAGAAACATCATTGTGTCATGTTATATATTCATGGTCAACTTGACCATCAACAATTGCTAGAAAAGGTAACAAGAACCTAACTATTATGAACCAAGACCATATTTCATCCTTTGAGGCTAAGATATAATGCGCCGGTGAAAGATGGCCGCATTGTCTTTTGGCTCCTCTCCAACTTTGCTCTTTTTCGTATTTTGTTTGTGTTTATTTACTTTTTGCTGTTTGCTTTTAACATGGTTCACTATATTTGTCTGTTTATCTGTTGCACTGTTGGAGAAGCCTGTGACCTAAGATTTTCATCGGCATAACTACACTGTAGCTATGTTCGTATGACAAAATAAAGAACCTTGAACCTTGAACCTTAAGCAGCCTAAGTTATCTGAAAGGAATATTGTGCTCACAAATCTGCAGATTCACGAGGGAATCCAAATGAATGGTGCATCAAACAAACTGTATGAAAGGATTTCTACAGTCAGGGGCTAATCATCTTCAAGATCACAATCAAAGGTTTAAGTACAAAATAAGTAGGAATAAAAAAAAGTTTCAATTTGCATACCAAATACATTTTTAATGCTGAGTTTATTTTTGGTGTGTATGTGCCCCTTTAGCATATCTGCTCACACATACTCTAAATCAATGTATCAATATGTGTTTTTATATATTTCAATTCGATAGTATGAACAAAATGTAGAAAATAGTTAGATAAATAAACGAATAAATCAAACAAAAAAGGGCCTTACCCTTATTTTTTAACCATACGATGAGAAGAGTTCTCTCACTGCACTGCTAACCGTGACTCTTCCTTGTCGACTCTGTCGTCCACTAAATAGTAGCTGAGTCTTCAGTGTGACTTTAGCCCAACTCCCCCTTCTCAATCACACATACACACACTGCATATCTCTCTGTAACCCCCCTCTAACATTTTCAGTAGGCATATTCAAATACGTTGGCAGTGGACAGGCAGCAGGAAACACACATATTTAACAGTTATTTGTTAGGAGCCTGCTGTGACCATGTAATTGTTATGTTGTTTTATCACATGGAGTGTTTATTTGACCCTTGACATACACATAATATACAGGGTCTATCTATCCGTATATCTATCTATCTATCTATCTATCTATCTATCTATCTATCTATCTGTCTATCTGTCTATCTGTCTATCTGTCTATCTATCTGTCTATAGGCTATCTGTCTGTCTGTATGTCTGTCTAGTGACATGTGGACTCCATTTCCCATGAGCACTAGCAACCATTCACAAAATCATGAGACCCATCATGGGACCGTGTAGCAACATTCTTTAACAGCAGTGTTTTGGGTCACCGAGTTTTGCATTATGGCAGTAGAAACCATCGCCCCTGACTGGGAATTTGACCGTTTTGACGACGGTTCACAAAGTAAGTAAAGTCCTGTATAAATAGCGAAGTGCTAAACTTAATTAGCCTCCAGTGCTAGCTTACGCTGCTAGCTATACGCTTAGCCACTGGGCTCCGTCTATTTGCTGGCACGGAACAACTCCTACTGTCAATTGCAAACAAATGCTCGTAAAATGGAAACCTTCTGAAATTATTTCACTATATTTGCTATACTTGAACGCGTAGTGTGCTGGTTGCAGTTGATAAGTAAAAGCAAAGTTATTTAACGTTATTCACGGCTATCAGTCACATAGCTAACAGCTGATCAGTCTGACAGCCTAATGACAGTTGGGTAATTTTGACAGTGGCTCATAGTAAACACCGCAAAAATAGTGGACACTAACTTCGTCCTAGAAAAAAAATGGACAATGGTAGGGTTTTATTTATTTGTGTGTAAGGTGTCCTGCGGTTATTATGCAGTGCCCCCCACAGATAGGAAATTGTTTTGGATAGGATTGTGCATCTATTTCTCGAATGAGACTTTTACGTTCACATTTGAGCAAGCATTAATGGACATTTACCCTAATCTAGCTGTAACAACATTGGTGTTTAAATCACAGTGAATAGCCTGCTGCAGTGTACTTCATCAAACCCTCCACCCTACAGAAATACACACAGAGGTTCAACTCAAGAACTACAGCAAGTTTCTGGAGGACTACACCTCCCAGCTGAGGGGTATTGAGGAAGCTCTGGATGACTCCATAGGAGATGTGTGGGATTTCACTCTGGACCCCATCGCCCTGAAGGTAAAACATCAAACACTAGTACTTGTACATCAACCTGAAAACACTGACATTGTGCTTTCTCAATTTACACACATCTTCCTTCCCTATACGTTCTACTCTCTTTCAGCTTCTCCCGTACGAGCAATCATCTTTATTGGAGTTAATTAAAACAGACAACAAGGTAAATAGAAAGACACATAATCTTTGGATTATGTACTTGTTTAGATATGGCTAATATTGCTTCCATTGTGTGCAGGTTCTGAACAAAGTCATCACAGTATATGCTGCTCTCTGTAGTGAAGTAAAGAAGCTCAAGTATGAGGTAAGCCTGCTCAGAACACTTCACTCTGTGCTATTGTGAAATTAGTTTGGTTTGTGTCTGTCTGCTATTGGTTAAAGGTCCCATTATGTAAACAATGAACGCTTATGTCTTTTGATTTCAAAGCAGGCCCAGGTGCTACATTCATATTGTGAAAGTAACATGTTTTACACATCTCATATTAAGAAACAGTTTTTTAAATGAGAAGTTTTGATCTCACAACTATAAAATATATGGGTAAAAAGTGGCAATGCAGATGGCGTGTGCACAGATACACAGACACTTGGAGCAGACTGGAACGTTGTTGCATCTTAAAATCAGTTGCTTTCTAAAGGCAGTATTGAGGCTGTTGAGTGAACCCCCTTCAGTGAGAAACAGACAGCATTTTAAAGAGTTACAAGAGAGCAAGAATAAACAGTTACAGGTTGTAAAACACCGTTTGGGCCGGGGGATTTACGCAAGAGGGTGACCTGAACACACGGTCAATCTGTTTTTTTCCCCCTTCTCCTCCTGCAGTGTCATAAAACACTTCAACCTAAACACCTCAGGATACCATTTGTTAAAAGCAACATTTCAAAGTTAATGATTACTTTATTAAAACAGTAATACCACAATCTCCATATCAGAATACAGCTACATTCAGACACAAAGTATGAGAAACCTAATTTAAATGTAATTAGTTTCTTGAACATTAACGCGTAATGTAAACATGCGATTGGAGAAACCCAAAACGCATGTGTTTACTTGAAAATGAGTACTATACCTATTTTTAAAGTCTATCATAAATAAAGAATCATAGCATTGTTTGCATCCATGTTTACTAGCAGTCATCTTGCGTATTACTGCATATCTTGGCGTGTGAACGCTACTTGCTGTTTAGTGGAATAGTGTGACACCAATGCCAGGATTGTGTATCACATCACTGCTTGTGTATGTTATAAAGAAAACAGTGACCCAGTCATAGAGGTCTAAATAAATCTCTTCAAACTGTTGTTGAAATCCCTTGTCTGTGATGTGCTGTGAGATACAAATTCTGATTCTGTGGCCTTCATTTATTTCCCCCTGCAGGCAGAAACCAAGTTCTACAATGGCTTATTGTACTATGGAGAGGGAGGTAATGTCAGCAATTAATATCTACTTTTACACTAGATTTAATCTAAGAGTTACTCAGTAATTGTTGATTGAATTATTATAAAATGTATACATTATTTTGTGTTACAGTGTCTGATACCAGCGTTGTTGAAGGAGAGTCCCAGATACAGATGGGCAGATTTATCTCATTCCTTCAGGTAGATAATGGATCATTTATGTCGTCACTTGTATTTTATTGAAATCCAGAAACACTGATAGTTTTGTCCATTGGTAGGAACTTTCCTGTTTTGTGACAAGATGCTATGAAGTGGTGGTCAACATTGTTCATCAGCTGGCTGCCCTCTACAACAGCAACAAGTAAGATCCTTCAACTGTAGCAAGTATTCACAGCCAACGTACTGTTTTGTTGAAATGGCTCGAGTACCCACGTCGTCAAAAGAGCCTTTGTGCACTTCACATGCAGCAGAGAAACTAACAACAAACAGAATGCACTGTTGTGCTTATTGCATCTTTGGCTCTGTTACAATGTCAAACAAATGAGACAAAGCATGTCTCTCATATTTCAGGGGTGCAACAAAAATCATTGAGTCGTCAGGTGTCCATTTTCAGGTGGGTTTACGATTTTTAAAACAAATTCTCCATCTCTGTATCTCAATCTCTAAATATTTGTACCATGTCTGTTTGATTTTCCCTCTGCAGACAGTGTACGAACACCTCGGGGAGTTATTAGTGGTTCTGCTCACACTCGATGAGATAATGGAAAATCACGGCACACTAAAAGATCACTGGAAGATGTATAAAAGGTAAACACACACAGTTATGGCAACCAATAAGAAAGGCCCTGAAATTCCCATTATTCCATGTCAAAATTTGAATGTATCTGGATGACCATTAAGGACAGCTCTCAGTGGCTTTAGTTAAGTTGTTGTTTTCAATTTGACTTAAATATATGTGCATTGATTTGATCTAAGACACATTTATATTTATGATACCTTACATTTTCTGCATTTAAACCTACTTTCATGTCTTTAAACCAGAAATGAGTGTTAATGTTCAAGAAACTAATGATAAACGTTTACATACTTGTGTTTAATGTATGATTTAGGATGAAGTCCTCTGTAATTACATCCTCCTGTTGGTTGTAGGTTGTTGAAATCTGTGCACCATAACCCTGGGAAATTTTCCATTCCTGAAGAGAAACTGAAACCATTCGAGAAGCTGCTGCTCAAGCTCGAGGGACAGATGCTGGATGGCATGATACTGCAGGTGACTCCACTGTTTCAGGCCTTGATTATGATGTAGAATTCACTGTCTTAGTTTGAGGACTTTGCTGAAAAGTTGGTGGTTCCAAGTTTGTGCTTATATGCAAATTCCATTTTGAGCATACATCATTTAAAGTCTAATATTGTGTTGAGGTCCTCTGAGGGGCATTGAAAACATGGTTTTTGCTACTGTCTGACAGGCCTGTGTGGAGCAGAGATTCGACGATCCGGGGGAAGGCGTATCTGTTGCCAAAAACAGTGCCTTTGCAGAGGAGTTTGCCTTCAACATCCGCACCATATTCACCAATATTGAGTCCAAAATTGGTCAGTTTCTCTTCTCAGGATTAACTGGTTTGCGCTTTCCTGCAGCTTCCAGTGTTTTATGTCTGTGTGCCTTTGTTGTTTTCAGGGGAACCTTCAGAGATTGACCAGAGGGATAAGTATGCAGGTGTCTGTGGCCTCTTTGTGCTTCACTTTCACATCTTCAGGAGTGTCGACAAAAAGTTCTACAAGGCGCTGCTGGATGTTTGTAAAAAGGTAGTTATGGGTTCTTGCCTCTGTTCTCTATCCGACTGCCTCATCTTCTTCTGTTTATTTATTTTTAAAATATCTCATTAATGTGTGTGTGTGTGTGTTTCCCTTCCTCTAGGTTCCAGCTGTCACTCTTACTGCTAACATCATCTGGTTTCCCGACACTTTCCTCATCGCTAAAGTCCCAGCTGCAGCTAAGCTGATGGATAAGAAGAGTCTACAGGCCATCAGAGCGCAGAGAGACGCCTACCTGCAGCAAAGAGCTGTGACACTAACAAAGTTAGTTGCAACAAAAAAAAGTGTTTCTTTTTTGGTTTATTCCGTTTTTTCTATTTGTAGAATCTGATTGTTACTGTTGTCTCTTCTCTTCAGGGATGTTCAGTCCTACTACGTGTTTGTAACTTCCTGGATGATGAAGATGGAGTCCATCATATCCAAGGAGCATAAAAGTGACAAGTTGGCAGAAGACCTGAACAGCAGGTGCAATGTGTTTGTACAGGTAAGAGCTGACAGTATTAACAAGGCTCAGCTGGACCGAAGAGGGTAACATGGCATTCACATTTTACACTTTGAAATTCTGCTGCAAATGCTCAGAATGTATTATCCTCAAAGAACAACCAAATACCTGTCTCTAAGTTTCAGTGATATAAGTACTTGTCTGTAATATGATAAACTGACCACATATTATTATGTAAAAACAACACTTTTTTTGTACTACTTAACTAACAGTTCCCTCTGCGCTTCCTGTTCTTCACAGGGCATTCTGTATGCATACAGCATCGGCACCATCATCAAAACCACCATGAACATGTACATGTCGATGCAGCGACCCATGACCAAGACTTCTGTCAAAGCTCTGTGTCGACTGGTGGAGTTGCTCAAGGTGAGTGTGTTCCTGTTTTCCCACCAGTGCCTTGTCAGTTTGATTGAAACTAATAAGCTCATGTGATGTGTGGCTCCTCTCAGGCTGTGGAGCACACGTTTCACAGGCGCTCCATGGTTGTAGCAGACTCTGTTTCTCACATCACTCAGCAGCTGCAGTCGCAGGCCCTCAACTCCATCGGCAACGCCAAGGTAATGACAAACACACTCAATTATTTACTTGTTATTGACAGGAGGAGTTTATGCAGTTGTGACGTGAGTGGAATGTTTATATTTGTCTAACTAGAGGACTAACTTTGTGTATTTATTCCCTGAAGAAAAGGGTGATCTCAGATAAGAAGTACAGTGAGCAGCGGCTGGATGTGCTGTCCTCTCTGGTGATGGCAGAAAATGCTCTGAGTGGACCCAGCACGAAGGAGCGGCGCCTCGTGGTGTCTCTGGCACTGTGTGTCGGCACGCAGCTGGTACGTTGGGATACGTTGGTGGTTAATTGGATACAAAACCTTCCTTTGCTTAATATCCAAAAACATCTGCTTTCTTTTAGAAAACGTTCAAAGATGAGGAGCTGCTTCCACTGCAGCTCGTGTTGAAGAAGCTGGATCTGATCAGCGAGCTGAGTGAGAGGTGGGCTTTTTCTTCTTTCAAAATGAGTTGAACAAAATTTCAATCTGTTTTTGCTCCTTGTGCCAAGAGGCGGACAATTGTTTAACCCTCCAGGCAGAAAGATGCAAAGATGCTGCTGCTTTGTGTGACAGCTTTACAACATCTCATTTCATAGTCAGCAATTTGGTGTTTTGTGATGTCTCGTAGGTAATGAGCTAAACCACCTAGTAGTTTTGAGAAAAGGCTCAAGGCAAGCTCTTTATAAAACCAAATCATGAAGATGCTGACACCTCAAAGTACCCATTAATCGCTTTGGCAGCTGACTGTCATCGATTATCTAGTGAAACAGTCTTGCAGTCATCTGATACTTGGTGGATGCTAATTTTGGACTTGTCAGCCAATTGATATTTTCTTTGACCTACTTTAGGCGTACTTAGGGACTGTTTTTGTTTCTTCCTCAGGGTGAAGCTGCAGTGTGACTGTAGTTTCCTTTACTGGCACCGAGCTGTGTTCCCTATCTACCTCGATGATGTGTACGACAAAGCCGTGGACGCAGCACGAATACACGTAAGCAGACAGACAAGAGCGAGACTTCTAATCATGTCTGCAAGATCCCAAAAGATCCTTTTTTAAATCAATTATGGGGAAACCTAACTTTCTCCTTGAGTTTTGAAAGTTGGATTTACTGGTTTAGCAGATACAAAGACCATCAATGATCAACAAAGGTATATCAACTGTTATCTCTATGTTTATGCTTTTGAATGTTAGTTTCTGTGTTTGATTGGTTGCTCTGTTTTTCTGCCTTCCTGGATGCTGTCTTTGATTGGCCGGAGCAGTACATGTTCAGCGCTCTGAGGGACAGTGTGCCCTCCATGTTGCACGCCAAACACATGGAATCATGTGACCAACTCCTGGAGAGCTACGACAAGGAGATCATGGACGTGTTCAACGAGGTGAGAGGTCGAAATAGAGGAACCAGATGAAATGGTAGAGGCAGGAAGAGGAAATACACAGTATGGTGTAGAAGTGTACACACCACCAGCATTGCAGTAGAGTCATTAACCTTCATTTGTACATCTTGTTGTTGTCGTGGATCCGATGTAACACTCACAACATTAAAGAATAAGACAAAGAGGAATCGATAAAACAAAGACACAGAGATGGTTGAAGTTAATTATTATATTATGCTTGGCAGACATGTTCTAGCCTTATACAGTCATATATGTTACATCCTCTGTCTCCTCAGAGTTTACATGATCCTAGATTTCATGACCTTATTAAGCAGTTACCACACATGCTAATGTCTACAACTGCTGGTGAAGACATAGATGGGCCTCTTTTAAGTAAACTAAATGAATAACTCACTAGCATGGCTTAAAACACATGATCATATACAGTAATATAGATTATTTCAACATTGTCATTGCAGCACCTGCTGGACAAGCTGTGTAAGGAGATAGAGAAGGACCTGCGTCTCTCTGTCCACACACACCTGAAGCTGGACGACAGGAACCCTTTCAAAGTCGGCATGAAGGACATGGCACACTTCTTCTCCCTCAAACCCATCCGATTCTTCAACCGCTTCATCCTCATCAAAGGTGAAGAGAAACAGTTTCCATACATGTACCCTCATGTAATATTTCAGTCCTGTTCTCTTTGGCATTTCCTAAGAGCATCTACTGCACTTATTTGAATGAGGTTTTTCATTTAATGTAAAATTCAGATGCATTCAATGTTTTATTATTATTATTGAATGTTGGCTGAGGTGGGCAGCTTGATAGTGCTGTTTCTGTTTGAGTGCAGCAACGTCAGTTTTACAAAAGCCCTTCTTTTTTATTTGGATGAAAGAGTGTCTTTAGAAAACTGTTCTTTAAAATGTGTAATTCTTTTTTTTTTATGGTGCCATTTGTGTTCATTTCAATTTGTTAAAGAAGGGTATGTTTGCATTTAGGCAGTATACTGACAGCAGCAGACTTAGTTAACTTTTTCATAAGCAATATCATAATCGCAATATTCCACACTGTTATCCACATTTTGTAGCCATACTTTAAAAAATATATATAATTCAGCACAAATACACTTGAATCTGTTCAAGAAAATGAACTATATGTCACGTCTGAAGCTGACACCTGCTGTAAGATAATGCTAATTGAGAAAGTGACTTAATCTTATTTGAACGTCTGTACAGCCTATGTGACCCACTACCTGGATAAAACCTTCTACAACCTAACCACTGTGGCTCTGCACGACTGGGCCACCTACAGTGAGATGAGAAACCTCGCCACGCAGCGCTATGGACTCACGATGACGGAGGCCTACCTGCCCAGCCAGACTCTGGAGCAGGTCGGTGTGGCTGCAGCCTGAACATCATGACAGGTGGAGTTTATATCCAAAGTATTAACCGATCCCCTGTGTTTTCTATTAGGGTTTGGACGTTCTGGAAATCATGAGGAACATTCACGTGTTTGTGTCACGCTACCTCTATAACCTCAACAACCAGGTATGGATTTATAGAATATAATACGTTTATTATACGGTTACATGCCGCATTACAGAAGCATGTTGCCCATAAACTACATGTCCCACAATGCATCTCACTTTGTGACATGCGCACTGAAGAGGCTGGCAATTATTTGCCCTAGACTTCTGCTTTCAGACGTAGTTAATTATGAAGTTATTACACTATCCCAGGGGTCTGCAACCTTTTTGACCAAAAGAGCCATTTTGCCCCCTTTTCCACACATTTTTTTTGTCTGGAGCCGCAGAACATATTTGATAGCTTGATAGCTTATAAAGTTGCATATTGTTATATCATAGACAAAAACTACAGTTTTTTTGCATTTATTATTTATTACATTATAGAAAACTGTTAACCTCTAATAATAAACAAATAACTCTTATGAGGAGAATAAAAAAAAAATACACAGGCCTACTTTAAAATAAATCAACAGAGCACTTGGGGAGTCCTCTGCACATTTGAAGAAAATGAATATAATTAAAATGGGCCCACTTTGAAATAAATAAAACCTATAGCTGCACCCTAAAAAGAGTTAACTGATTGAATTATGACTGAAGATCGTCAGCTGTCTTCCTCTTCCGTGTTTTCCCTCCAATACGAGAGGCTGCAGCACCTTTGACAACTTCTCTCCACATATCAAACATCCCGGTAAGCCAGCATCGTTTGCTGTGAAAGCAGATAACTGTCCACGCAGAATGAAACCCTCTGTTCCTCCGTTACTTTCTTTTCTTTGATTTATCCATAGTTGGCTCATCGAGCCGGGGGTCAGGTTATTCGCCTGCCAGAAAAGGCGCTGGCGCGGGACCGTAGCAGGATATGACGCATATTTTAGTTGACCTAATTAAAACCGTTTAGTTTTTTATTTATGTGTCGCAGTATCACCTCAAAATACAAGATACGAAACATTTTCAACTGTGCAACAAAATATAAATAGTCCTACAAATACTTTTATTTTATTTCCTTCTTATTTTTGTCTAAGCTCAAGGGAGCCAGAGCAGAGGGCTTAAAGAGCCGCATGCGGGTCGGGAGCCGCGGGTTGCCGACCCCTGCCCTATCCGATAATAATCCAAAGCAGAGGCAATAATGTAATATCATACATTATTTTATATATATTATATATTTATATACGTATATTTATATAGTCTTAAAATTACAACCGGCCCTTTGAGTGCAACCATAATGCTAATGTGGCCCGCGATGAAATTGAGTTTGACAGCCCTGGTTTACAGTGTTTTCATCCCAACAGATCTTCATAGAGAAAGCCAGTAACAACAAGCACTTGAACACCATCAACATCCGTCACATTGCCAACTCCATCCGGACCCACGGCACAGGCATCATGAACACCACGGTGAGTTAAGAGGGAAGGCAGGAGTGTGTGTCTTAGTCCGTCTGTGTGTCCCTCAGATCATCACCTGTTGCCTCTCTTCTTCCATCAGGTCAACTTCACCTACCAGTTCCTGCGGAAGAAGTTCTACATCTTCAGTCAGTTTATGTACGACGAGCACATCAAGTCCAGACTCATCAAGGACATCCGCTTCTTCAGAGAAACGAAGGACCAGTCGGATCAGAAGGTGAGGAAGGGGCTCAGGGCCTCTTCACCACATCAGTCACTCAAACAAAGCACAATGGACAGATGTTGAATTTTGCACGGTGGAACTCTTCAGAAAATGTTGTGCTTTTGTTTGGTCGGATGGTGTAAAGCCCCAGCCGGAAGTCCAGAGGTTCAGATTAAATGAAGCTGCCGAATGAGCTTGTTAAGTTTTCATATAAACAGACACGGACTTTCGGAAAAAGCCAGCCTCAGGAACAGGGGCCTTTCTAGATTGTCTGTTCTTGGAAGCAATTGGCCCTCTAATCCTCTTCAAGTTTTAAAAAGTGATTTCTTTATCACATTGCCAGGCACAATAACGTTGCTCCCTTCCACCAGCTCTTGTTTCATCTATAGTTTTCCATTGCAGTATCCATTCGAGCGAGCGGAGAAGTTTAACCGCGGGATCAGGAAGCTGGGCATCACTCCGGACGGGCAGAGCTACCTGGACCAGTTCAGACAGCTCATCAGCCAGATTGGTGAGACATACATTTTGATCTGTCCTTGGTAGATAATCTTAGATAATCGAATGCAGGTACAGATAAATGTAAACCAACACCAATTTACTTATACTCTGTTTTCTTTTAGGTAACGCTATGGGCTATGTGCGAATGATCCGCTCTGGAGGCCTCCACTGTTGCAGCAGTGCTATCAGGTAAAAAAAGAGCTGTCTCGAGTGCTGCTTCTACATATTTGTGCTCTCTGGCAAAGTTAATATGAAGGTCAAAGGTTAACTATGTTTCGGAAAGTCTCTGAAATAAATGTGATTAACTCTATACATTCATGTTTACATAAATACTAGGTAAATCTGATTTAAACTCATGTACGGTGAAGGGTTTTCCGTCATATCTCACTAGCATGTTTGGTGTCTCCCCAGGTTTGTCCCTGACCTGGAGGACATAGTGAACTTTGAGGAGCTGGTGAAGGAGGAGGGGCTGTCAGAGGAGACCCAGAAAGCTGCTAGGTACGACATTTGAAAACCTGCGCTTAAATGCACATTATAATTAAAATGTCATTCGTCTAGCATTACCCTATTTCTATTTTATGAAGATAATGAGAATCAGAATTGTTTGGGCTGTTTTAAGGTCCAGTGTCAGCTCCAATGGGCGTTCAATTGTGTAATTCATTTTTTGGTTACATATTTCTGTCAAGCACACATTTGGCTGTGCTTTAGGTGTCCCCTAGTCAAAAAATTGTCTAGATATTTTCAGTGCATTTCCACTCCTCTGCCTGCAGAGGGCGCCACAGCTATAAAAAAAATGTAAAGGTATGCCTCACACACAAGGGGTAGGCACAGGTAAATATTGTGTGTCTTCTTCTAGTGTCCTAGATTCAGTTTTGGGAGATCTGACCAGCAACTCTGCCGAGGGGACGGAGTACTTCAAGATGCTGGTTGCGGTGTTTGCACCTGAGTTTCGCAGCGCCAAGAATATGCACCTGAGGAACTTCTACATGATCGTGCCGCCTCTGGTCAGTGACAAGACTTTCGAATATGTTTGCAGCCTTTATTTAGCTTTCCTCCTCCTCTTGTCTTAATTCAAGTTTAGTTATTGATAACTGATATATATCAAAAATATATCAATTTTTAAAAACAAGCGGAACTTCCGCGGGAATTTATTATAATTTAAATCTATCCACATTATGTAATTTGGACAATCTTGCAGTGGAAGCAATGTTACCGATTTGTGGCTAATCGCTAATGTTGCTTTTTGTGATAATGTGGTTAATTGTGAACATGACTCTTTGCTAATTTGGCTAATTGCTAATATGACTCTTTCCTAATATGGCTTACTGGTAATGAAGCTCTTTGCTACAACATGCCACGCAACTTTTGTTGAATTCAGTGTTTTAACTATGCTGCACTTTTAGTAAATGAAACAACAACTCCCTCCCATAGACGGTGAATTTTGTGGAGCACTCCATCAGCTGCAAAGAGAAACTCAACAAGAAGAACAAAACTGGAGCTGCTTTCACAGACGATGGCTTTGCTATGGGTGAGTGGGCTTAAGGGATGAGTGTGTGCTATACAACATGCCTTGTGCTGCGTTGTGGCTGCTCACTTCCTCTGTATTTCCTCTCTTTAATCACTTTATCTCTCGCTCTCAGGCGTGGCGTACATCCTGAAGCTGCTGGACCAGTACCTGGAGTTTGACTCTCTGCACTGGTTCCAGGCGGTCAGAGATAAGTACAAGAAAGAGATGAACGCTGTGGTGAAGGAGCAGAACGTCCAGTCTGCCAGCCAGGACGAGAAGCTGCTGCAGACTATGAACCTCACTCAGAAGAGGCTGGACGTCTACCTTCAGGTACAGCCCCTGTGTCATGTCAACCAAGAGACACAACCCCATCTAACTCAGGTTTCAAACAGGAAGTATAATGTTGCCATGGACTCAGGTTTTTTGCCTACATTTTTTACAAATTGGATTAGATGTTGGAAGTTCCTGTTTGTAGTTTATCCATGGATGTACAGATTTCTGTCACAAGGTTGCTTTGATGCTGAAGAAAACTTAAAAACGTAATGATTCCCAGGCAGCTTCCGACAATTTCAGGAGGGTATTTTCTATGATTTGAAGCTGATTTATGGAACCTTGTTCATAAAAGACAAAGGAGATAATTATATCCTCTGGAAGAGTCAGTCAAACTAAATTTAAAAAGGTTGAATTGTGTCTGAATTCATATCTTACTAAGTTTTGTTGACTCACAAAAAGTATATTCATTTTTCAAAACAAGTGGAACTTCCATCAGGATTTATTATAATTGAAATCAATCCACATTATGTCATTTGGACAATCTTGCAGTGGAA